>JAOSBN010000008.1:38648435-38666298 GCA_027563595.1 Erythroxylum suave | reverse complement strand
TCTTCTTGGACAGCTTCAAATCTTTCTTAAAGACTAAGAAAAATCAAACCCTAGCTTGTTTTCTCTTCTTTCTCTTTCTCTCTCATTTTCGAAATTCCCTACTGCTTATCCTTTCATTCACGTTGCTCTTCTTCATTTATAAGCAAGACAACACTTCTTCTTCCAACTATACCCTTAATGATTGAGAATTGTCCCATTTGCCCTTCCATTTATGCCTTATGTCTATTATACTTAAGTGTCTTGCCAACAGTACCTTTAAACATTCTGACCTAACACTTTATTCTGAAAGAAAACCTTCTCTATTGTCTTACGTGTCTCATTCTTATCCATTTATCCACTTCTCTTTATCCAATCTCACTTAAGTATAATTTACACTTAAGTTTATGACTCAGTAATTCCACTGAAATCACAAGTTATAATCTCTTACTCACTTACAGATTTTTCCTATAGCACATCATTTCGGGTCAACTGTACATTCTCTTCTTGACTCTAACACTGAAGTCATTTTTCAACACGTTCCTCTAAAAACATATTCCCTTACGTTTTATGTCTCCATTGACACCAAAATCATTCAACTTGGTTCTGTCCTCAATCACACTGAACTTGTCTCGGGACAGATGGTATAACGTTTACTATACTTCAAACAATTACAAGTATTCTTTCTTCCCTTTCAGAGCTTCTTCAGGTCTCTTACACAACATATTCTTTCTATTAACGTAGCCTCTCCAGACTCTCAGCCTTTCCTTTCTCTCACTAGAAAGATAATGTGAGCTTTTGTTTCAGTAGGGTTAGGGTTAGCTCTCTAATTGCTTCTTGATCCTTGATACCCTCTTCTTGAATCTTAAAAATCATTATTTAGTTGAGTTCTGTAACTAACTCCAACTAAGTAATTGACCAATGTACAGACATAACTCCTTCTTTGTATCGTCTGTGTTTCCTTTCCTATCGTCTGTGTTTTCTATTGTCTGTCTTTCCTATCGTCTGTGTTTGACTTTTTATTGTCTGGGTTTGACCTCCTATTGTCTGTCTTTGACTTTTTACCTTCTGTGTTTGACTTCCTATCGTCTGTGTTCTGACGTCATCACAGACGATACACTTCGTCTGTGTTTTTCTTAAGCCTTTACACTCATACGCATTCCTTGCGTTTGTGTTTCATATCGTCTGTGTTTTGACGTTATCACAGACGATACACTTCGTCTGTGTTTTCCTTAAGCCTTTACACTCATACACATTCCTTGCGTCTGTGTTCCTATCGTCTGTGTTCTGACGTCATCACAGACGATACACTTCGTTTGTGTTTTCCTTAGCCTAAGGCCTTATGCCTTATAACCTTAACGGTCATGTCCAATTGCCCATACGCAATTCTTACAAGTTTAATACTTCAATTAAAAATTCTATGTCATAAAATCTTACCAACATTGACATAATAATTTACTCCACAGAATAATCCCTTAAGGACTTCATAATTTATTTAAATCGTGCTCATTCCTCAAGAAAAAATTGAGGGGGCCAACAGATGAAGTACATAGTCCTGCTCCGTAATGAGATAGATGAGTTGAAAGGGATGGGTAGCACGTCATCGTAACATTCAAACTATCTGCATTCACCAGATGAATAGTATAGTTGTAGTCATTTTGTATAAATTAAATACTTATTGTTGTACAAAATAATTTTTTTATTATCAATTAAGATAATTTTTACTTTTATATCATCAATCAACTTTTCGTTTTAATAAATTAAATGTAGAAATAAATCAAAATATTATTACCAGATAACTGATAACTGCATAAATTATATATCAATTAAATTTAGGGAAAATTAAAAGGTAGTTTCAGTAAATTTACGGACTAAATACTAAATTCTATCGGTAAAATGTAATGAATTTGCTGACGGAATTGACAAATTGGTCAGTAAATCTACCGTCAGACAAGGCTTATCCATCGATAAATTTACTGATCGAAACAATTATTTTGTCGCTAAATTTAACGACAAGACCAAAATGACTGCCTATAAATATAGTGACGAAACATAAAATATTCGTCGGTAAATTAGTGACGGAAAATATTTGCTTCATCGCTAATAATTACCTACAGCCGTGACTAACTTCCGTTGCTAGCTTACTGACGGAATGTGAAAGTTTTCCATCGCTAATTCCGTCGATAATGTTCATCACTAAACCTCATTTTTCTTGTAGTGGTATAATATAAAATAATTTTTTAATATTTTTATGACTTATACCAGTCAGTAGAGTACAAAATTCATAACGTTGATCCCATAAGCTCTTTATATCAGAAAACCCATCATCCATATTTAATACGAAAAGTGGATGATTGAAAACCATTCCTCTTTATAATTGATAAGACAAATTTATTCTTTCATACAATAAATTATAATCGTTTGACAATTTGTCCCATTGTGTCCTAATTAAAAAAATCACAAAATTTACCGAAAATTTTAATTTTAACAAAAACTTTATTTTGTGAATTAAAATTCTCCAACTTTTAGAAATTATCATCTATAATATGATGTCAAGCATTATTATGTTTGATGCAGCATCGCCACGTCAATTGTGTTTTAACAAGTAGATATTTCTTAATTATGTTGAGAATAAAAAATATAAAAACGAAAATAAATAACAGAATATTTAATGTTATCCACTTATATATATTAAATACAATCTTGAGAGAGACGTTATTAAAATATTGTAACATTCTTACGAACATAACTGAAATCACAAAATATGAAGTTAATCACAAATGAGAAAAGTATTTTTATTAAAATTCATTTAAATCAATTTAATGTCAAAATTTATAGAAAAGCTCCTCGTATTTTAAATTTTTTAAAAATAAAATTTTTAACGTTATAGTGTTAATAAATTACATCTTATTGTTAATAAGTAATCGCATATTGACTTTAACAAGTTAAAATTTAGTAATGCACGTCCAAAGATTTTTCATATATTATAAATAGTCATTACCACATGAAAAGTCATTAGTTCGATAGTTAATATATGTCTAAATAAGGATTGTTATATAAACATATGTTAATATTAATGATTAATTTATAAACATGGAGACTTACTTTTTTTTAAATTTTCCGAGTGGTTTTATACCTTCATATTAAACTCATTACTATTATCATGGATTTAGAAAAATACATAAAAGAAAATTTAAAGAGGAGGATTAATCCCTTAGGTGTTATACTCATCATAACTTACTTTAATACTTTTTGATTTTTTTAATTTATAAATTGGACTCAATATTTTTTAGAATTTTATTAATGGGTACGACTGGTAGAACCTAAAATGCTCTACTCGGTAAAATAATCTAAGTACGATATAAAGTAATTGTACTGTTTTATAACCTGAACCACTCCGTACGGTGTAACATTCATAACGTGTTCATCTATATTTAATACGAAAGTTGGATGATAGAAAGTATTCTTCTTCGTTTATGATAAGACAACTTTATTATTTAATTCAATGAATTACAATCGTTTTCCAACTTAAAAAATCACTAATTTTACATGAAAATTTAGTTTTAACAAAAATTTTACGTCGTGACCTAAAAATTCACCAACTTCCAATAATCGTCATTTGCAATACGACGTCAAGTTAACAAACAGATGTTATTTTTAATATAGCATTACCATTACAACAAACATATTCTTTCGCGACGAAAATAAACTCCGACAAAAAAAAGAAAATAAACAACAAGACATTTAACATTGTATTTATTAAACCAAGTCTTGAAAGAGATGTTTATTAACAGATTGCAATAGTCATACGAAGATAACTGAAATGACTTTATTCATCAAAATATTAAGTTGATTACAAAACAACATTTCTTATATTACAAATGGGAAAAGTTTTTCTTATTAAAATTCATTTTAATGTCAAAATGTATAAATGTATTTTTAATTTAAAAAAATGTCTTCAATATTGTGATGTCGACAAATTACATGTTATTGTCAATAAGTACTCATAAATTGACCCTGACAAGTTGAAATTTAGTAATGCAGATCCTAATATTTTTCACATATTATAAATAATCATCATCATATAAAAAGTCATTAGTTCTATAGTTAAGTTCTCTCTAAATAAGGATTATTATAAGAATATATGTTACCGTTAAGGATTAACTTATAGGGGTTTATTTATTTATTTTTTAAAATGTTAAAATTGCTTCTATACCTTCATATTAAACTCAACACTATTTTCATAGATTTAGAAAATACATAAAATAAAAATTAAAGAAGAGGAATAATCCCTTTAGTCGTTGTGCTCTTTGTAGCCTTTATACATGCAATTAATAAAAATAAAATTTTGTGATAGAAGATTATGTTAAAGAATGAGTGTTTTAAAGGAATTTATGTCATAGTAAATTTATCTAAAATATTCTAACACCTCAAATTACAATTTTGATCAAATCAAAACATAAAACTTATTAATTTTGTAATGATGCAACTATACTCAGTCTAACTCAAACCAAACTTTCTTTCCAAACCCGTGAAACAGTGTAGGATCAAGAAATCTAACCCTTACTCCAAATTAATCACAAATATCAAAGTTTACAAGTTTTCGTGGAGCTAGAAAAGATGACTCTCACTTTCCTTAAAATGTTGCGATATTAAAGATGCTAGTTTATGCCCTACCACTAATTGTTTTGGTTGTAGTTTAGTGACAATTATTTAAAGAAATTTTTTATCTTGTACTTATTTAGATGTATATGAAAAAGTCCATAGGATAATTATATATTGCAAATAAAATTATAATTATAAGGTTTATATTGCCTTTATGTATCTTCTCTAAATATTCCTAATCATTATTCTATTAAGATTGGACATTAATAGAACGTAAAAAGATTAGCACACGCTATATTTTCCTTATGAAGGAAGTAGAAGATACTTAATCAAAAGTATAGGTACTTGTTAGAGAACAAGTTCACTACCCAAGATGAGAAATCCATTTGATACATTACTTTTATGTCTATGGAAATTCTCATATGATGATTGTATAAGTGATCATTTAACTTGAGATCTCCAAAGTTTTCTTGTATAAGAATTGCTATATTTTGATAATACTTATGAATTTTTCTAATCGTGGATAGCTCACTCAGTAGTCATCAGATATAACATAAACTATATAGAGATAGTTGAGTGATCAAAATGGAATTCATTACCCTAAACTAATTAGTCAGAATAATTGGTTGTTCTCGATTAGAATGATGATTTGTAAATAGTTTACAAATGTCATTAATTGAATCAATAGCTAATAGCGAAGAATTTATATCATTGGACTCAAAATAGAGTAGACATTAATTTTATACTCTATGTCTAATTGGAACATTATATGATGAAATGATTGAATTATATGAAAAAATAACATATAGAAAGGTTAGTCAGAACCACTTTGACATTCCTAAATATTTGGGTCTCATGATGAGTTGCTAGATGACAATCTTGATCTAAGATTATAAATTGTTCAAATAGAAAATTAAGATAAATTAAAAGTATTTTTAACTTATCTAATTTTAGTTAAGAATTAGAATTAGAATTTATAATCATTGTCAATATATTTGAGAACATAATGGGTCTCACATAAAGAATTGGTTGAAGAAAGAAAAGGTATTTTAAAAATTTTAAAGTTGATTGTAAAGTTTGAGGAATATTATGATTAAATATGAGATATTTAATGAATAAGGATAAGATGAGATATTGGATCTTATTTAGGCATAATTGATATTTAATTAGAATTATTTGTAATTCTAATTGAAATTAGAATTTAATTTCAACTAAATTACTAAATGTTCAAAAATTATTATAAATAGGCTTAAACTTTAGTGGAGTTAGTACTTCTTGTTCATACCTCTTTGTAAGAGTTACAAAGTTTTCTTAACCTATTCTATGGATATTGTTAGAGGCTGAATATTTATGTGGCTATTGAGTTGAACAATTCAAGGGATACGAGAAGAAAACGATCAAGCTTCAGAATAATGTACGAATTAAGATTCACACTTTATTATGATTTATGTGTTAATCATTTTATAAAATTAAAGTGATCTTGGTTTTTAGGAAGTCAAAATACCAAAAAGTTTCATAATTATTTTGTTATGGTCAGGATTAGATCTCGTCTTAATTTTCCAAAAATGGTTTTAGAGCAACCTTTAATTTTATGATTTGATTAAATTATTTTATTGTTATTAATATTAAATTTTGGAATAGAAATTGCAATAGTTGCAAACATAAAATCATATTTAGATGAAATATAAAAATTAACAATATAAAAAGTTCATATTATTTCTAGAGATTTAGAATTTTAGAAATTTATTAAATTAATGTGAATATGTTCATACGATCTGTAAATTTAAATAAACATGGCTTGAGTAGCTGTTGCATATGGTAGGATGGTTTTATGGTTGTGTTTTGGTGACTTTTAGCTGTGGATAGCCATGGGGAGTGTCAGAGGATAGTGAGATGCTTACTGCCATGGTTGCTGCATTTGGAAGTTAGTTTATAGTAGTGTTTTAGATGAACACTTGAGTGGTGACGCTTGGTTGCGTCTAACATGAATGTTTTTTGTTCGCTCAAGGTTACACGTGCTAAGTTTTACTATTTATAATTTTGATAAATTTTGCAACCGCACAGGTCGTTCACATAGTATCTAAGGTGTCAATCCCACGAGGAAGGTAAACTAGTCCTAAAATCTAATTTAAGATAAGTTTGCTACAAACCTAAATAAACAATTGCTATAGAAAATAAGTCAATCAATAATCAAATATGAGAATTTAAAGTGCAAAAAGTCACAAAATAGCAAACTCACACAAATAATCCGAAATCAACCTAGAAATAACCAAGTGAAAGAAAGGGGGATTTAGTTATCAACTAAAGAAAATCTAACCAATTATGTAATTTCTGACTTAATAAGCCTAAGGTGAATTACTCTATCTCAAGTTATAATTCTTAACCCTCCTTGATGATCCCTAATTTAAATTATGGAATCGCGATCTCTCGATTCGCGATTGACCCGAAACTTAAAATAGTTCTAAGTTGTCTATTAACCGACCGGGAATCTATGCTCGATCTCTTGTTACATGACTTTACCAGTTTGATTCAATTCTCTACCTATCGATTCACCTAACTCTCGTTAGCCCAAATCGATGATTTTTACTTAGCTCACCTTCTCAGTTTATTGCCAAGTTATGAAGGACATAATTTGAATCACAATTAAATTGAAAGAAAACACAATCAAATAAACTTTATTAATCTTAACTGAAAAACCAGAAGGTAAGTATAGACAGTAAATCAACACTCAACAATAATATTTTCAATGAATATCCCAATTTCATATATCAATAAAGTAAAAATAAAAATAAAAATACTGTCAGAGTAGATCTTGGAGGTAGCGGCTATGGGAAACTGCCTATTCCAAGAAGTATGTCATGTCTAACTTATCTCCATGTCTCTCTTCCTTCGTCTCCTTCCTCAATCTCTTGATCTCTCTCTATGTTTCTCTCGAATTTTGCAGAATAACGCTCTTTGGCATGACTCTCTAGGCTTTCTAAAGACTGCTGGTGGCTATCACGTCATGTTCTATTTATTCTGTGAAAACCCTAGGTCAAAGTTGGGGTCCAAACTGTCCGAAAAATCACTCAAAAGTTAAGTTTTCATGTTAAGTTTTATTTAAAGCACGCTCATTTTTTTATTTACTTAAACCCGGACCTAATATTTTACTAAGAGGCAAACATTTGTGATGAATGTCGATCCGGTAACTCAACTAAGTCATTGTATTAAACAGCTTAATTAAAATGTCATCATAGCCTTTTGACGTGAAGGCACACATTTCTGATGCATGTCGATCCAGTTACTCAGCTATTATCAAGTTTTCAACGAGCTACTAGCTCTATTCATAACCCGAAGGCCAGTAGAATAGTGGTTTATTTATCAAAGCTTTTGTTTTCAAATTTATTGCCTACCTTATTGCTTTTGGCTATTTGTTTCCATGAAAAATGCTAGTTAAGCTACTAAAACTACTTAAGCTAAAAGGCCTCAAATTATGAATGAATGTGACGACCTAAAGGGTGTTAAATTTACACTAAGTCTTAATTAGACTGTATATTTATCCAAAGGCCACCTAATTCATTAATTTAGCAGGCCAATGATTATTCATAACCTAATAGACTATGTCCAAAATTAAATGAATTTCAATCAATCTAAGCATTTGACACATTCACACACTTTGCACAATGTAATCCTAATAACTATCATACGGTATGCAAAAACATAGAATCCTTCCCACACTTGAACAACACGTTATCCTCAATGTGAGAAGGAAACACACATAAGCACATACAACAAAAGAAAGGAAAAAAATTAAGATAAACAAGGAACAAATAAAATTGAAAATGAAAATAAAATAGAAATAAATATAAACAACCTAGAATTGAAGGCTAATTTGGAAAATAGAAATTGGGTTAGGTATGAATCCTAAGGAGATGGAGGTGGTGATGGCGATAATGTTGAGACCAAATCGGCTTGACATCAAAAGTGTTTTCCTATCTTATTAATGATTTAAGAGAGCAAAAATTTTGGCAATCCAAACCATTCCAAATCATTCAAAACTTATTTAAGACTTTAAAACAAACCTAACTATACAACAACTTAAACCTAACTACTAAACATGCTAATTTATGGTCATTAGCTTGACTTTTTATCATTAGAAACTCAACCAAGATCAATTATGAGTAGTTTGCTTCCACCCACTTTGCTCAACCTTAGTTCTGTAAAAGTAAGATACAAATTGTAGAATAATCAAAAGGACAACGTGGATAACATTATGGAAACCAAGTGAGCTCAATAAGGTCCTTTTTCAGATAAATTGTCAACTTAACAGGGAATAACAAAACTCTTAAAAATCTTCCATTGAATATAACAGTTTGTCTTATACGAAGGTGAGTTGCGCTCTTTCTTCCTTAATCACCTTTGTCTCCTTTGCTTTTTCCACTTCACGAACATAGACTTTTTTAGCTTCTTCAAACTCAATGGTTGTCACCAACCATTCTTCGTCCTCTTGTTCTTCAGAAGATTCGAACACATCAATTATCTTGAATGAGCCACTAACCTTCGGATTCTTAAATACATCATTCATGTTAAATGTCTCTTCATCATCATCAATTCAAAGGATATGGTTCTTTACATGGACATCTTCCTAAGATTTTTCAATTGTTAAATATGGTATAGTAAGCGCTGGTGAATAACAGGGAGGGTTAACATTCTTTTTTTTGTACACTTTTGTAATCTCTTGGTCATCATTAAGTTGGGGGTTTGACATGGTCTTTCATTGGTTCTTCTATCTTTACGCCATTCCTAAGTATGATACCCTGGCATGGCTCTATTGAATTTACTTTCATGATACGCTGACAGTTTTCACACTTTGCTTACAAAATTCTTTGGAAAGCTAGCCTATTCGAACCTCGAGATTGTGAATAGAAAAGGCATGTTCTTTAGTTGTTCAAACTTCTCTTCCAATCTCTTTTGGTTCTCGTCCATATTCGTAAGCTTGTCCATAATTTTGTCCAATTTAGACTCCCATGAATTGGATTCATCATGTTGAAATTCAAATTGGTCTTGATGTCCCATGTGAGTATCTATATTGTTGGACCAATAAAAATCTGGGTAGTTTTGTCACCCCGAAGTGTACGGATTCATATCAGCATGCTGATTTCTCCAACTAAATTGGGGCTTATTGAAATGCCCAAATGTCCTTTGCTCCCTATAATATCCATTCTCTATGATCATCCTTTTTACCCCTTCTTAGCATTCAACTTATCAGATGTCCCATTCTAAGATATCTCGATGTGTCTTTACTTTACGCCCCATTTTTTTCGTTTATAAATAAAAAAGTAAATAAACAAAAGTTAGCAGAAAAGCCTTAGACTAAATAACTAAACTATCACCTCCCTGACAACTATGTCAAAAACTTGTTCGTTCAAAGTTACACGCTCTAAGTTTTACTATTTATAACCTTGGTAAATTCCGCAAGTGCACAAGTCGTTCGCGTAGTACCTAAGGTGTCGATCCCATGAAGAAGGTAAACTAGTCCTAAAATCTAAGGTTAGCTAAGTTCGCAACAAGCCTAAATAAACAACAACTGCAAAAAATAAATAAATCAATAATCAAATATGATAATTTAAAGTGCAGAAAGTCACAAAATAGCAAAATCACACAAACAATATTAATCAACCTAGAAATAACCAAGTGAGAGAAAGGGGGACTTAGTTTGAAACAAAAGAAAATCTAACCAATTATGTAATTTCCAAATTAACGGGCCTAAAAGGTCCTAGGGTGAATTACTCTCTCTCAAGTTATAATTCTTAACCCTCCTTGATTATCCCTAATTTAAATTATGGAATCGCAATCTCGCGATTTGCGATTGACCTAGAACCTAAATTAGTTCTAAGTTGTCTATTAACTTACTGGGAATCTATAGCTCTTGTTATACAACTCTACCGGTTTGATTCAATTCTCTAGCTATCGATTCACCTAACTCTCGTTAGCCCAAATCAATGATTTTTACTTAGCTCACCCTCTCAGTTTATTGCCAAGTTATGAACAACATAATTTGAATCACAATTAAATCGAAAGAAAACACAATCAAATAAACTTTATTAATATTAAGAACTAAAAAATCCAAAGGTGAGTACAGACAATAAATCAACACTCAAAAACAATATTTTCAACGACTATCCCAATTTTATACATCAATAAAATAAAAATAAAAATAAAAATAATGTTGGAGTAGATCTCGGAGGTAGTGACTGCGGAAAACTACCTGTTTCGGGAAGTACGTCGCGTCAAACTTATCTCCATATCTCTATTCAGTCATCTGCTTCCTCAATCTCTTGATCTCTCTCTAGGTTTCTCTCGAATTTTGCAGAATAACGCTCACTTACACGAGTCTCTAGGCTCTCTAAAGACTACTGGTGGCTATCACATCATGTATTATTTATTCTATGGTAGCCCTAAGTTAAAGCTAGGGTCAAAACTGTTCAAAAAATCACTCAAAAGTGGAGTTTTCGTGTCAGTCCGACGCAGGGCATGATCGTGGCCCTGCTTGAAACTCCTCGAATCTTTATCGTTCTTCCCTGTTTACCCTGTAACACTAGCACACACATCAAGGTACCTCAAAAATATAACAAGTAAGCTCAAGTATTTAAACTAACCTATAAAAAACACTTAAACACTTAAACTAACATAATTAAACCCTAAATGCATACTCAACACTCAAATTCACACCAAATACACAACAAATTACACCCTAAAATATCATGCAAAACAAAACTATCATTTTCCAGCAGTGACACAAGGCGTGAGAAGAAATGTGGCTGACTAGGGTTGCAAATTGTGCGACTTATGTGGTTTTTCAGCTGCGAGTAAGAGACATCTAAGGACTGCAGACGCATGGCAGCAGTGGCGGAATCGATAAGTGAGACACTGTTATGGTTTAGTTGTCCAACATTGGTAATAAGAGAAGCTAATGTGGTTTATAAGCTTATAGGCTCTCCCACAATTTAAGCTAGCTTTTAGGGTTGGTTCTCCCATAAGACCTTTAACAATTAGTATCAGAGCTAACATCACTATTTCAAGTCCTTGTGCGACATGCATGGGTGTGACGCCGATATTGCACTATTCACTCGAGGCTAGAAAAAGGTCACAAGCATAGCCAACCTATGGGTGCATGGGTGGTGACGCTGGTATAGCAGTGTTTACCCGGGGCTAGAAAAAGTCTAGATCACAGCCAGCCCATCGATGTTTGGGCTGCGAAGCGTGATGAAATGTTTATGATCTAATTGTCCTGCATCAGAAATAGGAGAGTATGATGAGATTACAAATAGTAATTTCTAATTAGATTTGAAATAGTTTTCCACTTGGATTAGAATATGTTACTTATATAATTTTGAAAAATGAGTTTTTCTAAATTATAATGAGTAAGAAGCTTAATTTATTGAAAAAAAATTTCAATTAAATTTTCTTAAAGGAGTCAAGATAATTAGAAATAGTTTTTTATTGGATTGAAAATTATTTTCAATTCAAAATAAATTTCTATTCAGAATAGTAATTTAATAGATTTAAGAATCAATGAATTTTAATCTAATTTAATTTTTCCAAAGAGTTGAAATATTATTTTAGATTATGAGGATCAATAACTAAAATCAAATAAAGCTTGATTTTATGCATATAATTTGATTATCAATGCATAAGTTGCATATTTTATTTATATTAATGATATATATAAATATATAATATTATTGCATAAGTTAAAAAAGAAATATATTAATTTAGCAAAAGCTATATGCAAGCATTACAAGGAATCATATGTCAACTACAAACAAAAAACTCACTAATCATATATATATATATATACAAACATTACAAGGAATCATATGTTAGCTACAAACAAAAAACTCGCTAACCAAAATGCAGAGTATCGTCTACATACAACATTATAACGAGTAGCTCAATTTCAGATCATAACTAACAAGGCATTGTTGACCATTGGCAATAATGGGCCCACTGTAATCCAATTGACTATACATTCCACAAGCTAGTGTTAGCTATCTTTGACACCCTTCTATACCTTCTGATTCCTTTCCCTCTAAATTAAATAGTTGATAGTATGACAAGCCGTTAAGATAGTCATGCCATTTGCTCTACCATGAGTGAAATAATGAGTAAGAAAATTCAAGATTTCCATCCACTCAAAGGTATATCTGGGTAATTGTAACATGACTATAATTATACTCCAAGTAGTTTTGGTATATACACATTCAAAAAATAAATCATTTCTACTCTCATTTAAGAAACTTACAGAGTGTGCATATGGGGTCATAAGCAACAAACCATCTGTTCTTGGTCTTAAGCCTATTTTTTATCACTAACCAAGTGAATACAACAACTTTGTGGTTTAAATTTTGTTTCCAGATAAACACAAACTAGGGAACTACTTCAAGATGATTAACCACGACCTCAAGACAAGATCTATTATTAAAAATACCATTGGAGAGGGGAAGCCAGGCTATGTTATCCTTCCTCCTTCCTGTAGGAATGTTAGGCAAATAATTCGACAACAAGTGAAAACCTCTGAAACTATCAACACAGTCTCCATTTAAGAAGAGCATAAATACTCTAGCATTGAGAGGGATTCTATTTCTAAGTCTAGAAAGATTAGGTCTGAGAATAAAAGGACTATGATTGGTCCAATTATCAAACCAAAACCATATATCCTCTCTATCCCCTAACCTATATTTGATGTGTGGAAAAACAAACTTCTCAACTTGAGTAAATGCTTGATCAACCATGAGAATTCTCTAGAAATGTCTAGTTGCCATAAATTCTAGTTTCTAAGATAATACTCTTTAATTCATTTGATCCACATAGCTTTTTTAGCAGTGCAGAGTCTCCATATCCTTTTACCAAACATTGCCTTTTGCATTAGCACCATCGGAATGATCCCAAGCCCTCTTAACCTCTTGGTTATAGTGATGTCACTCCATTTCACGTTGGCTTGCTTCCTATTATTAATTTTTGTAGACCAAATGAATGCTTTTAGTATTCTATCTATCTCTTTGGTAGACCTCTTGGGCAAAACTAAATGAGTAGACCAATGTAGATGCATACTATTCAAAATAAAATTTATGAGAAGCAATCAACTATCAAGAGACAGAAATTTGTTTTACTAAGCATTGATTTGAGCTTTAAACTTATCAATCAAAGGAACACAATCTCAGAATTTAGATTTACTAGGAGTGATTGGGATGCCCATATATTTGAAAGGAAGAGAGGACAACTCAAACCCGACCATGCTTCTTATCTACTTTTGATCCTTGACATTAGAAAAAATACAATCCACTTTTCTCGACATTAACTTTCATATCAAACTAATCAGAGCAAGTATCTAGCATATTTAACATCATTTGAATATATCGGGAATCAACCTTACATAAGAGAATCAAGTCATCAATATATATCAAATGAGATAATGAAATATCTCTACACTTGAAATGGAAATGAAAATGGTCTTTGCATTGCACTAGTTTAGAGATGAGTCTGCATAAACCTTCCATGGATAGAGAGAATATGTAAAGGGATAGATTATCCCCTTGCCTAATACACCTTGTAATCTTAAAAGGGATTGATGGACAACCGTTCACCAGAATACTGAGAAAAGGAAACTGGATGCATTGCATATTCTAGTTGTTGAATTTATCTGGCACCCCAATAGCTTCCGAAAATGTTGGACTCTCATTCTTGGATCTAATGTAGCCTTGCTTTCTGCTTTAGAACATAATTTTGGTACAAAAATTCCTTTTGATATTCTTGCAATCTCCGGGTCTCAATATACCTTAACTCAGAGTTGACAGGATCCCTATAACAAGCCTCCTAGGCTTCAGCTAATTTCTACTTCATTTGATGAAGATTGTGACTCTTCTTCTTTACAAACTGTTTAAGGGCATGTTTGAATAATGTTAAGTTTTTGCATCAATTGGAAAAAATTGAATCCTTGTATCTCTTACCTCTAAAAACTACTGATTATATCCATGAACCCATCCTTTGGCTTAGATATTTGAAAAACCAAAAAGAGGCTCCCATTCTTACCTGATTCGTCAAATTCAAAATAAGTATAGAAGCATGATCAAAAAACTATTGTCCCCAAATTGTAAAAAAAAAGAAGGAAATTTATTAAGCCATAAGTGATTCATCAAGGCTCTATCCAACGTTTTACGAATTAACAAGTGTCCTTGTTGATTATTTGTCTAGGTGTATATTCTCCCAATGCCCCTTAGGTCAATTAAATTCACTTGTTGAAATAACTATGAAAGTTCTCTACCTGTCCCCCATTGAGTAGCTGGCACCACCTTTAATTTCACTAGAGTTCAGTGAACAATTAAAACCTCCTACTACTAACCACAAATTCTGAATAAATGATTGTATCTGAGCTAAATTTTCCATAATTTTGCTCGTTGGAATGTAAAATTGGAAGCATAAATTATGTTAACTTCAAATACCAAACAATATCCCTTTAACTAGCAATGTAAATGCAGGAATTGTTCACTAAGACTGCTATAAATAATCTCAATATAGTTAGTATTATATACACCAATAATACACCCATTGTAATGTTGAGAATGATTAGTAATAGTTTTCCATTATGAACTCAAAAAAGACAGGTCTAACTAGACATACTTAGCCTTTATTTTATCTCTAGGAGACCTACAAAAAATAGGTTTCTTTTCATAAACCAAATCCCTTACCATAAGCTGTTTCAGAGGGTTGTTAAGCCCTTTTGTGTTCCACACTAGAATAGACATCTAGGGGGACGCCCTTTTAGGCTTAGCTTTCCTCCTGGCTAGTCTTCTCTGAGAAATATTAGGAGTTATTTGACTCTCGATATCTGTCTTAATTTCCCCCTAAGAGACAAGTAGGTTAAGACACTATTTTATCACCACACTATTCTCCTCCATATCCTCTATAGATTGAGAAGACTCAACAGAAACTTGCTGATGAATCTTAACTTTTGCCCTAGTTGCATCCTATGGTCCCAACTAATGATTATCTTCCTTCTGCACCATACTGGTATTCACCCTTATGTTAGCTAATGGATAAGATATTACCTGATTCTAAGTACCTTCAAGCATATATTGATCCGAGCAACCTTTCCCTACATATATTGCTTCCAAATGATCACTTACCAACTACAAATTTGTAATATTTGCCAATATATCAACAGATCAATTAATCATTACTTTACCCTCATGGTTTTCCATATTTCGGGCAATGTGTGAGGTGATATATTGAACCTGCCCATCATCACCTCTAGGAATTTCAATGGAAGGATTTATGTCTATTACCAGCTGACACTCTACCTTATTGGCAATAGGGATGGAAATGGGTTGGGCTGAGCCGGACAAAGGGTTATGGCGGGATGCAGACTAGCCTGTGGTCCCCGCAGGCCAGGATGGGCCAGCCTGCGGCCCGACCCACTGACGAGCTGACCGGCCTGTCCATTAATTTTTTATAAAAAAATCTCAAAACAACGTCGTTTCGACAGGTTAGTGGGCCATGGGCCAGGCCGGGCTAAGGGGGACTGGCCAGGCCAGGCAAGCCAGGTCGGGATTGACATCCCTAATTGACAATATCTTAAATTGAAACCTCAACCTCCTGTAACTCTTCCTACCAACCAGTATTGAATTTCCTACCTATAGGAACCCAGTGTATCATCTTCTAAGGCTTCCATGGGTAAGATTAATTGATGTCTGAAGGCTCCCACTCCCCTATAACACTAAGCCTCATAATAGATAATGACTCTAGTAGTTAGGTATTCCTACTTACCTCGACATAGATTTTATCATATCCTATATGCTCCATATTGGAAGTTTGGATATCCATGCTTAAAGGCTTAACGAAGGAGCTGGCGAGAAAACTAGGGCTTTCCACCATCCAAAACTCCAAAGGCAAATTATAGAATTAAATCCAGATCAGAAACACTTTAACACACTCATTGTTAAACTCATCCCTAGGCAATCACTTTCGTACACACAATGGTTGGCCTCTAATGTTCCATAATCCCATTTCCAAAATCTTAGACAAACTACTATCCACCGTAAATTTAAACAAGATCAAACTGTCTTCCATCAACAAGGTTTTCTCCAATCCTTTATTAAACCATTGCAAAGAAGGCCAGGAGCTAATGACCTAAAATGTAGGTCGTTTGCTCCAAAAGGAACCTACCAATGTCGAAGACTAGGCCCTCGCACCTGCCTGCAATAGCTCAATAAGGAAATTGACTCACCCATCTTTCATGACCTCCTAGAAATGCTTCATCGGGATCTTATTCTAGAGCAAGTTGAGTTTCTTGTTTTATGCTCCCATCCTTTCTAAAACGCTTATCGAGGAAGACCCATCAGAGGAGCTCTCTCTCTTCCTAGATGATGCAGATTTCTGAGAGAGAGGAGGAAAATCCTCTTAGAGCTTGCTAGAAGGGACATCATCGATAAAGGAGTCAAGGATAGCCTTTGAAAGGCCTTCCATAATAGAGGGGACCTCTATCGGGTTCAATTCAGAAGGAGGATTCAGCTGGAGAAGAGGAGAGTAAGGCTCAAAAAGGTGGAAATGATAAGGGTAAAAGGGTAAAAGCATCAAATATGATTCACATTAAATTGTATGTTTTATATGTGTGATATTTCACATGCAATTTTATGTTTAATGAGATGAAAAAAATTAAATCCCTTATTAAAATATTAGGTACACATTGAGAACATGATTGATGCCTTTAATTGTTATAAAAATAAACCAGAGTTTTGTTTATTGTTAGGCTTGTTGAGCAAACTCAAAGTCGCTTTAACCAGGATATGTTTAGTCTTATAACAGTGGGTCTTACTTAATTAAGTTTGCGTGATTTGGATGAGCAAACTCATGATCACATGAATCTAAAGGTAAGGTTAGGAATGACATATAAGATATGTTTTGGCAAGAGTTGTCACCTAACAGATCTAGGAGTCATATAAGATGTGATTGATAAAGTTGTTATATACCTAATTTAAGTTTATTTGGTTTGTTGATCAAACATTGAACAGCTTTAAATGGGATCCTAGCCCATTAGAAAGAATATAGTAATCTTTCTGAATAGTAATAAGGGATATTATTTCAAATAAAATGGTGGGAGTAACCAAATATATGATTAAAACCCTAATCTTTGGTAGTCATGCAATATAATTAATTACTTTCTTTTCTTACATTTATATTCTGTTCCGAGTTGAATTTACCTTGTTTAATGTAGTAGATATTAAGTTAGTGAACGAAATTTCTT
>JAOSBN010000008.1:38621954-38638806 GCA_027563595.1 Erythroxylum suave | reverse complement strand
CGATTCGATTTGCTTCGATTCGTTTACTTCGCTTTCGATTCTTTCGATGTTCTTCCGTTTTTCGTCAGTTGGGATCCGGTTTTCGGATCGGGTCCCAACAAAATCAATATACAGCTTGAAACAAGTTTTTGGACAATAGTACCTAAAGTTTGATGAGGTTTTGACCTATTCGACTTTGTGGAAAATAAAGTTGTAAGATGCTTGTACTATAAGGTCAGGGGGAGCAAAGTTATCTTCCAATCACTGTACGTGGATGATATCTTGCATGAGTCAAATGATTTGACCATGTTGCATGAGGTAAAGTAACTTTTGGCCAAATACTTTGACATGAAAGATTTGGGTAAAGCATCTTTTTTCCTCAGTATACGTACAGATTCACCAAGGTAGATCTCAACACTTATTAAGCCTCTTACAAAACACATATATTAAGTGAGTATCACGAAGGTTTAATATGGCTGAATGTAAACCTATTACCTATCTCTCATGCCGAGAGATTATCTTTGTCACAGTGTCCAAAGAATGAAGTTAATAGAGAGGTTATAAGGAATGTCCCATACTCTAGTGCAATTGTTTGCCTGATGTACACCCAAGTGTGCACTAGACCAGGCATTGCATTTGCTGTTGAACTACTGGGTTGATATCTGGCTAACCTAGGTGTGGACCATTGGAATGCACTCAAACAAGTGTTGAGATACCTAAAGGGTATCAAGGATTATACATCGACATACAGAAAAGTCATCGATTTAAAACTTATAAGGTATACATACTCTAATTTTGCTATGTGTCCAAATGATCGCAGATCAATTTCATGCTACACTTTTATGTTGGCAGATGATGCAGTACCGTGGAAGAGAGTCAAATAGACACTGGTAACTTTCTCGACCATGTATACAAAGTTTGTTGCATGTTATAGAGCTGCTACACATGTGGTTTGGCTCAGAAACTTGATTTCTGAGTTGTCTGTGGTAGATTCGATAGCTAGACTCATTCAGATATATTGTGATAATCTTGCTGCAGTGTTGTTTAGTTACAACAACAAGAATATCACAGGATCTAAGCATTTAAAGGTCAAATACTTGACCATAAAGGAGTTGATTCGGATAGGTGACGTCAAAATGGAGCATATCAGGACTGAGGAGATGTTAGTTGATCTATTGACTAAAGGACTTCACCCATTAGTGTTTGTTAAACATGTATCCAGTATGAGCGTGTTAAGGTCCTTCGACAGTAGTAGTTAGGGATCATTGTATTTTCCCCTTAAATGTTTGTAAATTTTAATGTATTATGACATTATGTTTATTTATTAATAAAGATGATCTTCTTAATCCTCAATAATAATTGTTCTTATGTATAGTCATAATCGTATGAAAGCCTTAAGATTTGTGTTGATCTTAAGCCTTTTAAAGGTCATTGGGCATATATAAAGATTAACTTTGATCCTATGTCATTTAAACATATATAATTTAGTACGAATATCCATAAATTTGATATGACATAGGGGGATATAAGGTATAATCCCGTAAAGGTTCTCTAATGCAGTTTAGCATTCAGTTGGAGAACATAAAGATTTTCTCTAATGCTGTTTAGCATCTAGTGAAAGAAAACAAAGTTTTCTCTAATGCTATTTAGCATTTAGTAAAAGAAAACAGGATTTCTCTGTTGTAGTTTAGCACATGCAATTTAGCATAAAGTTGGAGAAATCGAAACCTACAAATAAATATGATACAAATTAGATCATAATCATGTTAGTAAGGTACTATATATTTGTGATTATATTGGACCTATGTCACATATGACACATATGTTTGATATTTTCGGTATCGAAAGCCTTACAAGATGGAATGTTGGACTTTCATTACCTTTGGATCAAATGATTTTTATTTTTAAATTTGGTACCAATACAACAACGTGACTTAACCGAGTTTTCAAACTATTTTTAAACTTGACTAAAAACTACAATTAATAATTGTCCAAGGGGGAGAATGTTGGACAATTTTGTCTTTTCCCATTATTTGGACAACTATTAATTGTAATTTTGGCTTTTCAATAACTTATCAGTTAAGTTATGTAATTTGATCTAGATAAGGATAATAAAGTGGCCAAATAAATGATCTAAATTAATGAATCAAAGTCTTGGAGAAAAATGAATCCAGATTAGTATAGACCGGACCCATATCGGATTTGTGATGGGAAAACCCTACATGGAAGATATATATATAAGTTAAGGTCTCTTACAGTTACTCATATCATTTATAAGTATACGGATATTCTGACTCATTAAGAGTGCTTACATTTTGAGAAAATTGTAGAAAGACGTTAACCATTTATTAGTGATCATTTTCTATGGAGCTCCAATGGGATTGGAGCTCGTTTTGGCTACAGAAACTGCTTCGGAAGTCGAGATAAAATCAAAATCAGGTATTCCGCATTTCCTTCATTTTTAACATTTTTATAAACGATCCGCAATACGTAATAATGTCTATGTTACGTGTTACAAGAAGAACAAAAGAAATAATAATTTAGGCCATTCTATGCCACCCCATAAATGTGTTTCCTCAGTGCTTAATCTTCTGCAAGTTGCCCCGGACAAGATTGGCTAGGTGTGCAAGACATTGGAAGAATATCTACAAGTGATGTTGGCCATTCAATATGCCAACTTTCCAACAGCAGCTGATGTAAGGCTTATCTTGTGGACTTTCAGCAATTGTGTGATTAGACGTGGGTGCATTCCTCAGCCAAGTAATCGAACCACGGTTGTTGGGGTGGATAAAATTACTACTACAATCAGTCACTCAAATACATTTGGCAAAGAGAGCGTGTGGCATTTCACATCAGAATACAAAATAATGACATGTATAGCTTAGAGATAAGAATTTTTATCATATAGACAACTTATCCTATCGTGAAATGAAGCAACAACGATAATTTGATAGATTCCTTGATAGCTGATCGACCATTCTAACGAAGTTCCTAGTCCACGAAGACACGATCTACTGAATCTTCAAAATGGTACTCCCACTTTCACCGTCGTTTTCTTGAGATCTTTTAATGACTGATAGGGAAATTGATCAATCACACCTATTACTCCATTGAAACAATAAATTTTAGTTTAATTACTAGTTCTCCATTTGAACGAAAGACCAGCTTAAGCCGACAATGACCCTCATGCTCCTAGCATTATGTTATTCATTCTACAAGCTCATCACTACTCTGCTTTTGACCAAGGGCCAGAAGTGTCTCCAAGATGAGAAGTGATAAAAAGTACTCCCACTTTAGGTGCTATACATAATAAATCAAAATTAGCGTATAAAAAAATTTTGTCGATCGAGTTCCAAGACTTGAATAGGCATTCCACTATTAATCTGGAATCCTATAATATATAAAACCTCAAGAAGATACGATCAGTTCCTTCCTATAATTAGCAACGATACATTTATTAATAGTATTATTGATGTGAGCTTTATTATTTCATGCCAATAAAAAAAAATCACATAATCAGGTCCCAAACGGGAACCTTTTACTCCATTTCAGGTAACGCAAGCCCTTCAACTAATTAATATTGTCAGTGTGTCATTGAGCAGAAATACGTGAATAATAAAGCGTGTAATCTTATCTCTTCCTATTATATACATTATCTTCTCATTCATATACATCATGTTTTTACGTGTTACAATGTTGACGATTGCGGATAATTGCCTTTCTTTTGCGAGTTCGAAGCATTTATATCAACGGGGACACAAAGTAAATACGTAGCATCTTCAATGAGCACCATGATATATACATATGTAGATATAGCATCTTCAACGAGGACCATCAGGACTCGACATGAAAAAGAATAGCGTCATTTTACATGTTATTGGACTCCCTTTAACAAGTTCAGGAAGCTGAAATAAGCAAGAGGAGAAGTAGCATAACATAATTTTAACCTCAAGCAAATCCAAAATGCATAATGAATCAAAGAAATCGAGTTCCTGTGACGAGATTGCCGGTTGGCTAGTACTTTTATAAATGTCCGTTGGATGGCAATAGTTGTTTATACACATGCATGCATAAATAAATTTCGAAATTCATGAACAGGAGCGTTAAGTAGTGTGGCATATATTTGACTGGAAATAGAAGCATAATAAGTAATACAACTTGAACACCATCTTGTTTATGAATAAAAAATAGAAATTTAAAGTGGGGTGACCACAAGTGGGTGGCGCACACGTCACTCTTGGTTTAAGCTTTTTTTGCAACCCTTTATATCGCTACTCCACTAAAAGGGAAGGGACCCATAAAGCAAGGAGCCACAATCCCATTCACTTTCAATCTTTGTAACCATGTACGATGCTTGGAAGCACAATGGTAGCGTAGCAACCACTTAATATTATAATTTAGTATTACCACATACACGACATGATGCCATGATCCACTTTAGGCGTCTCCCTTGTCACGTTCTTGCTAGTGCCTAGCTATACTAATCTATGGCTTATCCTTCACCAGCCATAGATAGGTCCACGGATATCGTTGCTATAAATGTAAGCATGTAGAGTATATATAAATGTAGATATAAATGATAAATTATTTCAAATACCTTGAACTATTAATAAAATATTATATACATTTTAAATTTTATTTTGCAACACTGAATATCAAGATCTATAAAAATTGTATACGTATGCATATCTTTAAAAAATTAACTTGTTATCTCTCGAAATAATTTAATACTTTCTATTATAACCTAAAATTTTGTATAAGTGTTAAAAATAATATAATAAACTTTTA
Source organism: Erythroxylum suave (assembly GCA_027563595.1). NCBI lineage: Eukaryota > Viridiplantae > Streptophyta > Magnoliopsida > Malpighiales > Erythroxylaceae > Erythroxylum > Erythroxylum suave. The sequence continues at coordinate 38,634,039 of JAOSBN010000008.1, read as the reverse complement.
GTACAAAATTTGAAATTTTTTTTATTTTGAAAAGCTTAAATTTTAAAATGTCATTAAAAAAACAACTCTAAATGTTGTAAAATTTTATTTTACAAAATTTAAACACGATGATAAATTATATTTAAGCAATGTTAAATTTTAACATTGACAATATTATGCAAGTATATATTTTTCGTAAATCTTGATATATGATATTATAAAATCAATTTTGTAATATTGTTGATAAATTATTAATTATAATGTCAAAATATTCAAAATAATTTATGTAAAACAAAACTATTAGAAGATTTTTAATATAATTACTATTTTCTAATATGCTTATCTTGATCAAGATTATAGATTCCAGCTCAAGTACAAGGTTGTATTCAAATAGTTCATCTGTTGAGGACTACCTAAGGAGTGCTTGAATACATGAGATAGAAAACCATCAAATTATATGTCAATCGTAATTTAGTGGCTAATTTGTATACGACTTGTTTTGTACACATAAGGTATATTAATAAAAGCTTACACATTATGGTAAAATATCTGACTTATTTATTTTGTTTTAATTAAAACAATTATTTAAGATAGTTAGCTTTTAGAAATACGAAGGAATGGAAAAGTTCTACCCAACTTAACTTAGAGAGCTTTCTTATCACAAAAAGAAGACTATAAGAAAAAAGATTCTTTTTTACTATATCTTAAACTTTTCATGTTTTAGTGATTCTCATGACATCATCAAATGATTCAAGTCTTAGATAAGAATCTACAACGTACTATAATGCCCTTGTCGGCGATTCTTTAATTCGATAATATCTAAGGTTCCTCGAACAATGTAATATCTCACATCGGGTAAATCCTTATCGCTCACTACAAAAAACTTATACAATCCGTGACGTTTTATTAATAAAACATCACAAATTGTATAAACTTTTCGTGATATTTTAAAAACATCACAAAAAATTTGAATTTTTCGCGACATTTTCAATTTGAATTTTTAAAACGTCGCATATTTGTGACATTTTCCACCACGCATTTTGTTGAAAAAAACGTCGCAGAAGGGTAAGCTAAAACGTCCTGGTAGGAGCAAGTCGTTTGATTTTCTTAAAACCCTCTAGCCCTTCCGCCAACCACCCCCCCCCCTCCCCAAACCTGCAGTCGTTTTAAAACGTTTACGTTTTGGTTTTGCCGCTGATGTACATTGTTATTGAGCTTCTCCTCCCTCCTTTCGATTGTTCTTCGATCTGGGCTTCCAATGTCTCTCCCTTTTCTTCAATTTTAGCTGTAAGCTTTATTTTCTATAATACCCATTAAGGTTTCTACTGTTGTTGAGTGTTGAATGGAGATGTATTGTCGAGAAGGCTCGATGATTCTGGAAGTTAGGTTTGAGAAACTCATCGAAGTTCTGGTTGTGATTTTTTGTGTTGATTCTTTGACCTCTGAATTACAGAAGTTGATTGGGATTCAAGAGGGAATGACAATGGAGGTGACTCAGTTTGATTTAGTATTTATGCATATAGGGGCTGGTGAAAAGATGGATGAGCATGGGAGCTGCTCTTTTGCTAAAAGAAGAGAATATATTAATGCATTGGTTGCTAGTATAATGCAGAAAACTCAACCTAGTTTTGACCTTAGTTCCCTTTTGCACTTGTCCCTTGTAATGAGCTATGGGCTTATCACAGAGATCGATGAGAGGACCTTTACCTTTCACGAGTTGATGTAAGGTAAGTAAAGAGTAGTTGGTTTTTGCACTGCTGTCTCATTTATTCAAGAGTCTGCCAAATGTGCAAATCTATAGGCACCGTTCCCCAATGTTAATTGCTCAGTGGCAGTATGGTGTAACTCGCATGGATGATGCAAAGACATTTTCTTTTAAAGAGTTTAAGGAGGTATGAACTTGTACTTCTTTTGGTTTTTATTTTGTTTTCTTTCATTTTTCTCGTTATCTTTGTTCATGCTCAATTATCAACCAATTGGAAGGCCCTATTGCATTGAGTTAGCTAAGAATTTTACGTCTTAAGGATCAGTTTCTTTTGCATTATGTTGTCTGAAAGAAGGTTTCCATGATATAGTTCATGATCATCATTCTGTTTGTTATCGAATAAGAGCACTAGGGATGCTAACATGGGATGTCTTTGCAAATTTAAGTATGGAGTACTAATTGTATTTCATGGTTGCCTCGTGTCTTAAAACTAGGAATTGAGGTTACACTCTCAGGATATCCGTAATTGATACAAGTTATCTGACAACAATCTCTTGGCTACCATTTTGGAAAGCTTTTAGGAATACTAGGTTGATGCTTATAGTCCATTGAATTGTAATTAAAACCTAATGATGAAATATCTTCGCTAGGTTTACAGTTAGCCCATCCCGTTTAGATGCCAATATATTTATAATTTGTTTTCCTTTTTCATGCAGCATGGTGGGAATCTTGTAGTCTCGGCAGATAGGTTTCTCCTTGAAGTGGAATTCAAACTTTAGAAGGCCCCCAAGTGTGGAGCAACAATCTGATTAATTGAATCGCAATAAGTAATGTTGCATTTGAACTCAAAATAGAGTAAAAAATCACTGAAACTAGAAGCCATCCATTACAGTCAACTTGTCATGGAGTGGCATTTCAAGCTTGTACAACGAAAGCATTGTAGAAAAGGTAAATGATTAGTTTGTAAAAGTAGATGAAGAAGAAGAAGAAGGAGCTTCAAGAAGGTGACTTGAAATTGAATTCATATTGCAATTGGTACTCAAACACGGACTCTGCATTATCGATGTTTCATTATCAGCAACTGAGATGGGCGAGAATGGTGATGACCACCATAAAATGGAGGATGCCAGTGAGTAGGATTTGGTAGAAACAGGTTACCTGAAGAATGTAAATGGGGCTCAAGGAAAAGTTAAGAGTATTTTGTTGCAAAATAATACTATAAAAGTTAGAAGGATCAAAAAAATTGAACAACAAAAAAAGATCTTGGAATTTTGATGTTCTACACATAATAATCATTAAAATTAATGATATACTAAAAAATTGAAGAATTAAATAAATAAAATTCATAAATAATATTGAATAGATATTAAACAAATAAGATTTATAAAAAATTTATTTAAAAAAATTAGTAAATTAAAATTATTTTCAAAAAAATAAAAATAATAATTAAAAGAAACATCGTGGAAAGCATTCCGCGACGTTTTCAAAAGCGTCGCGGAAAGTCTAATCTTTCAGTGACGTTTTTAAAAATGTCGCAGAATGTCAGTATTTTTTGTGACGTTTTTTCGAAAACTTCATAAAAACCTTTTGCTTACACCATATTCGATGACGTTTTTGGCTTTTAAATCTCTAATTTTATAATATTAGAAAGAACTATCAAAAATATCGATCGTATATTCAAACTTCTAATTTGTTATAAAAATAGTGTACTGTTAACTCCTTCGTAGTTTTAACGTAAATTGTCAATTATGTTGATCACTCTACACATCATCACAAACGTGATATTTAAAATAACTAAAAATTAGAAGGAAAAAATAATTAAAAATTCGTTGAACGGGATTGGGTAGGTTTTTCTTTTTATTTTGATTTTTAATTATTTTAAGTATCACACGTATGCTAACGTGTAAAGTAACCAATTTATGGTGATCCATGTTGGTACTATAAATGAAGGAGTCAATCATAGACTATTTTTGTGACAAATTAAAATTTTAAACATTTGATTGATACTCATAATAATTTTAGTTAATATAGTAAATTAAGTTAAATTTAAAATGTAATTTATCCTAAATTTGTACAGTTTTAATGCTATTAATAATTTATAAAGGTATTATCGTATTTGTTTTAAATTAATTAAACCACTCCTATTTATGAAATAAATAAATACGATCAACTATATGCAAATGCCGTCACATAGTATTAAGAAATGTCAATGGATTAGGTTTCTCGCGTTTTATGAATGTGATACATAAATAACATTCTTTATTTTAATTGTGTTAGATCATGAAAAGAAACAGTGACGGAGCCAAGAATATCCTAGAGCCGGGGCTGATTGGATAGCGATGGACTGACGACGAAGACTTCCGGCAAATTCAAAATTAATTTCACAAAGCACATTCATAAATGAAGTTAACTAAAATATTCAAATTACAATGTCTTTACACATTTTTAGAGACATTAGAGCTAATGGATGATAATTATTTTCGGTGAGTCGCCATGGCTTGAAACTAGTCTCATGAGTTTTGTAAATAACAATAACAATAACAATGTTTTAATAACAATTTCATTGAATACAAGATTTATTTTTAATAAAATATTAAATTTGTGTTAGCGGTGACCTTCTACATAAGTATAAATGTGGAAACATAGTGTATATATATATCTATAACATTTAAAGGCAACTTCAAAAAAAAAATAATAAAGGCATCAGCCATCAGGGGTTTGGCCAGCAGGGGCTTGTCCCTAAGTGGCTCCGCCACTGAATAAAAGTCATGTACATTAAGGCTTTTGTAGTATAAATTTTAGGACTACCTTTTGTTGTCACAAAACATAAAATATAAAACATTCAAAATCCACTACAACGGTAACTTTTTCTCTCGAGTGAACAGTAACAATTTCAGTGAGGAATAGTTCCCGCCTTTGTTTCTTGCTGCTTTTCCCTCCTACCCTGCACCCACTCCACCATGACCGACCTCGCGTCGGATGAGCAGTTGGTTAAGTGGGTCCGCACTCGGAAGCGAGATGAGGACACGGACGTTGGATCCAAACCGTCCTATAGTGCGGCGGTTTCTGGGAAGGAATCACCACCAGTCGCCGAGGAAGCTCCCCCCTGGCCTGAAAAAGAATATCTGGAGGTCACCGACGGTGAAATTGGCCAGTGGTCGCCTGAGGAAGGGGGGGGGCGTCTTCCTCTCCTCCTCCTTTCACGAAAGAGTAGACCAGCAGTGGAGCAACACGGTGATCGTGAAGCTGATCGGCCGCAGCATTGGATATCGACTCCTCTGCAACAGGCTGCGGGCGCAATGGAAACCACGGGGATCGATGAAGATTGTTGATATGGATTTTGATTACTTTCTTGTGAAATTTGCAGAAGTGGAGGACTTTGATCATGCTCTGATGGACGGACCTTGGAGTATCTTTGGACACGCCCTATCCATCCAACAATGGCGGCCAGATTTCCGTCCGTCCCAAGGTCAGGTTACTCTGGCGGTGGTGTGGGTGAGTTTTCCGGAACTCTCTATCGCCCGTTACCACCCGATGATACTTCATGCTTTAGGTAACTCGATTGGTCGGATGCTGAAAATCGACGCGACGACGCTGCATGCACAACGGGGACGTTTTACTCGTGTTGCTGTGGAGGTGGATCTTAACGTCGCACTCAGGCATGTGGTTGAGCTCGATGGTGAATCCATCTTCGTCGCCTATGAAGGATTGCCAACTATCTGTTTCGGATGCGGTATGGTAGGACGTGACCCTGCGTCTTGCCCGAAGCTTCCCCAACAAGCGTCAGCTCCCGACATTGCCACAGACAGTAGGGAAGTTGTCGCCCAGACGACGCATAATGCAGAAGCGTCTCCTCTGCCACGCCCTACCCTATAATTCCGACTAATTACGAGCAATGGACTCACATTCAGCGCCGAACCACGCGTGGCCCAAGCCGACGTCCACCACCGCGTCCATCCCACCACCGAGAGGTCCAATCGCAGACGGGCGGCTCGAGGTATTCACCCCTGACAATTCTGGAATAGAAGGACGATGGCTCCTCTCGCCCATTGGCATCTCCTACTCGCGTGGCTTCGTCAGGCGTGGGCCTACGGTTTTCCCTCGCAGATTACATGGTGGATGGGCCAAGGCCATCGTCCTACTCAGCTGGGCCCAAACGTCAGCCCAGGGTAGGAAACAAGAATAAAACCAAAGCAAGCCTCAGGATTTTCACTGCCCCACCAGACCGGTCCGCTAGCTCAATCGCTGCAGGCTCTGCGATTTCCCCGATGGTTACCCTCGCTCCCACGCCAACTGCACCCCATATTGCGATTCATATTCCATCTCATGCGGAGATGATCTACGACAGCCCAACCGTAGTTGACTCGGGGAGGACCTCCGAGGCCACTGCGTCCGGCAAGACGGCTCCCGATCCTGGGGTCGAGCCCATGCAGAAAGGTTCGCCCAAGCCCTCCCTCAGGCCCACTGACCCTCCAAACTTATTACGTGAAGCCTTGGCTCCAGCAACTGGGGATGCCCAGGAAATGGACATACCAAACGATGGGGCCAAAGGTTCTCCCCCAGAGCCCACTACCTTCCTGGACCTTCCCGACGGTGGAACTGCGGACGTTCAAGGAATGGATATCCCAGATGGTAGGGAGACCGGCTTCGCCCCATCCATATGATGTCGATTATTGTCTGGAACTGTCAGGGCGCGGGCGGCACCCGCATGCCCACAATCCTTCGTCATTATCAGCGCACTTATAAACCCGATATCCTGACCTTACTCGAACCACGGATTAGCGAGAATCGAGCGCTTCAGGTTATCCAAAAACTAGGATACGACTTCTCCTTCAGAATTGAAGCATAAGGCTTTTCTAGCGGTCTTTGGTTGTTGTGGACGAAAAATGTTGAGGTTTCAGTACTCGTAGCCCACCGACAGTTCCTTCATACCAGAGTCAATTATGCGGGGGGGTTTCTTCTATTTCACTCCGGTGTATGCCAGCCCCCAATTTTCGTCCCAAAAACTTTTATGGCCGCTTTTATCTTGGTTAGGGGACACTACTCTCAGGCCCTGGATCGTCGGTGGCAACTTTAACGCAAAATTAACGGCTTTGGACAGACGAGGGAGGGCTACGACCGGACGTTTTGTCAATCAGTTGTTCAAGAATTGGGTCCATGATTGTGGGCTCCACGATTTGGGTTTCGTCGGATCCCCGTTCACGTGGCGACGAGGTTCCACTCAAGTGCGCTTGGACCGGGTGTTTGGATCTTCTCCTTGGCTGACCACCTTCCCCACAACGACAGTCACCCACCTCCCCTTTCTAGGTTCGGACCATCGCCCTCTTTTGATCCAAACCCATACTCAGGCTTCGTCTGTTCGCCCATCTCCCGCCTTCAGGTTTCAGAATGCGTGGTTAGCGCACCCAGGGTTTGCCGACGTGGTAGCCTCCCATTGGCACCCAGGAGCGGACACCTTCCAGGAGTCCCTTGTTTCTTTTTCAAAGAATCTAACGAAATGGAATAAGGATGCTTTTGGCCACATCTTCCATCGTAAAAATTGTCTTTTTTGTCGTCTGGCAAGTGTCCACCGAGCCATGCAGACGGACAGCTCTGATTTGCTGTTGGGACTCGAGGACAGACTTAGTCAAGAACTGTTCCAGGTGTTAAGTGAGGAGGAGCTTTTCTGGCACCAACGGGCCAAGTGTGATTGGCTTTCCAAGGGTGATCGGAATACCAAATTTTACCATACGGTCACCCTGGCTAAACGTAAGAAACTTAACATTCAAAGCCTCAAAGACGATACTGGTTCCGAGATCTCCCACCCGACGCAACTGAGACAGCTAATCTGTACCTATTACCAACAGTTGTACACCCCTGACGAGGATACCCGTCTTACTTTGCTCCCTACTGGAGCTTTCCCCAGTCTTTCGGTCGCACAGCTAGTGAAGCTTGAGGCCCCAATCTATGCGCCCGAGATTCGTCAAGCGTTATTTTCTATAAACCCCTGTAAAGCCCCGGGGGCTGACGGGTTTAATGCGCTCTTTTTTCAAAACTAGTGGGAGACCGTAGGTCAATCCTTCACTTCCCTCATTCAAGCGATCTTCAGTCGGGAGCAGTGGGAGGAGGATTTGAATCGAACCATTTTAGTCCTCATCCCTAAAGTGCCCAATCCAGTCCGCATCGCCCAATTTCGTCCCATTAGCCTCTGCACAGTGTTGTACAAAACTGTCGCCAAAATTATTGTGAATCGCCTTAAAGGTCACATTGGCTCATTAGTGGCACCCAATCAATGTAGCTTTATACCTGGTCGCAAAATCACTGATAATATTATCATTGTCCAGGAGGTTCTTCACACTATGAGACTAAAGAAGGGCCGGATCGGGTATATGGCGCTCAAGGTGGACCTGGAAAAAGCTTACGATCCAATTAGTTGGGACTTCCTGATGGAAACCCTCACTGACATTGGCCTCCCGCCCCCCTGTTACAGCTTATCCTTAAATGCATCACTACTGTCACTCTACAAGTGGACTGGCACGGCTCCCTCTCGAACCCGTTTCACCCATCCAGAGGTCTTAGGCAAGGTGATCCCCTCTCCCCATACCTGTTTGTGCTTTGCATTGAGCGTTTAGGAGATCTGATTAATAGTAAGGTGGGACAAGGCCAGTGGCATCCGATCAGGGTAAGCCACACCGGTCCGCCTCTCTCGCATTTATTCTTTGCCGATGATCTTATTCTGTTTGCAGAAGCATCGGATTGTCAAGCACAAGTGATCTCCCGGACGATCGAAACCTTTTGTGGAGCTTCAGGTCAACGCATGAACAAAGAAAAATCTAGGGTATTCTTCTCCAAGAATATACCCCGTGCTACTGCAACGCATATCAGTCAAGTGCTAGATGTTCCTAGTACCAACAACCTGGGGAAATATCTAGGTGTTCCTTTGCTACACGAGCGCACCTCCAGGTGCACCTATCAGTACATTCTGGACAACGTCCAATAGAAATTGGCTGGCTGGAAGGTTAAGACGCTTTCTTTAGCAGGACGGGTTACCTTAACCCAATCAGTTATCGCTGCCCTCCCTATCTTTACTATGCAGACGGTTCGCCTGCCCCGCCAGCTCTGCGATGAGTTGGAAAATATCATACGCAACTTTATCTGGGGCAATCAGGAGGGGTCGAAGAAACTCTCTCTTGTCAACTGGGCGACAGTGTGTTTAAAAACCAAGGGGGGTTGGGCTTAAAGCGCCTTCATTCTATGAATGACGCGCTCCTTACTAAGTTTGGTTGGGACCTGGTCAATAATCCCACTGCCTTATGGGTCCGTATCCTGCGTGCCAAATATCATGCTGATTTCTCTACCCTCCCCCTTACTTTGGCCCGAACACGAGCTTCGTCCTTCTAGAAGGGGCTGATAGCCGTATGGCATATCGTGCGGCAAGGCGTTGTTTGGCAGATAGGCGATGGTCGCAGCATCTGCTTCTGGAAGGATAATTGGGTTGAGAATCTAGGCCCCCTTTATTTAGTCGCAACTAACCCAGTTCCCGAGGGTGAGATGGAAGCCACTATCTCTGATTATCTCCAACCGGATGGCACCTGGCACTGGCAACAATTTCAACAATATCTCCCCTCAACAATCTGTATGCTGATCGCATCTTGTCGCCATCATTCCACTGCTCCCAACGCTGACCAGTTGACGTGGGGACCCACTTACCCTAAGCGTTTCACAGTAGATTCGGCCTACGCCCTCATTGAACGCGACGAAGCTGGGACTCATCGTCCCAGATGGGATCTTATTTGGAAATGGGCTGGACTGTAGCAGATACAGTCCTTTCTCTGGCTTCTTGCCAATCAGAAGTTACTCACCAATCAGCAACGTGTAGTGCGACACCTTACTGTGAATAGTGGGTGCCCCTTTTGTGGACAGATCGAGTCTTTTCTCCATGCGTTTCAGGATTGTACCCGAGTCCGTTCTTTCTGGCACCAATTTCCAGCCGCTTGTCAGGCGAGGATTCACTCCCTGGTGGACCTGACCTCGTGGCTCACTAGCAACCTCCAACCCCCTCCCACTCCTACTCAGACTCCTTGGGAGACCATTTTTGGTGTCGCATGCTGGTTCATATGGAAATGGCGTAATAGTAGCGTCTTTGCCTCGAATTTTGTCTGGCTGGTGGATGGGGCCCGTATTGTTATGGCCTATGTGGATTGGGTCATATGGTTGACCATGGTGGAATCTTGGGTCTTCCAACATCAGAGTCTTCCTCTAGGCCAGGCTGTGCGTTGGACACCCCCGCTGGAGGGATGGATCAAGCTCAACATGGATGGTGCCGTTCAACCCGGATCCCATCTAGCAACTACTGGCGGTCTCTTCCGGTCCAGTTCTGGCCATTGGTGTGATGGGTTTCTCCATAATTTAGGCACGTGAGCTCCTTTGGATGCGGAATTATGGGGCATCCATACCGGCCTTTCCCTGGCATAGGAACGCGGTTACCGCCGAGTAATCGTTCAAGTGGACGCTATGGAGGTGATTAATATCCTTTCTGCCTCATATAGATTGTTGTCTGACTCTGTTCAATTGGTGACAGGTATATGTGACTTGGTCAACCGGGAGTGGGAGGTTCAGTTCCAGCATATCCATCAGGAAGGTAACTAATGCGCAGATCGATTGGCTGCTTTAGCATATCAGATGAGTCCTAGCGTGCACCATCTTCGCGACCCTCCGCTGCGCCTCATAGAGGTTCTCACCACTGATTTGCATGGCATGATGTATACCCGTAACCTGCGGTAGCCGCGGGGTCCACGTGTTTGTTTAGTTTGGCTTTTCCTGTGTAAACAAAATAAAAACATAAAATATTATTAGGTACAATAAGGCTTAGGGTTGAATATATATTCTAGTCTTAGTTATTGTTTGCAGTTCATGGTACGAAGCCTTTTCTTAATCAAGTGCTTGCAGTTGGATATAAAAATTGCAGAGTAGGTATGGCATTGAAAAAAAAGCAGAAAAGCGACATTTTTAGACTCGAAACATGCAACTAATATATAATATAAATACATCAAATAAAGCTCCAAAAGCACTCATGACGCAGGAGATTGTCCCCATGTGGCTCCGCCACTAAAAAGAAACACCATTATGTAGTGTTTATGACTGAAGGGATCACAAATTTAAACAAAAAAAATTCTTTGCACAACTTAGTATTAATATTTAAGTATTTAAACTTGTGGTATATTTAATATTTTTTTCTATGTTAGTTACCCACTTTCCAGGAATTGAACATTAATCTCATAAAGTAGCATTCGAATTATTGAATTTAAATAATTTACAAGATTAATTTCAAGCATGACAAATGGTGCAACCTTTCACGTTTTGTCAATAATATATGCTAACATAATTTATTGTTCAACCAAGATATTTAATTTATTTCTAACTTGTATTGGAAATATCTTTTCATAGATGATAAGAGGGAAACAACCCCTCCATTAAATAAGGGTATGGCTGCGTACTATTAGAACTCTCTAGACCCTACGTCTCAGCGAGACTTCAACTGAGTATTGATAATGACGAGAAGAGGAAAAATTAAAATAATATATTGGAAAAAATTATGGAGAAAGAGAGAAAAGAAATCAATTGAGATGTAATTAAGCGATAAAAATGTAAAAAGAAAAGGTATTAATTTTCCATATATAAGATTTTGAATGGAACTAAAGATTTTAAATCTTTTGTTTAAATTATTTTTCCAAATTAAAAAATTATAGGTTGTTATTAGAATATCTATGACATACCACTTTCATAAAGCATATAACCGAAGATCTAGAGGATATTCAAGAACATACCCTATGAAAATGACATGTTAGAGCAATAACATCAACTTATTATGGCATCATATAGAACATAAGTATTTCCAAAGATCAAAACTACTCATTTCATTCACAAAATGAAACTTACTTACATTGTCATTTCATTTCATAATCCACGTTTATAAATAACGTAATATTTGGGAATTTAAAGTTCTACACAAAAAGTTCAACATGAAAGGTAAAGCTAAACAAAAACATTCTATCTAGAGTCTACAAGTATTAGCTGACCAGACCTTTGAGTCATTCTTGTTTCCAAATTTGATAATACTAGACTTCTATTATATCACCTTAAAAGCTAGGTCTCCCTTGTACCTGAAAATCAAATTGCAATTTTGGTGAGTTTGTGAACTCAGTAAGTGAACGATCATCAATGTGCTCACTTAAGTTAGAACACAATTATCATAAGTATCAGTCAAATTCACGAGTGTATTTCCCAATTAAGCAGATGTATCACATCATTCAATATTGAATACTATATCACAATATACATTATGAACTACAAACATTTCATATAATCATTTCATAATAATCCAATCATTTATCTCAATCATTCATATCATCAATATGTACA
>JAOSBN010000008.1:38607260-38621854 GCA_027563595.1 Erythroxylum suave | reverse complement strand
GCGCTTATTTACCGTCTTGTATCCGTTGTGGACCCCGGGCTCATTTCATGTTTTGTCGCATACCTATTGTGGATACCAGGCTCATTAATAACTGAGCCTGTGGCTCTTTGTGAACATTTCTGAGCTTTAAGCACTTTTTCAAACTGGGCACTCCAGTCACAACTCCTTTATCTAATCATGTATAACAATGTGGTGGAATGCATCAATTTGCATATTATGCTCTCAACACTTTCAATATGCACAGTCATTTATCACATTCGTTAGATCTGAGTCCAACGTTCAACATTTATTTGAGTACACATTTTCCATATTCACATATAGTTAGAAAGCACTTCCAATACAATCCTAAATATCGAACTCCTCATACCATCAATGTCTGGAATTATCACAATCATATCGATGACAGTTTAATATCTAAAAGTTAATCAGAAACAATTCAGTCATAGTGAGAAAACATCTAGGTTAAGTCATAGTACACTCTAAATGAGATATTGCCTTGATGACCCGACAATGTTTGGATGCTGACGATCAATTTGTGCTTTTGTCATGCAATACACACATATAGTCCACACATTACTAAGTTGATCAATCATATAAATATTCAATCATGCACATGTATATGTGTCATATTTAATGCTTGCTCAATTGACTTTCTGGGTATATATCCTTATTCACAAATCTAAATAATTCATATATCATAGCTTAGATATAACTAGTTTGCAATTAGGTCTATTCCTTAACTAAACTTGATTATTCTAAATTCATCAACCATACATTCGCCAACCCTTTTCGAGCATTCCATATATTCACATAATTTTCCTAACTCTCATTCATTCATTCCTAATGCATTACTCATATGCTTTGGATCACATTTGTATTCATAAAAACACCATTATTCCTTTAACAACTCAAAATTTCCATATTTAGATACATTGACATCAAAACAATCCATTCCTTAAGTTATAACATCAATTAACAACCTAAACTTATCAAGCCTTTAACAATTAATTCAACATCAAACTAGGTTCATTTAAAGCCTCAATTAAGTTCAAATTCACCAAAATAAGTAACTTATCCATAGTTGGTTCAACAATCACACAAAACAGAAAATTTCATTTCCATAGCATTACCCATAATCATAGAGGACCTTCCCACGATCCTGGGATTAGCGAACCGAGAGTTCACTCTCCATTTTCCTTCAATTTCTCTAGATTTTAACATCTTCATAACAAATTCAAAACATCTTCTTAAGAGTCTATTAATTATACTTCAATTATAACTTAATTATGCTCCAATTCCTCATCAGTTTCATCCATATAACAACCTATAACCTATTGTTTTTCATGCACTAAAAAACATAACACAATTGTATCCATTTATTCATCAGTATCCTAGCACTCATTAAACACAATTATCATAATTAATCCATCCCTAAACAATCATCATAAATGTTATGCTAACATATGTCACAATAGGATAGTATTCACTTACTTGTTCAACTCAAAAGCCTCCTTAATTATCAAGCTAAATAGCCCTCTATGCATGAAAGATCATCACAAATTCAAGGTGGACATAGGATAGGTTTTCAACAAAAAGAGAAAGACAACAGAATATTGGAGCGCGAAAGTGTAGAATTTAGGAAAAAACTCAAAGTTGTGAGGGCTATGTGTGTGTCAAAAATGAGAGAAGGAAAAAGAAGATAGCATGTAAAAAACAAAAAAAAAGAAGATGGTTATGCCATGTGTGTGTATGTGTGTAGGGTAGGTGTATGGTGAGTGTTGAGACACTTGTCAAGTAAAGACACATGCTATATGTCTTCTACTTAATCAACCAAAAGTCACTTAAATACCTAGTCCATTTTTCACTTAATCTTTAAGCCATTTGTCATTTAATCCTACTGTCACATATCCCTCATCTCTACTACCATGTGTCAACTTATCTTGCCACTTGACCTTTTCCCTAGTTCAAATATACATATTAATTCATCAATCTCCCAATTGTAACAATTAATTTCAAATTACTAATTTGTAATCTATCAAACCAAATTCCAAAGCTTAAACAATAAACAATCATATCATAACTATTTTAAACCTTTCGTAACCTCAGAATATGTCAATTAAATGCACATACAATCTTCGTAATGTTTTCTAAATCATGTTTCATATGTGTATGTGAATATTATGCATGTGTATGAAATGCACCTCATTAATTCTCAAATGATATGACTCATGTGACTCAATAGTCTAAGACTCCAACCTTTAACAAGTTTTAGAGATAGGCTATTACAATCCCCCCCTCCCCTAACAAATTTCTTCATCGAAATTCTTACTTGGTTGATAAAATAGATGGTGGTAGTGTTTCAATATGTTCTCTTTAGTCTCATATGTAGTTTCTTCTCTTGAATGATTCCTCTAAAGAACTTTAACCAATGGGATCATTCGGTTTCTCTATTGTTTAGTCTAATATCCCACTATTTTAATCGGATCCTTAACATAACTCAAATTACTTGCAATATCAACTTCCTATTCTGGCAACACGTGTGTCAGATCTGACTGATATCTCCTCAGCATACTATCATGAAACACATTATGGATTTGAGCCATCTCTGCTGGTAATGCTAATTTATAAGCCAATGATTTTATTCTTTTAGTAAACTCATATGGACTAAAGTTTCTAGGGCTTAACTTACCCTTTTTACCAAACCTTAATACTCCGCGCTAAGGTGATACTCTAAAAAACACCTTATCTCCCATTTGGTACTCCATATGTCTCCAGTTCTAATCTGCATAACTTTTTTGCCTATCTTGAGTTGTCTTAATTCTACTACGAATCAGTTTAACCTTATCAACAGTATCTTGAATCAATTCTGGGCCTTCAACAATCCTTAGGCTATCTTAATCCTAATACAAGGCCAATCGACACTTTCTGTTATATAATGCCTCATGTGATTCCATACCGATACTTCTGTGATAATGATTGTTATATGTAAATTCAATAAGAGCTACGTATTGATCTCATGCTCTTTGGAACTCCAAATCACAAGCTCTGAGCATATCCTCAATAGTCTTAATATTTTTTCACTCTATCTATCTATCTAAGGATAAAATGTTGTAATAAAGTTTAACTTTGTACCCAATGTTGTTTGTAAACTACCCCAAAATTTAGAAATAAATTTGGGGTCCTAGTCCGATACATTGGACACTAGAACTCCATATATTCTCACTACCTCATTAACATACTTTCGGGCTAACTGATCTAGTGTATTATTCTGTCTCACAGGTAAGAAATGGGTCGATTTCATCAATCTGTCAATAATGAGCACCCATATGGCATCATGTTGCCTTGGAGTCCTTGGCAAACCCATAATAAAATCCATAGTGATTCTCTCCCATTTCCACTCCAGAATAGGTAATGACTGTAACTTTCTAACTAGAGCTTGATCCTTTGCCTTAATCTATTGGTATGTTAAACATTTAGCCACATATTCACCACTTGTTTCTTCATCCTTGGCCACCAGAAATGTTGTTTCAGAGTACTGTACATCTTGGTAGTACTAGGATGCATAGCATAGGCTACTATATGTGCTTCCTCCAAATTCTTTTTTTCAGATCATCCACATCAGGTACACATAATCTCTTTTTCAACCACAATGCATCATCCATCAATTCAAACTCAGAATTTAGATTATATTTCAACTTCTCAGTAAACTTCACTACTTCTAGATCCTTGCTTTGATCTTTTTTTATCCTTTCGTGCAATATAGGTCTAAGCTTTAATGTAGCCATTAGTGCTTCATTCTGCCCCAAATGTAACTTAACATTCAATGCTCTCAGTTGTCTGAATTTATGCTAGATTGCTATTAAATTGCCTGCTGAATGCATCAGCCACAACATTAGCTTTACTAGGATGGTATTCAACCGTGCAATTATAATCCTTAAGGAATTCAATCCATCGCCTTTGTCTCATATTAAGGTCCTTTGACTAAACAAATATTTAGAACTTCTATGATTGATAAATATCTGAAATGTTTAATCATATAAATAATGTATCCAAATCTTCAAAGCAAACACTACCGTGTCAAATTATAAATCATGAACTAAATAATTGAACTCATGAGATCTTAAATGTTATGATGCATATGCAATCATTCTACCATATTGCATCAGAACACATCCTAATCCCTGGTGTAAAGTCTCACTATGCACAACATATCCTCCAGATCTAGATGGTATAACTAATGTCGATGCTGTAGTTAATCAGTGATTTAATTCCTTAAAACTCCTTTGGCATTCAACACTTCATCTAAAAGGTATATTCTTCCTCAGAAGCTTCATCAAAGGGGTTGAAATCAATGAAAACCCCTTGACAAACCTCCTGTAGTATCTTGCTAGTCCAAGAAAACTCTAAATCTTAGATACATTTCTCGGGGCTTCCTACTTCATCACTACCTCAACTTTCTTTGGTTTTACCTGTATGCCCTGTCTAAATACTATATAACCTAAAAATATCACTTGATCAAGCTAAAATTCACACTTATTGAACTTGGCATACAATTGTTTCTCTCTCATTATCTGTAAGACTAACCTCAAATGCTCATAATGTTCCTATCTACTCCTTAAATATATCGGAATATCATCTATGAATATAATCACGAAATGATCTAAACAAGATTGGAAACTTTATTCATCAATGTCATAAAAGCTACAGGAGCATTTGTTAACTCAAAAGGCATCACCAAAAACTCAAAGTGTCTATTTATAGTCCTGAATGCACTCTTTGGTACATCAACTTCCGCTATCTTTAACTGATAGTACCTTGATCTCAAATCCAATTTAGTGAACACTTGAGTTCCCTGTAACTGATCAAATAAATAATCTATTCTTGGTAAAAGATACTTGTTCTTCACTGTCACCCGATTCAACTGCCTATAATTAATGCATAATCTCAAAATCTCATCCTTCTTCTTCACAAACAAAACTGAAGCTCCTCAAGGTGATACACTAGGTCTGATAAAACCTTTATCCAATTACTCCTACTATTGGGTCTTAAATTCCTTATATTCCACAAGTGTCATCCTATACAGAGGAATAGATATAGGAGCAGTACCTGTAACTAAGTCAATAGTGAACTTTGTCTCCCTATCTAGGGTAAACCTAGTAATTCAGTAAGGAATACATCTAGAAAATCCCTAACAACAAGATTATTCTAAATTGTTTGTTCATTTAGGGTATTAGTCACATAAGCTAAGTAAGCCTCACATCGACTTCGAATCAGTCTGAGAGCACTCATTGAGGAAATTAACATAACTGACATTGCTTAACTAACACCTCGAAATATCACTCTTGGTTGATTAGGAGATTTAATGATGACTTCCTTAATGTAACAGTTCGTAACAGCTCTATGTATAGTAAGCCAGTCCATACCCAAAATGAGATCTATCTCATTTAACTACAACACTGTCAAATTAGCTTCCAACTCTACCTAATCAACTTGAATAATGCTGCACCCTTTACAGACTTCCTTAATCACTATAGTACTACCTATTGGAGTACTCACCTTTAGGCCAAATTTCAACATCTCTCTCTCACAATGCAGTTTAGATGCCAGATGTGGTATAATAAATAAACGTGTGGATCCTGCATCTAACAATGCAAATGCCTCAAATTGAAAGACATGTAACACACCTACAACAACATCTAGGGAGTTTTGTGCCTCCTGTTTGTTGATAGTAAAGATTCTGGCTTGAGATTGCAGCTGATTACTCCGTATCTCAATCCTAACTCTAGGACCTACTAAACTTGTTCTACCTCTACCTCTACCTTTCTATCCTGCTCCACTAGCTTTATTTTGCTGGACAGTCATCTTAGTCACTGATCCCCCTCTCACTCTAGACTGTAGTCCCAAAGTCATGAGAATGTCTCTAATCTGATGTTCAAAAGAGCCACAATGAAAGCAAGCTCTCGATATCTTCCAATACTCCCCACCATGTATCTTTTCGCAATGCTCACAACTAGGCATTTGTTGTGTTTGTCCTCCTGATACTTGACCTCTAGCACTAACAACCTGTACAAAACTGCCTCTCGGTCTAAACCCCAACTATCTTGATTTAGTCTATGATGGGAATGATCTATTCTAACATTTACTAATTCTCCTACCAGAATCAACTTAAGACTCACCATATCTCTTCATTCTGAACTCCTAGTTATACTCTCCTTGTCTATCTTTTAATAATTGTTCAATTCGAATTAAAGCAGCTAACAGTTCAATAAAACTACTCAAATCAATAATAGTCAACCTCGTTCTGATCTCCATATTCAAGCCATCCTTAATCGCCTTCACTTATCTTCCTCAGTCATAATTAAAGCAATAGCATATCTTATTAATTCACTAAACCGCATCTTATACTCGACTACAATGAGATTGCCCTATTTTAGGTATAGGAATTCCTTCATCTTCCTATCCAAATAGATCTTTGGCGTATAGCTCTCCTTAAGGACCCTCAGGAAGTCTTCTCATGTTAATCTACAAGGTCGGGTGGAACTACCGAGAATAGTCGTCCACCATTGATAAGTTGGACCTTGAAGAAGTGAGACTGTGTAGTCAAACTTTTCATCAGACTTATAGTCCATTTGATTAAATACCGGCTCTATTCTATCTAACCACTCTTTTACCTGAGCAGGGCCAGTACTTCCATGGAAGTCTACAGCCTCCTGCTTCCTAAGTTTATCAAACCTCCTTTCTCTCCTCTTAGGAATTCTCTAAGGCATTTGGTCAAATTAGGGTATTGGGTACTCTCCATTAGCTCCTACGAACTCAAATTCATCTAATTGTACAACTCAATCTCCTATAACAGATGACCTATAACAAACAATAGGTGTGATCACTATAAGAGTCTCTCACTATATGTCAGGTTTAAATGCTTATATATATCCCTATGGATGTCAAATTATGCTCTGATACCAAAATTTATAACACACTATTTCCATAGAGCATATGCCTAAACATCCAAAGGATATTCAAGAACATACCCTATGAAAATGACATGCTA
Organism: Erythroxylum suave; assembly: GCA_027563595.1. Classification (NCBI taxonomy): domain Eukaryota; kingdom Viridiplantae; phylum Streptophyta; class Magnoliopsida; order Malpighiales; family Erythroxylaceae; genus Erythroxylum; species Erythroxylum suave. The sequence goes on along the minus strand of JAOSBN010000008.1, from coordinate 38,614,806 downwards.
AACTAATCACATCAAATTATTATAGCATCATACATAAGTATTTCTAAAGATCAAAACTACTCATTTCATTCACAAAATGAAACTTACTTATATTGTCATTTTATTTCATAATCCATGTTTATACATAACATAATATTTGGGAATTTAAAGTTCTATACAAAAAGTTCAACATAAAAGGTGAAGCTAAACAAAAGCATTATATCTAGATTCCACAGGTATCAATGGACCAAACCTTTAAGCTATTCTTGTTTCCGAAATTGATAGTACTAGACTTCTATTATATCATCATAGAAGCTAGGTCTCCCTTGTACTTGAAAATCAACATTGTAATTTTGATGAGTTTGCGAACTCAGTGAGTGAAGCAGCAATGATGTTCTCACTCAAGACTAAACAAGATTATCATAAGTATCGATCAAATTCATAAGTGTATTTCCTAATTTAGCAGATGTATCACATCATTCAATATTGAATACCATATCATAATATACATCATGAACTACAAACATTTTATATAATCATTTCAGAATAATCCAATCATTTATCTCAATCATTCATGTTATCAACATGTACACAAACATTGTATATCATTATATCAACACAATTTAGTAATTCTTCGTAATATTTCACATGATACATGATATATATATTTATATGCAAATACATATGTGACTCCACTTTCATTTTTACTTTGTTGTGACTGAGTGCTTATTTACTATCCTGTATTTGTTGTGGATACTGTCCATTTCATATTCTGTCTTGTACCCATTGTGGATACTTAGCTCATTAATAACTGAGCTCGTGGTTTTTTGTGCACATTTTTGAGCTTTAAGCTCTTGTTCACACTGGTCATTCAAGTTAAAACTCCTTTATCTGATCATGCATAACAATGTGATGGAATGAATCAATTCACATCATATGTTATCAACAATTTCATTCAATATGCACAATCATTTATCACATTCATCAGATATGAGTCCGGCATTCAACATTTAGTTGTGTATACATTTTCCATATTCACACATAAGTAAAAACACTTCCAATACAATCCTGAATATCGAACTCCTTGGACCATCAATGTACAAAATTATCACAGTCATATCAATAACAGTTCAATATCTAAAATTTAATAAAAAACAATTCTATCATAGTGAGAAAACATCTAGGTTAACTTACAGTACACTCTAAATGAGCTATTACCTTGATAACCCAACAATGTCTGGATGTTGACAATCAATTTGTGCTTCTTTTGTCATGCAATACACACATATAGTTCACACATTACTAAGTTGAACAGTCATATAAATATTCAATCATACACATGTATATGTATTATGTTCATTGCATGCTTAATTGACTTTCCAGGTATATATCCTTATTCACAAATCTAAATCATTCATATATCATAACTTGGATATAACTAGTTTGCAATTAGGTTTATTCCTTAGGTAAACTTGATTATTCTAAATTCATCAACGTCCATACATTCACCAACCCTTTTCTAGCATTCCATATATTCACACAATTTTCCCAATTCTCATTCATTCATTCCTAATGCATTACTCATATCCTTTAGATCACATTTGTATTCATAAGAACACCTTTATTCCTTTAACAATTCAAAACTTTCATATTTATATACATTGATATCAAACAATCCCTTCTTTAAGTTATAACATCAATTAACAACCTAAACTTATCAAGCCCTTAACAAATTAATCCAACATCAATCTAAGTTCATTTCAAGCCTCAATTAAGTCCAAATGCACCAAAGTAACTTATCCTTAGTTGGTTCAAGAATGACACAAAACAGAAAAGTTCATTTCCGAAGCATTGCTCACAATCATGAAGGACCTTCACATGATCATGGGATGAGTGAACCGAGTGTTCACTCTCCATTTGCCTTCAACTTCTCTAGATTTTAACACCTTCATATCAAATTCAAAACATCTTCTTGATAGTCTATTAATTATACGTCAATTATACCTTAATTATGTTCCAATTCCTCATCAATTTCATCCGTATAACAACTTATAACCTATTGTTTTTCATACACTCAAAAATAGAACACAATAGTATCTATTTATTCATCAGTATCCTAGCACTCATTAAACACCATTATATATCATAATCAATCTATTCCTAAACAATCATCGTAATTGTTATGCTAACATATGTCACAATAGGTCAGTAATTCATTTACTTGTTTAGCTCAAAAGGCTCCTTAATTATCAAGCTAACCTAGCCTCCCATGCATGCAAGATCATTACAAATTCAAGGTCGAAATAGGTTGGATTTTTAGCAACAGAAGATAGACAATAGAATATTGAAGTGGCAAAGTGTATAATTTAGGCAAAAACTCAAAGTTGTGAGGGTTGTGTGTGTTGAAATTAAGAAAAGGAAGAAGAAGATAGAATGTAGCAAAAACAAAAGAGAAGATGGTGTATGGTGAGTAGTGAGACACTTGTCAAGTAGAGACACATACTTTTACTTAAGCAGCCAAAAATCACTTAAATTCCTAGTCCATTTGTCACTCAATCTCTAAGCCATTGCCATTCAATCATACTGTCATGTGTTACTTATTTCTACTGTCATGTGTCAACTGGTCTTGTTACTTGACCTTTTTCCTAGTCTAAATGTACATATTAATTCATCAATCTCCAAATTGTAACAATTCATTCCAAATTACTAATTGTAATTCATCAAACCAAAATTGAAAACATAAACAATACAAAATCATATCATAACCATTTCAAATATTTCATAACTCCGGAATATATCAATTGAGTGCATATATAATCATTGCAATATTTTCTAAATTATGTTTCATGTGTGTATATGCGAATATTATGCATGTGTATGAAATGCACCTCATTAATTCTTAAATGATATGACTCCAGTGAATCAATAGTCTAAGACTCCAACCTTCAGTAAATTTTAGAAACAGGCTATTACAATGTTAGCTATGAACAAGGAATAACAACAAAAGTACGTTTCACGAGGAATTTGCATTAAATAGGAACTCTAAAACTATAACCCGTAAAACTCCAGTAGAAGTAAACAATTATTTATGATTTAAGCTAAATGAGTTCTAGATAAGCAGCCACATATATATGATGAAGTTATGGCATTGTAAGCCTTTAATAAATAGAAAGATAAAATATATATAAGTCAAGTATTCATAACCAAGGTTTACAAATGACTAAAAGCTATTGCTTATTTATTCGGGATTCTGTCGGAAATCAATGTTCTTACCGAACCGAAGTTAAATTTCATTTAAACATACTAATGTCACCAAAATTAAAATGAGTTCTTACTAATTCTATGTCCCAAAACGAGGAATGGTGATTTCTTAAGCGTCACGCTGCTTGATGTACATGGTGTTTTTAGAATAATATCTCACTCCACCTTCAATTTTATAAGATAGGTGGTCACTTGCATGACATATAAACGGTCTCTTCCTATTCCCTCTTCCCAGCCTTCTTTTAAAGTTTGTCCTCTTCTTCTTTTTCTTTTTTCCTACACTTGGCTTCTCTACATCTGGCCTTTACTAAAGCTCGAGGGACACTCAAATTGACAGGAAGAAAGAAACAAAAGATCTAGGAACTTCCTCTCACTTTGCCCTTTTATCCAATCAAATGAATCCTGAGCTAGCTTGTCTTCTTTTTCTCTCCTTTTTTTCTTTAATGAAGCTTATATAACACTATCCGACAATTCAGTTGATTAGAACTCAACTTCTGAAATAGGGAAGAACCTTACCTATTTACCATTGAAGATTGGCTAGCTGGAGAGCCTGTACAATATCATCAATTATCTTTTTTACTGTCTTCGCAAACCAAATGCTTAATATCATTTAAGCCAATTAACTCCTACAGTGTTAGCTCCTCTTATATAATAATAATGATAATGATAATAATAATAATATCATTAAGGATCACCCTGAAAGTTACATCCACGTATCAATCTCCTACTTTGGTTATTTCCAATAGTGGATGACATCAGGTGCAATAGAATTTGAAGACAAGTCGCTACATGAGCAGGCGTACACTTGTATGGTGAGGATGAGAAAAAACAATATGCAAAATAAATAGAAAACAGTAGGATATAAGTCATGGAAACTTTGATTTCTTGTATAAATACAAGTTTTACGCACCAAGATCTCCAAGCAGGGACTGAATCAAGAGAGCAAAGGGCAAACGAAAATGAAAATGATGCAAGACGAAATCCGAAAGGGTCCTTGGACAGAACATGAAGACATTCTACTCATCAACTTTGTGCACTTATTCGGTGATCGCCGTTGGGACTTTATAGCAAAAGTTTCAGGTTTGAAGGAGGCGGGAGACAAGTACTAGGTATGCTTGTTCGGCGATTGACGATTTTATGGAGGAGCTTTGTGATTAACAGCATGGTTTTCGTGTAGGTTTAAACAGAACAGGAAAAAGTTGCAGGTTGCGTTGGGTTAATTACCTGCACCCTGGTCTCAAAAGGGGCAAGATGACTCCCCAAGAAGAGAAACTTGTGCTGGAACTTCACGCCAAGTGGGGGAATAGGTTTGAGTTTTGGCAATAACTTTACTGGTTATACCTTACAATCTAACACGAATATTTCTTTTTTACATCAGAAAGCTTAAATATTTACTTAAGGGTCCATGGTAGTTGATAGAGTATAATTCTTGCAGATGGTCAAGAATTGCCCGGAAACTACCAGGGCGAACCGACAACGAGATTAAGAACTATTGGAGGACTCATACGAGGAAGAAGGCTCAAGAAAGGAAAAGAGCTATATCTCCATCATTTTCATCTTCTACAACATCTTCTATTGTAACCACAATGATTTCACCTTTCCACGGGACTGGAGCAGCAAGCTTTTATGATACAGGAGGACTTGAACTGGTGGGTTCTGGAGAAAAAACTAGTGAGACAGTCCAGTTGACTGGGAGTGGCTTTTCAATGGAAGAATTTTGGAAAGAAATCGACACTATAGAACAAGTTGGCGACGGTTATAGGGAAGAAAACTGCAATTTCTCTTGTCCTTCGATGGCTTCTCCAACATGGGAGTACTGTACAGACACGCTATGGAGGATGGACGAAGAGGAAAGTAAGATGCTTCTACCCTATGAATACGGGACGATGTTTTTAACCGGCTAATTTCATATTCTTTATCAAACAGATGTTCAAAACTAGTAGTATTCTCTGAGGAAGCTCTAACCTGGATAGCATGGGTTTTATCCTCGTTCTAATTCTTGTGCATAACCAGTGTACTTGTTTGGTCTGTGTGCTTGCTTTTAAGAGAAGAATATATAGTCTCATCTCCCATACGGTATGAGGAGATTGTTATGTTTAATTATATGCAATACAACTTCCAGATTTAGTTTTAGTAACATCTATATGAATCTTTAGTTTTTCCACAAGATGAAGTGAAATGTCAAATGAATCACCATTTAAGCTATTGAATCAAACGATCAAAAAACCACGGAAAAAGCAGAGGTCATAGGATAAAGACAATTCGTAAAGATGTTGCTTTCCAGAACAGTATTGCAGAATGAGAACAAAACTCTGCTAAAAAAGATATTCCAACGCTTCTGGTCAATGAGTTGTAGTCGATGAGATTGAGGAAATCAGGCATCAGTGGGATGATGAATAAATCAAATATTAAGGTCTTATCAAGCTTTTGGGGGGAGTAAGATTATAAGCTGGACTGCACCAAACGTTAAGTGCTTAGCCATGGCGTTGGCCTTGTACGGTAACATCTCCAAATATTATAATATAACTTACTTAGTGGCTATGTTGCCATTTCCATTACCTATATTAATTGTTACGCAGAAGAGCCAAAGAAGTAAAACAAACAAAGAGGAAACATGTTTGTTTGATCAAGTAAGATTTTGACATGCACCTTCAGGTGACCCTACGAGACCCTTCACCCAACCATTGAAAAGGAAGAAAGCAGAAACTCTCAAGGCAAATCTTGTCCAGAATTCTACTTGTTCTTGTTTATAGTTGGCCATTCAGTAATCTCGAAATAGCACATGGTTCGGTAACGCAAATGAGGGTCCAACTCTAGCAAAATGGCAGGTGTATCTTTAATAACTATGCTGGAGCTTTTGGTACTTTGTTCCATCATATTCAACCATATCGTAGTTTGTGTTGTACTTCATGTTCTCGAAATAACAAAAATAAAAGATGAGGTCTCGGATTCTCCGCCGTTCAAATTCCCAATCTATAATTCTTTTTACAGTACCTGTACTTTTGAGAGAATTTTACATTCTAAAAGGTACCCGAAAACAAAACCAATAGAAAAGACAAAATCTTTGCTACAACATGTCTCGCTTAAATTCCGCAACCTGTTCCTTGTCTATTTATTAATTCTTCCAGCTTACTAATAGTAACATCACTCTTCGTTGATTCATTTATATCGCACATAGCACGTATACAAGGGAAGTTACGCATGTGCATATGGAGCCACCTTTCATCTAACAGGCTCTAAATTGCATGAAATAAAGAAACGTATGATAATTATTGTAGATCCTGAGGGGATATGTACTTGTAAGAATAATTAGTCATGATGGTCAAGAAAAGGGTTGGGACTCAAATCTTCTCTGTTACTTTTCCGAGGCCCCCACGTGCCAAACAATGTCTAACCATACAATAATTAGAAAAGAAAAAAAATTAAATGATTGAGATGTTATTGATACATGGAGGCACAGAAAAGGTGGCACAGAAGATTGAATCCAAAGGGTTGGGTCTGTTGCAATTATTTCTGCAAGGACATTTCAAATCCCTACACAGAGCAAAAACCACTACAAGAATTATATAGAATTTGCAGCGTTTCTAAAACATCGTAGATTGCCAAAAACTGTTGTAGAATCAAATTTGCAACGTTTTAAAAAACGTCACAAAAAACGTCGCAGATTGTAGTATAGACAAAAGGTTTCTGCAACGTTTTACGTGAAATGTCGTGGAATATGTATACATTCTACGACGTTCACAAAAACATTACTAAAAGTCTTTACATTTGGTGACGTTAGAAGAAAACGTCGCGGAATCATAAAGATTCCGTGATGTTTTAGCAAACGTCGCGGAATTATTTTATTAATATTCCACGACGTTTTAGTAAACGTCATGGAAAGGCAGATTCCGCGTCACGGAATTGTTGATATTCCGCAACGTTTTAGTAAACGTCATGGAAAGGCAGATTTCGTGACGTTTTATATAACGTCGAGGAATGCCACATTTCGCGACATTTTAGACAACGTTGCGGAATCTTTGATATTCGGTATCGTTGTGGAAAACGTCGCGGAATGCTGCATTTTGCGATATTTTTAAACATCACGAATTGTTAGTTTCCGCGACGTTTTAAAACGTCGCGGAATGTCTTAGTAAAACGTCGCAGAATGCTATTTATTTCTTGTATTTAATTTTTTATCCCAAAATAAATTTAATTTAATAATTTTCCAATTTAAATATTATTTTTACATCTTATATATTTAATAATTATTCAATATTATTTAATATTGAATTTTATTTATTTAATAATTCTTAAATTTTTTAGT
>JAOSBN010000008.1:38581246-38607160 GCA_027563595.1 Erythroxylum suave | reverse complement strand
ATCGTCTGTGTTTTATCGTCTGTGGTTGACTATTCTATCGTCTGAGTTGACCACATATCGTCTGTGTTTTATCGTCTATGGTTGACTATTCTATCGTCTGAGTTGACCGCTTCTCGTCTGTCTTTCTTCACTTCGTCTGCTTTGCATTTCATCTGCTTTGACTTTTATTGTCTGCTTTGACTTCTATCGTCTATGTTTGACTTTTATCGTCTTCTTTGATCTCTAGTCGTCTGCCATTTTGCACTTGGCCTGTCTTTTGCTTCCGTCTATGTTTTAGCGTATCGTCTGTATTTTGAATATCGTCTGCCTTTGAGAATTCATCTGCCCTTAGACACTTCGTCTGTCTTTTGGTGTATCGTCTATCTTTTGAATATCATCTGCCTTTGAGAATTCGTTTGCCCTTAGACATTTCATCTGTCTTTTGGCGTATCGTCTGTCTTTTGAATATCTTCTGCCTTTGAGAATTCGTCTGCCCTTAGACACTTCGTCTGTCTTTTGGCGTATCATCTGTCTTTTCAATATCGTCTGCCTTTGAGAACTCGTCTGCCCTTAGACACTTCGTCTGTCTTTTGGCGTATCGTCTGTGTTTCTTTTCATCTACTTTCTGCTTATAAGACCAAATTATATCGATTGTACCTAACGTGAATAGTAGACTCGAAAGTCAAAGTTTAGAGAGAAATCTAAAATGACTTATTAGGTTATGTAATTTGATTCAAATGGTTCATTGAGGTTTAAACCCTACGAATAATGCTACTTAAGTGAGTTTCGATATTTGATTGTGTTTATGATAAGCTTTATGAAAGGATACCTGAGATTATTATGAACATGTATTGTATATAAGTCATTTCATACATGTGCATTGTTAAACAATGACAATTGTGCAAAGTGTAATATATATGTATGTTAATTGTTATAGAGGAACAACTGAAACGTCAACTTCTAGACGTTGCTGGCACTTCCAGGCATTAGCTTTGGGAGCAACTAGTGAGTAACCTAGACGGTTTCTCTCAATTGTTGTTTGCTTAAATTATGTTGTGAATGATAACGAATGTGTTTGATTATGGATTCCGAACAGAAGGTCCGATGACTATATACTGGGGAGTTGTGTTATTGAAGTGCTACTTGAATGTGAATTATTTATATGGGATCGTTGTGGCATATGTGATTAATTGTGTCCTATGCAAATTGATTGTGACATATGCATTTCATCCATGAAAGCATTATCAGATAATGACAGTTGTGACCGGAGCAGCTACCGATTAGAGCTTAAAGCTCAACGAGTGTATTTAAGCCTCGAGCTCAACAGTGATTTAGAACCTCAGGCTCAACGTTTAATGAGCCCTATAAGGGATAGTTCAGGCACTCGGTCATAACACCATAATAATTGGAAAAGTGTCACACGAGCATTTCATATGCATTTGATAAAATATGCGTGATTGAGTGAAAGGTATAATGCCTTATACTTATGGGAAAATAAAAGTGTTGATTATGTGAAAATGTGTGACTTTTGATCGATGGAAAATCATGGTATGTGTAATGTGTTGTATTAATTGAGTGAACCATCGATGATGGTTACCTTATTGAGTTCGCAAAACTCACCAAAATTGCAACGTTGTCTTTTCAGGACCGAGAATAGGCTCCTAGCTTCAGAAGGACTTTTCCAGCCGTGTAGATTGTTTTGGCGAGAGAAGTCATGGCTCTCAGGTCGATCAGCTGAGACTTTTGCACGGACTAGATAGATTTATATAGTTCCTCATCCATGTAGTACTACCGTATTAGGTTTTGATGATGTACACATGGAAATTGTTGAAAGGTACAATGTAGACTTCGATTTTGTGAAATGGAAAGGGGATATCTGCTCCTACCATGCCTTAGCATTCTTAGGATAAGTAGTACCTCGAAACTCTAGCGTACCTATCTTACAGATCCGTTCATAGTTGCGATCCACCCCATAATCATCTCGGACTGGAGCCGTAGTAATGGCCAGCTGCATTATCTGAAAGAACTGCACCATATATGGTAGGATTGTCACCTCTCCTCCTACCCTATTTGCTTAGGCATCCCTTTGATCCAGCACATCCAGAGCATGGATCAAACTTTTTAATTCCCAAGGTGACTCAGGGCTAGCATTATCATCTTCTGAAGCTATCCTAAATAAGACAAGAACACATCATTAGCTTTTTTTTCACTTAATACATCTCTAAAAATGTAAACTCATTCTGATATCACTTAATTTGATGCTCCCAAAAATCTTAAATGGCAACTAACCAATTAGTTACCAAAACATACCATTAATCATCCAATTCCTTATTAGTTTCAAAAGAGAGGATTGTTTGTCAAACATAAAAATATTATATACAACACAACTAGCCAAACTGTTACATTCAAAAATATATACAATTGAATGACTTTACTTAATTAATCTGTTGACTCTAACTAAACTCCACTTTGTCTGTCCTATACATTTGGGCTATCAGCAATTACTCGATCTCTTAAAAAATAATGGCAACGGGTAAGCTACCTACTCAGAAAGGGTGAACGATTGTACCTTTGAAACCAAGTAACTCAATAAATAATTATAACACTTAATCAACTGATTAAAACATACATATAATACGGATGTTCATAACATTGTTCAGCCTAAACCAAACAATTAACAAACATCTCAAAAATTTTACCAAACAATGATTGACACACATATTAGTACATACTGCCATTTATGCTTTATCCCATAATTGACTTGATTGCCTGAGTCCTGCTTAACCTAGTAGGCTTACTTCCAATTGTCTGCCAGCTCATTACATCTCATCTCCTCATAATCACTCACCAAGTAGACATGTAATTAAATGTATAAATATTGACATAGGGTACCTTAATTTCTCAATCTCTCTTAGTACCCCAGTATTACTCGAGTACCTATCCGTCAGCACAAGATATCCCCAAGACTTAGGATATCCCGATACCTAATCATCAGCACAGGACATCCTCGAGACTCAGGATGCCTCAATGTATGCTCCACAAACAGATACCTAGCCACCACTCATTTATATCGAAACAATCTATCCATCTAAAGCCATTGAAAGTAGCATATCCTAGGTAAGCTACCGATTCTCAATTTTCGATAATTATTCACAATACATTATCAACTAATCTCTATTTAATATCACACTTTTGCCAAATTAACCGATCGATACATCTCAATATACATAACAAAACATAAACACGAAATGGCTTGTAATTCATGGATGAAACCATTAATCATTAATTCAATTAATGACTAATTCACAATATCATTCACTACAAATAATAATTTATTAACAGCAGAACGGTAAGTTATTCTAAGAGTACGTTCCAAAGTTATCCTTACCTCGATTTCAAACTCAACTAATTTATAGTCCAATTTATTCCTTATTTGAACTATCAAAGTTAAATATTAAAAATTCTATTAGACTAATTTATGAAAAATTTAAACTCAATACACTTAATCCAACATTATTCTCTTTTCTAATTTATTCTTAATTATAAAAATAATATCCTTACTAACCTAACCACCATAATTACTAAAATGCCCTTAACTAATTAAAAGTCTTATTTTGCCCTCATCCATTTCAATTAATACCAAAATTGCCCTATTTACCCCTTCACCTTTTGCATTTCTTATTCTTCCCCTAAATGCAAGTTAAAATTTCAAAATATGTCATCTTCTTCACCCTCTTCTCTTCTCCTATCTCATCTTCTTTTATCATTTTTGAGCCACATTTTTTTTCCATTTTTATCCTCTCATGCAACATCAATTATTGTACCAAACGATCACAACATGCAATGCAACTATAAACTATTATAGGATGATCAAAATCACAAAAAAGACATAATAAAGCTGCTCAAATTTGTACCTAAGTGTAGGGCACTTAGAGGTTGTCAACCTTCACAACTCACCCCTCATTTGCTACAAAACAAACCCAACGAAAGAACACATATGAGAAGTGTCACATGTAGGACAAAATGGTGAATATAGACATACTTACTAGCTGGAAATTTGAGAGAAAATAAAAAAGAAGGTGGTTCTCGTTGGTTCTCTTCTAATTTCTAGACGTTGTCTTTTATGCATGTTTAATGGTTGGTGGGTTGGGTTGCTTTTATATCATGAATTAGGTTTACAAAATATTTCTTTAAACTAGAGACTTTTCCACTTCTAAAATGTTTATCACAATACAGATATATAGTATGGTTTTTAATACAAAAAACCAATCTCATATGAGTTTTAGTTAGATTATCAAATCTTTTTAAAAAGATTGAATTATTAAGAATATTTGAATTTTACTCTATTTATTTGTAAAAATAAATTACAATTGAATAAGGATGATAAATTTCAAATTTTTTTGTCATTACAATATGTACCACAATCAAGATACTTCCTCTCGGCCATAGATTGTTACCATTTTTCGGCCATACGCCCACACCAACCATTATGGTACCATCGTCAACACAGCTTTGCGGCCTTACTTCCGAATTCTGGGCCTTACAGCCCAAAGCAACTCATTATTGGCACACACTTTGTGGACCCACATTGCCCTCTCGTCAGTTACAAAGACAACCAACCAAACAAACGGGAATTTGCAGAAAGCGAGTCCCGCCCGCTAAAATGCTTCCATTTTCGAAGCTTTATCTTTTCTCTTACAATTCCCTTCAGGCATTTGGATGGTAATCTTGTCTGTCAGTTTCCGTCATTTCTCCCTGTGTGGGAATTCGTATATAAATATATATTGGCGGTGTCTCCTTGGCAGGTCTGTTGCGCTGTTCAGAATTTTGACTAACAGTGTGGCCACCAAGTCACTTAGTGGAGCTTATCAGTCTGCTGGAGAACTTATCTGTAAGTCAAATCCACTCTCTTCTTTTTTGCTTAAAGGTTTTTTTTTTGAATGGGTTTCTACTACAACTACGCATCTTTATTATTTCCTGGCTTTCTTGTTTCTTTTTGTTTTTGAGGTTTATTGCAATCCGTTGCGTTCTTGGAAGTAATACATGGAGCGTTGGGTAGGCTTGATTTGTTTCTGCGTTCTTATGCTAAATAACAACTGTTCTCAAGTTTCAAGATTGAGCTAATTTTGTTTCTATTTCTTGGATATACGAAGGGGTTGTTCCGAGTGGAGTGTTGTTTACTTTCATGCAATGGGCGGGACGGACCCATTTCGTGTTGGCAATCGTTCATAACATAACTGAGGTTGTCTTGTAATTTCGATTCTCTCTCCTTATTAGAGACTTACCGACCTTTTTAGTATCAGATGCTCGGATGATATATTCCGCGAAAGTTGAATGCCTATCTCGGGTTGATCGAAATGGTGATACTATGGAATACTGCTGAGTTTCTCTTGTATTTAACATGTGATTCACTAATGTTCTGCAGGTCCAGAAGTTGCCTGCTGTTTTCATAACTTTTGTTGCCTGGAGCTTATCTGAGGTCAGTAAGTTTTGTCACATTGTATTCTCAAGTGGGCTGACACTTCTGTTGCCTTGAAAATGGTGAACTTCAACTCTTTCAGTCCTTGGGTAACTTTGAACAAAGGGAAATGCAGGACGTGTGGATCAATTTTCCGTAGCTAAATAGTTATGTACATATACTTGGTAAAAGTACATACTTGAAGAAATTCGAATCTTTCACTCCTCTGGAAATTTTGAACAGAAGGGGAAATGCCTGACGAATGAATTAAGTTGTTTTACATGTATTCTTAGTTATACATAAGCTTGCTCAGTGTATATGCTTGAAACAGTACACTGTCACTTGCTCTGGAACAGCTAGCAGTCTCAAGTTGGAAATCTAAGGATCTCTGAACTTTGGTCTGAGTCTGTCAAATCGATATGCTGCTGGCCTCAGACTATTGCACTACGATATAATGCTAAAGTTTGCAATATGATGTTTCAATGAATGAAGCTTTACATGTCAATGTCTAATAACAGCAGTGACAAATTGATCATCTAAAATGAAGATAATCTGAAGAACAGAAACTGCATTTGTGGCTCAGTTTGTTTCTTATTGCTTTATTGCTCCTCTTGTCAGGTGATATTTTTCTTTACTCTCGAAAAGAGCTGACGTTTTGCTGGTTTTTGACTGAAATATGATGCATCCATCTTTTTGCTCGTTTCTTTCCCTTTAATATTTCATCTACTTTATCCCTGAGAATGTTGACCAGAAAATGAAATGTACGTGATCCTTGATTCAGGTTATTAGGTATCAGCATTATGCTTTGAATTGCATTGGAAGTTGTCCATCTTGGGTCACTTACCTCAGGTTTGCATTCTTTTTCTTCTAACTCCTAACATAGAAGCACAAATTTGTCAAGAGAACAATACAAATTTATGCCAAGGACCTTGAATACATTTGTACGTACTACATGACTTTTACATAACCAGGTATACTGCATTCATTGTGCTGTATCCTGGAGGACTCGCTGCTGGTGAAAGTAAGTGCTTGACCTTGATCTTCCCTTTTACATTTCACAGTTCTTAGAGAAAAGGAGGAAAGAAAACTAATAATTTGCATTCAACCACCAGAGGATACTTTTCATTTACATCCTTGTCTTTTAGTTTTCTTAAGCTTTGAATTGTTTGAATCCTTGGTAGTGTGGCTCATGTACCAAGCTATTCCAATGATAAGAAGAAAGAACCTCTATGCAGACTTCTTTGCTGTTCTCCCATTCAGCTATGACAACTTTCTAAAGGTATGCTTAAAATCTTGTAAGTTTTTCTCAATGCCCTTAATTTCACATGGTAGATTAGGTGACTAACTAATTTTAGGGATGAAATCTTTTCAACTAGCCTGATTTATATTATACATGTTCACAAGTGAAAACTTAGATTCCAGTCAAATGGATAAGTTGCTTGTGATATTTAAGTAATAATATTATAAATGAGGCCCAAATTAATTTGTTGGCTAAGGTCTATTAAAACCAATTAGGGGACCCCTAGCAATAAGTTAGATTCCAAAGTTACAAAAATCCGGGGGTGGAGGATGACCAATGTTATTAACAATTGAAGAGATCAAAGCATAAGTTAAAGGAATCATGTTTGCTTGGCTTTAGGACTTAGGCGGTAGGTTAGACCTTTTGCAAGTGTTACTGTTATGATTTTGAGTAACATTTTCTACATAAGTTCCTTAGTGTTAGATGAGTCATTGGCAAATAATCTTATGTTTCTCTCAATCCATATATCATGGTCAAAAACAACGAATGCTAGCTTGAACAACTTGTAGTCACCTTTGGAAAGTTATTGTGATTTAGAAGCCTATGAAATAATGTCATACCACTTTGTGTGGGGACATGCAATCAAAATAATATGAGAGTTTTGTCTATATGATAGAAGAGAAACAACAATTAAAGTAGAGATGGTCTAGGTCTTCTATAAGATATAAGCAGAAGCAGCAGCTCCTATCAGATATTAAGAATTAAGGGAGTCTTTGGTTCCCAACCTCCCTCAAGCAGCTAACTATAAGATAAAAGCATTAGAGGGGATCACATCAAAATCCTAAACAAACTTGCTCTAGTCACTTCTAGGGAGAGGTCCCCTAAGGATTTCTTTGCAAGACCTTGTCCTAAAAGCTATTGATGTGGAATCTTGAGGCTAAAGAGCCCGAAACCCCTTAAAAACACACTTTGGATAGAGCATGAACAAGACAAAATCTCCAACCCTAATGAACCCCTAATTAATTATATGAAAGGAAATACATATAATAAGGTTGATTTGAAAACAAGCATAGAAATTCGCCGTAAGTGATTACCTTGATAAGAATTATATTCTTGATGCAATGGAAGAAGACCAGAAAATCCTCTCTTAAAGAATTCGCTATTCAACTAATTTAAACCCTAAACAATGTTTATTATGAAGTATTTAAACCCCTTGAAAAGAAAGAAACCTTAAATATGTAAAAGACCTTTAAACATGGGCTTCCCACCAAAATAACTAAAGCCCAAAACACAAGTAGTGAGCTGCCAAAACTATGCATCTAACTTAAAATAATTAATTAAACAAGAATGAAATTCTTCTTGCACATTCTGCCCAACTTGAGTTATGATACCATTGGCATTCATTGTCTCCTGAGATTCAATGTTGTCTCCAATTTGGCCCATGTAGGATTGAAGCGCTTCTTTGAACTTCATAGCTCTTAATCTTGTTTTTTTTTTCCTGAAAATTAACAGATTTCATCATATAAATATAAATATAGTTTGTAGTACAAGAAGTCTAGAATAATCTAAAAGATCTAGATTATAGGGAGTTTTGATTCTTAGTAACCGTCTACAACTTGAAATCGAAGGGACACTTGTAAGACCACATAGATCAGTGTTACTCCTATCCCCATCTCCTCTTCATGTTACTCTTCAGATTTCTAGCCAATCTGCAGTGGAGGAAAATGTCCTAAACAACCAGCTCAATGCTTCTACTTTTTTGTTTGAAAACTCTGCAACTATGTTCTTTCCATTTGTAATACACCAAGGCTGCCCAACTTAACTTGGTTGCTTTGATATTAGCTGCATTATGCACTCTAAGTTTCCCCAGCCAAGTAATAGTATCAATCCAAGAGTCTATTGGTACTTTTGGGACTTTAGAGTAGATATTGACCCCACTCCAAAGAAAGTCCCTTCGAAGTTTATCAATAGTTTTTGGAATATTCTTTGGAAGAGCCAGATGTGAGCATGGATACTTGTGAAGATTGGATAGGATGGACATGATTAGTTGCACTCTACCTCCATAAGAGAGACTATGGTTGGTCCAACTATTGAGCCTCTTGAGTATGTAATCCAAAAGGGGTACACAATCTTGAAAGGTGAGCTTTTTAATGGAGATAGGAACTTCTAGATATTTAAAGGGGAGCTATTGTATTGGAAGGTCACTAGTAAAGGCAAGAGAAGCTATACTTGAGCTTACACTTGTTGACAGGAACATAGAGCTTTTGTTGGATTAAATACCAGACTTGAAATTGACTTTGAAGGTTTCTAAGGAGGTAAGCATAAGGTTAATAGATTTTGGACTAGCACCACAGAAAAGCAACAAGTCATCTACGAATGAAAGGTTGAAAATTCCAAGCTTTTCACACTTGTTATAAAATTTGAACTTAGGCTTAAAGCTTATCTTTAGCCTCGTTAATTTGGAGAAAATTTCTTACTTATAGCAAATAAATAAGGTGATAGAGGGTCACCTTGTCTAAGACTCCTTACTGCCCTGAATATCTTTGATGTTTCATCATTTATTAGAATCGAAAAGAAAGTTGAAATGACGCACTTGATTATCTAGGTAATGACCTTGCAAGGAAATCACATAGTCTACATTAGGTTGATCAGAAAGTTCCAATTAAGAGAACCAAAAGCTTTTGTAAAGTCAATTTTGAGTACACATCTCCTAGTGGACTTCTGTATTAGTAGATCTTGAAAAGTTCTTGCTATTCTTATTATGAATATAAGCAGTTTGGCAAGGGCTTATCAGGATGGTAAAGCTCTTTTAAGTCTATTGGCAAGGATCTTAGAAATCAGCTTGTAGATCACATTGCAACAAGCAATGGGTCTATACTCATGTAGAGATGTGGGATTAGGTACCTTAGGAATGAGAGTCACATAGGTCTTATTTAGCTCAATCAATATATAGGGGTTGCTGAAAATTTTTTAAACTGAACTTCTCACCATTGGTCCTATTAAGTCCTATGTTATTTGGAAAAATTTTGCATTAAAGCCATATGGGCTTGGGGCCTTGGTTGGATGCAGGTTAAATAAGGTATCCTTGATCTCCATAGGACTAACTTCCCTTATCAGATCAGTTTCAAATTGTGAAGGGAAGGAATTTGCCAGGTAATCCTTAAGCTTTGAAGTGCCTAAAGGCTAGTTCTTTAAAATTTTCCTGATTAGTGATTTCTTTGTCTTTAGAGTTTAATAAAGAAACAATATTGTTTCTATTCCTCCTTCTTCGATGGCATGATAAAACAATTTGGAATTGTGATCACCATTTCTTAACCAATTAATTCTTGATTCTTGCTTGAGCTGGGAATAATAAGAGTCAAGAGCTGACAAGTATTCCTTTTGTGTTCTTGCTTTTAGAGACCTTAGTGAGGTACTTGTGGATTTGAAACCAATTGATCATGGAGACCTATTAGAGTGTTGTAAGTGTTAAATTTCCATTGTAAGGCTGTTACAGAATATATCAGTTACATAATTATAGGGATTATATAGTTAATGTACATATCATAGTTATAGGGATTTAGCATGATTATAAGGATTATTTTCTTAGTTTAAACTTACATATTCATGTATAAATACCTGTATTATTCTAAGTAAAATATAGAAAACTTCTCATTCTTCTCATGGTATCAGAGCCTAGTCATGTTTCTGGGTCTCTTAGTTTTTTGTCTTTTATTTTCTACCCTATCGTAAGGCAATATACTGACTGTGTGGGTGGTACATTTTTTACCAAAATTTTTTCTCACGTCCTCCTTCATAAGACACTACTAGTGCCGATCGACCATCCCCTAAAATCCAGTCGTCAAATCTTGAGCTTGTGATCCGCTCGCGCCGCCCAATCCCAGATGCTGTGTTCCACGTTCCGGTGTGTGAGGGCGCCTGAGCCGCCATCTTCTGAACCAGTTTCTTCCTTTGGTGTTGCCTCCTCTAGCCCTGTTTGAATATCTTGTTAGCTTTGGGATATTGTTGGTCTGTGTTGGTGTAGAAGACAGTCGTAGCTCTTGTAGCTCCCTTTTGTTGTGTTGGTGTGGCTGTTGGGATATTTCATATTTTCGTATTGGTATTTACGTAGTGGAGAAGCATCTTGTTCTAAACAGTCCATGGTATAATCTTTTTTTTTCCTGCCATTTCTTTCCTCCGTTATTTGCTTAATATTGTCAATTAGAAAATGGCCGAGAGTCAATTCCAAAATACTCTAGACCCAATTGTTGATGATGTTGTGAATCATTGTGATAGTGTCAAAGAATTATGGAAATATCTGGAATTTTTGTATGCTTGCAAACAAGATCTATCTCATGTTCATGAATTATTGTTAAAGATTTATCGAGCGAAACAAAGAGGTTGCTCCCTATTTTAGTACTATTCTAAAGTAAAACAAGCCTTTGAAGAAAAGCGAGCCATGTTTCCAATTGTTGCCGACATAAAGCAAATGCAAGAACAAGAGGGGCAGATTGTGGTACAGTATTTCTTAGCAGGGTTGAGTTCTGAATATGGCGTGGCATGCACACAATTGTTAACTAGTGAGACAATTCCTTCCTTTACGGAGGTATATGCCCGTTTGCATCGAGTTTGTAAAGATGGAGATGTGACTTCTGATATGGTGACCAATGACTCAGCGGCATAATGAGCAATTTTTCGAATAATAATCGCGGTGGCAATGGTGGGAACAATAGTGGTTCTGTTACTGGAAACAGTGACACCCTTCACACCTATAATTGTTGTGGAGTCGAAGGACATATCAAGAGGAATTGTTGGAAACTACATGATAAACCTCCCAAATACTTGGGTAAGAATAATAACAGAAAATTTGCAAATGTGGCTGCTCAAGATGGCATCCTACCCCTTCCTCAGTCATCCTTGCCTTCTATCACGATTTTAGCGGATGAGTATGCCTATTTAACCAATGCTAGTAAACAAATTTCGGCAACTCATGATTCGCAACATCCATCGACTGCGACATTAGTTTTGGCTAATGCAGGTCATCTTGCTGCCTGACTCTCCACCTCATCTCATAGTTGGGTTATTGACTTAGGTGCTAACGATCATATGACCGGCAACACAGATATTTATCAAATCTACCACTGATTTACATTGTGTTACTTTACCCAATGGATCTACCGCTTCTTCTCTCTCATTATCTTCTATTTTATGTTTGTCACAATTCCCTTTTAACCTATTATTCGTTAGCCAACTTACCAAAAGTCTCAACTATTGTGTTGTTTGCTATCCCAATTATTGTCTTTTTCAGGATCTTGGGACGAAGCAGATTATTGGTAAGGGGTGTCTAGTGAATGGCCTGTATGTTCTTGATTCAACTTCTGAGACAGTACCTTGATCGATTGCTTGCACAAGACAGTACCTTTATCGATCGATTGCATAAGCTCATCTTCCCTTTTGCAACTTCATTGTTGTTTTGGTCATTCGTCTGCCACAGTTTTATGAAAGTTATATCCTAGTTTGAAACAAGAATTTGTCTTGGAGTGTGAAGCTTGTCAATTTGCTAAACATCATAGGGTTTCTTATTCTCCTAGATTAAATAAACGAGTTCAGTCTTCCTTTTACTTGGTGCATACTGATATATGAGGTCCTTGTCCTATTCCATATAAATCTTGTTTCCGTTATTTTGTGACATTTATTGACCATTATTCTCGGGTTATTTGGCTTTATCTTATGAAATCCCGATCAGAATTGTTTACTATATTTTGTACCTTTCATGCTGAAATTAAAACTCAATTCAACAAATCCATCAGTATTTTGAGATACTTTTCGATCTTACCTCTCTGAGCATGATATTATTCATCAATCATCATGTATTGTTACCGCTCAACAAAATGGTATAGCAGATCGAAAGAACTATCACTTGTTAGAAATTGCCTGGGCACTAATGTTCCACATCAAGGTGCCAAAAGTTTTCTAGGTCAATGCAGTTTCTACTTCTTGTTTTCTAATCAACCAAATGCCTTCTTCTGTTCTTGACGGTCAGATTCCATATTTCCTCCTCTTTTCCTCATAGACATTGTTCTCTCTTGCTCCTTGAATTTTTGGGTGCACTTGCTTTGTTCAAGACAGGCGATTTGGATCCCAAATCGCTCAAATGTTTCTTTTTGGGATATTCTCATGCTAAAAAGGGATATCGTTGTTACTCTCCTTTGTTGGGTCGTTACTTAGTCTCTGCTAATGTTACCTTTTTCGAGATACTCCCTTCTTTGGTTCTCCTGTGCCTTCTTCACGCTCTAGTGATTCAGGGGACGATTTTCTTATTTAGCATGTCAATAAAAATTTAGTTTTTCCTTCCTCTCGACTTGTTATTCGTCAGGTTTATTCTGGGCGTGTGTAGCGGTCTATTGATGAACCTTCCATCGGCCAGGACATGGACCTGACCCATTCTGCTTCGTCTCTACATTCCTCACCACTACCTGATGCTAGCCTTTATCTTCCTATTGCTCTTCGTGAAGATAAACACGCATGCAGTTACCTTGTTTCTTCTTTTGTATCTTATCATGCTTTATCTCCCTCCTCCAAGGCTTTTGTAGCCTCCTTAGACTCTGTTGTTGTCCCAATGTCCCTTGCTGAAGCATTGACTCATGATGGTTGGCAAATTACAATGAAGGAAGAAATGATGGCCTTAAAGTAGAATCATACTTGGGATCTTGTGCCTCTTCTTTAAGAGAAATGAGTTATTGGCTATAAGTGGGTGTTAACTGTTAAAATAAATCCTGATGGTTTTGTTACTCGATTGGTTCTAAAGGATATGCTCAGACATATGGGGTGCATTATTTTAAGACTTTTTCTCCAGTTGCAAAACTTTCATCTGTCTGCCTATTTATCTCCTTAGCTGTCACTTACAATTGGGCCCTTCACCAACTTGATGTGAAGAATGCTTTTTTACATGGGTATTTATCTGAAGAGGTTTACATGGAGCAACCACCTAGATTTGTTACTCAGAGGGAGTTAGGGAAAGTGTGCAAATTATGAAAGTCTATGTATGGCTTGAAGCAATCACCTTGTGCCTGGTTTGGAAGATTTAGTAGTAATGATTGAGTTTGGCTTGTGAAGAAGTGCATATAATCACCCAGTTTTCTTTGCATCATCTAGTTCTGGGTGCATTTTATTGGTTGTATATATGGATGATATAGTGATTACTGGAAGTAGTGAAGCAAGGATCACAAGGTTGAAAGCATTCCTTGAGACTCGTTTTCAGAGAAAGGATTTAGGACCATCGAAATACTTCTTAGCAATTGAAGTTTCTCATAGTCATAAAGGGATCTATCTATCTCAAAGAAAATATTGTCTGGATTTACTAAATAATACTGGTTTTATTTAGGCAAAGACATGTGATGCGCCTATGATACCAAATGTGAAGTTAAAAGTTGAAGATGGAGACTTACTTGCGAATCCTGAAAAATATAGGAACATTGTGGGAAAATTGAACTATCTTACTATCACTCATCCTGATATTGTCTTTCCAGTAAGTGTTGTAAGTCAGTTCATGTCATCTCCTAGAACCTAACATTGGGATGTTGTTATTCATATTTTGAGATATCTAAATTGTGCACCAAGACGTGGCATTTTATATCGAAATAATGGTCACCACACTATAGAAGGATTCATAGATGTTGACTATGCAAGAGATCTTTCAAACAGGCGCTCTACCATAAGTTACTGTGTTTTTGTTGGGGGCAATCTTGTTTTTAAAAAAAGCAAGAAACAGAGTGTTGTATCCCGATCAAGTGTAGAATCTAAATATAGGGCTATGGCGCAGACTACATGTGAACTCATATAGTTACATCATTTACTTGGTCAATGAACTTATGATGTGACAATAAAGCAGCAATCTATATTGCAAATAATCATGTGTTTCATGAGAGAACCAAGCATATAGAAGTTGATTGTCATTTTACTCGGGAAAAGCTAGAAGATGGATCAATCTTAACTTAACATGTCAGAACAGGGAGTCAATTAGCTGATGTGTTCATCAAAGCATTACTGAGGAATCGGGTTAATTATAATTGTAACAAGTTGGGCATGATCAATATCTATGCTCCAGCTTGAGGGGGATTTTTACAGAATATAGCAATTATGTAATTATGGGGATTATATCGTTAATGTAAATATCATAGTTATAAGGATTTAGCATGATTATAGGGATTATTTTCCTAGTTTAAACCTATGTGTTCATGTATAAATACCTGTAGTATTATTCTAAGTAATATACAGAAAACTTCTCATTCTTCTCAAAGACTAAATTGGATTTGGACTTGGATAAGGAGATTAGTTCCAGCTTAATAGCCTTTAGAGTTGGTTGACTTCTATAGGCCTTGGAGCCATCCACTATACCATTCTTCTATGGTTGGCTTCAGTAAACCCTGGATGCCTTAATAGATCATTGTAGAATATGAAAAGAGCTTTCCTCTTCCTGTCCATGGTCTTTAAGTGAGTAATTATGGGTGTGTTATCAAATGTAAGATGGTTGCAGAATTCAAAGTAGCTATGGGGAAAGGTAGAGAGCCATTTTGAGTTGACAAGGCAGCAATAGAGCTTCCTTTGCAGGAAAAACCTCCTAGATTGCTTATTATTCCAAGTAAAAGATTGCCAATGTATCTCAGATCGGCTAGGCCCAATTTCCTGGTCAGATTAGCAAGATTTGCATTCCTTAGCTTAGAGCATGAGTTATAACCATCATATTCTTTAGAGTATAGATTACAATTGAAATCCCTAACAAGAATCCAGGGTGTGTTTGATCTGTTGATTTCCAACGTATTTAAATCATCTCACAATAGTTTCCTCTGAAATTCAAAATTAGATGCATAGATGGCATTAATAGCAAGGTGAGATTTAAGTTGAGTACACCATACCTCACAATGAAGATATTGATATGAGCAAGTCCATTTTTGTAGCTTGAAGACTTGTGGACCAAAGGAGACAACAGTTCTCCCATTGTGGTGTGGATCATGATTACTCAAAATGGTCCAGTCCTTTAAAAACCGAAGGCCCTTGTTGAAAGTATCCTTTTTTATTTTGTTTTTAATCAAACCAACAAAATGAGGTGTCTTAAGCATGAGGAAATCCTTGAGAACCTGTAGTTTATTTGGGTTGTTTAAACCTATGATGTTCTGCATAACTAGATTTATTTTGATTGAGGAGAAGCTTGTTTCTTGTTCTCAGCTTTTCTCCCCGTAGCCTTCCTGCTTGTTCCAGTATCCAAACTCTTTCTCTTGTTGGCAGTTTCAATAAAAGTACCTGCGTTCTTGACAATATGAGCTCATTGATCTACATTTGACTGAGAGTAGCAGGTGCCAGGAGTCTTCACAATGGTGTTGGGGTCTCTAAGGTTGCATCTTAGGTTCCTTAAGGTTTCCATTGATAACCATTGCCTTACTTGGATTTGCCTAATTATCAACAGTGTCCACATTTTTTTTGGTTTACTGTTTCTACTGAGTTAATATCTAGAGGTGCTTGAGCTGGTCTATCCTTGTACGAATCCAAATCCTCCAAGATCACAACATTGTCTACATTTTCTTTTTGTTGCCTCACCACTAGATTCTCCTTAATATTCCTTATGGTCACTGGCTTCTTAGGGAGCCATGTTTGGATTTTACCTTTAGAGAGGGCTTCCATATGTTAAAAGAGATATAGTACTTAATTAAGTTCCCAAGTTTATCAAGCTTCAAGATCCCAATAGCTTCGGGGAGCTCTTATCCAATGTCAAGCTCTTAGTCGTGCATATCCGATTTGCATTAAGTTAGCGGTATTTCCATACATGCTTAAAGACTTACCAAGTCTCCTAGTCAAGTGGCTCAAACATTCTGAGAACCAGTATTTTAAGGGAATCCTATGGAAGTTCACCCCGATGGACACACTAGTTCTGCAGGTTTTGTCCAGGGAGAGTCCTGGCTTCCACTTGTGGATGAACAAGGGTCTACTTTGGATATACCATAGAGTTTCCTCCAAAATTTTTTTGCTTTGAGCACATAGGGTAATTTAAAGATGAAGTCATCCTCACCGATCAATATGCCATGCTTTTTCAAGTTGGCATTGGCATTCAACAAGGACAGTTTACCACTTCATGGCCCTATATTGAGAACCTCCAAATTGAGAAGTCATGACCGAAAATCTTGGTCTTTAACTTTTGGAGGAGTTGGGAGCCAATTTTCGGTGCCTAACAATTGACAAAGAAAGTTTGAAATTTGCACAAAAAATAAGGAAAGTAGGCACCGGCTTTGGATCAATTTTTTCTTATAAATAGGCCATCAAACCTCTCATTTTTTTTAGAACTGTAAACCTTTTGATATAGAGAAAAGTTAGAAATGTTGAGAGCTTTTGGGTGTATTGGGATCTGGGTGTGAGATAAATATTTTTGTACCTTTATTTTGTTATTAGTGAATTGCTTCTTCATTGTCGCTCGTGGACGTAAGAAGATGTTCTTCCGAACCATGTTAGAATTGCTGTCTATTTTTTTCTTTGTCTATATCTATTAGCATTTTCTAAATTGCTCCGACAATCCTATTTTCGTTTTGCTTCTGATGTGCTGCTTCGGTATCTAATTTCTTAACAATTGGTATCAGAGCTTTCATTGCAATTTAGAGAATCCATGGCTATGAAATTGGAAATAGAAAAGTTTGATTGCAAAATAAGTTTTGCGATGTGGCAGATTCATATGCGAGCTATATTGACTCAATATGATTTGGACAGTGTGCTTGATGGTAAAGACTCTTTGCCGAAATCGATGGAGGATGCCAAGAAGGTACAAATGGATAAAAAGGCCCTTTTTGCCATATAGTTGTGTTTAGTTCCGGATGTTCTTCGTGAGGAGAAGGATGAAAAGACCGCGAAGGGCTTGTGGGACAAGTTGGAGTCTTTGTATATTTCAAAGACGCCATTTGCCAAGTATCTAGCTATGAAGCGTTTGTTTACTCTCTCAATGAGTGAAGGTGAGTCAATCTCTTCCCATATTGATAAATCCAATTATGTTATATTGGATTTAGAAAATATGGGAGTTGTGTACTCTGATGAAGAACAAGCTATGATGTTGCTGTGTTCGTTGCCTCCATCGTACGAGAATTTTGGTGAAACTATGTGTTATAGCAACACGATTCTCAAGTTGGAGGAAGTAAAGGCTGCTTTGGTGTTTAAGGAATCGTTCAAACCAGATTCGTTACGAACATTGGAAGAGTCTTCCCACAGTCTGGTTGCTTGTGGTAAGTCCGTCAGATTTAAAGATGGTGATCGTTTTAAAAATCATGTATGTCATTACCGCAAGTTTAAAGGGCATGTGAAGTCTCAATGTATAAAGCTCAAAGCTAAGGAGTTGCCTGATGAAGGTGGAGTTGTAGCCACCATTGCCTAGGATGGTGCAGAGGACATCTTCTGAATTATGATGGGATCGGCATGAATGGTTGAGCCCATCCACTTAAGATGGAGGAAGTAGCTTGTGACTTCATCTTAGTGCCAGTGTAAGCAAGCTTGTGTTGTGGACCACTGTATTGTTTATGTGGTTGGACAGTGGTTGATGTGGTTACTATCTTAAGTGGAGTGTTTAGAACAGGTTCGTCTATTGTTGCCTCCGTTGCTACAGGTTGCTGGTCGTAGCGTTGTTGCAAATTTGGTGTTTAGTACACTTCCTTTTGTGTGTTTTGTGTGTGTTCTGTTGTAACAGAATTTTCTTTTTTTTTGTATTTTGGCGTGTCCATTAGTTTTATGGATTTTTGTGGAGGAGGCAATTTTGTGTTGTTATCCATTATACAAGAGATTTTCGATCAAGGTGGAGATTTGTGAAGTCATGGCCGAAAATCTTGGTTTTTGACTATTGGAGGAGCTGGGAGCCATGAAATTTGCACCAAAAATGAGGAAAGTAGGCACTGGCTTTGGATCAATTTTTTTATATAAATAGGCCATTAAACCTCTTATTTTTTGAGAATTGTAAACCTTCCGATAGAGGGAAAAGTTAGAAATGTTGAGAGCTTTTGGGTGTATTGGGATCTGGTTGTGAGATAAATATTTTTGTATGTATTTTTGTACCTTTATTTTGTTATTAGTGAATTGCGTCTTCATTGCCGCCCGTAGACGCAGGAAGACATTCTTCCGAGCCACGTTAAAATTGCTGTCTATTTTTTCTTTCTTTATATATCTATTAGCATTTTCTAAATTGCTCTGACAATCCTATTTTCGTTTTGCTTCTATTGTGCTGCTCCGGTGTCTAATTTCCTAACACAAAGGTGGTAATAGAATGCTGGAACTGGCGGAGGAGGGAGTAAATCTAAACTTGTCAAAGGATTGAGCGTCTCCCACAACTTTACACCAAGCTAAGTTCAGCTGCAGAGGAGTTGAGGTGGCCTCTGGAATAGGAATACGATTCCCGAGAATAAAACTGTAGAGCATGGGGAAGTCATTGGGTGATGAGAGATCAGGGGACGCTGGAATTTGTAGGGGTGAGGTGGTTTGGGAAGGTGAGGTAGATGCCACTTTTAGTAACGGCAGAAAAGCTAGGCAGGCAAAGTGGTAGGAGAGCTGAATCTGTGGCAGTGGGCTTAAAGTAGAAATATCTTAGCGATAATGGGCTAGGAAACAAGGCTGGAGGAAGTTGGTAAAGGGTTGGGAAAAGGTTGAGATGCCAAAGGTGGTGGATATAGGGAACCAAAATTTATCACTCTAAAAAAGGGGCTGGTGAGAGACTCTCTACTGTATCATATTTTAAATTCTTATGCTGATTATAGTTAAATGGGCATGTTACCTGCTTTGAATTGGGTTCTCCTTTCATTATTAATTTTCCAGGCGGAGAACAATCCCTTTTATCCTTTACGCCATCCTCTGACTGGATTCAAGATTGAAACAAAGTTTCAAAGCTTTGTTTGTGGTGAGAATTAGAATTCAACGGGAAAAACTTGCTTGGATATTAGCTCTCATCAGACGACCCAAATTGATTGGTACAGGGGAATACGTGCATAGGTCAAAATTAGTGTTTCTCAAGTCAGTTTAAGAGTCGTGGCTAGAAAATCTGTGGAGTTGATTGTTCAAAACACTATTCACAATTATTGCGGTTTTTGACATTTTCCTAGAGCGTGTATGATATTATAAACTCTTCTAGGCTTTTAGATGACTTGGTTACTTCCACTGTATGGTGCCTAAACAACTAATTAGGATTATGGCATACCATTTGCTTGGTTTCTTCCATAGGGTTTCACTTCTGTGTAAAGTTACTACAGTTTATAAGTTTATGATCACTGGGATTCTTGATTCAGGGTCTACTTGTCTGCTATCCCCTCCTCTGGTTGAATCTTTATCTGCATTTATTCAAGCGACGGCGGTCAAAGTTGGGAAAGCACAACGAAGAGAAGAAGACAAAGAAGAAATGAAGTGTACGTCAAGAATTGAGAAGAGTTGAGAGACCCTAATGATACGAGAGGCAGTTTGACTGGGAAAAGACAGTAAATGGCATGTTCATGTACTTCTATG
Source organism: Erythroxylum suave (assembly GCA_027563595.1). Taxonomy (NCBI): domain Eukaryota; kingdom Viridiplantae; phylum Streptophyta; class Magnoliopsida; order Malpighiales; family Erythroxylaceae; genus Erythroxylum; species Erythroxylum suave. Next base: position 38,586,992 of record JAOSBN010000008.1, on the reverse strand, counting down.
CTTCTTTCTTCACACGCAGTTGCCTTGGCTGTTGGAAACTATTTACATGTTTAAAAGTCTAAAACTTGTCATAGTTTTAAATGCCTAGTGGCCCATCTTAGGCAAACTTTAAGCTAATGCTGCTCCAAATTTATCTTTGGTCCTAGTCTTGACAATATTTGCATTGCTAGCACATTTATGAATTGCAGCTTTGTTTTGGTGTCTTCTATGTTAAGAGGCTGATTCTCAGTTATGCAACTCTCTCTAGATTCTTATTGTCGTTATACGTTGATTGGGTGAGAGCTGAAGTGAAGCTGTTTGAGTCATAGGCAGTTTTGCTCCTTGCAATTAGATGCTAAATGTTGGTCTTAAGGCCAGACAAGAGGGCCTTTTTCTTTATCTCCCTTGTTAAGAGATTAGCTCTAGTCTCTCTCCCTTGTTAAGAGATTAGCTCTAGCCTGTCTCTTATGCCGTCGGCCGTAGAATCTTTTAGGTTAACAGAAAAAAAGTGGAAAATTCTCTCACGTACCAAAAACTTTCTTGCTTATCGTTTCACGTTTTTTTTTTCTTTTGGAGTTAAATTGTAATGAAAGAAACACTTGATAAGTTAAGTATGGAGCCCATAGAAGGCCAAAATAGAAGAAAAACGAAGCCAACAAGCAAAACAATGAGCTCCTGATCAAAGTTCATATAAACACTCTCCACAGACGCTCTTAGCTTGAACTCAGAGAGCTAACAACGACGAGGGAGAACTATGGGAGATAAGTTCCACAGGTGCACTAAGATTAACAGTGGTTTCTTTAGCTACAGTTGTCTCTCTAATCAAATTAGAATAATCTGACTCTTTTTTTTGGCTTATTTTGAAAAATTATAATTTATCGAAAGATAATTGATATCTTACAATAGATGTTATAAAGGATGTTTTTGACAAAAGAGACACATATGGAGATTCAAACAGTAGCAATACTAGGAGATTCCTACATACAAAACAACGTCACTTGGAAAGATGCCATTTAATCGTTCCAAAGGTCATTTTCCAAAAGCTACTAGTTGCGGTGTCGTGTAATTGTTGTCAAATCTTCTAGGTGCTTTATCTGGCTAAGCCTCATCTTCTTGCTAGATGGATGGAGCAGATTCTATTCAGGTTGCGAATAAGAATCTGCTCTCATGTTCTGTTGATGATTGCATAGAATAGGGTCTAACTCTCTCTTGGCTCCTTTCCAAATACCCAGTGGTTCTCTCCGTTAACAGGGCACTCACCATGTTGCATAATACCATTTTGGTGATGATCCAGTCCGCATCCCTTCTTCTTTTGTTTTTACGGTACGATATCTTCTCACAGCAGTGAGTTCCCCATGATATAACCCCCAATTACGTGATCAACCCTAAGACGAGTTTACAGTAGCGACATTCAAAATAAAGATGCTTTATAGTCTCTGTATTTTGCTCACATAGGACATTTTTTAGGTGTTCATGAATTTACAAAGCCTATCCTTGGTGTTAGCTTGCCCTTGATGAGGCGCCAAGTCATGTTAGAGGCTCGTGGACATGCACGTTCAAACCATAGCAGATTGGACCACTCTACATGGGGTATATTGCTACTCAATCTACTTTTACATGATTTATTAGTAAAATAGTCTACTTCATGGTGTTTCCACCATATCTAATCCTCAATTTGGGGATTTAAGGATATTAGTAGCTGATTAGCGAGCTTTGTTCTTAAAATTGCTCGGTGGTGGAGAGTGATGGACTCTAGTGCAGTGGCCTCATCTCCTACCTCAAGCATTAAAGACCTTAACGCCTGGGCTTCTGACAGTGGTCCTAAATTGGTTCAATTATCCTGCCACAATAAGGTTGAGGCTCCATTCCCTATTCTGTAAAAGAAATCTTCTCTACGGAGTTGCTTGAGAGTTAGTATATGCTTTAGTGTCGAAGAGGTATTAGTTTAAGGTTCTAGTTCCACATATTTCCTTCTTTCCCACGGTGAGAATGCACCCATCTAATCTAAAATGAGTCCCTATCACGTTAAAGCCTCCGTTCTCTTTTTAGCACCTAACCTTGGCCATAAATCCTTATAGATGGAATGCCCAATCCCCTTTCCTTTTTGGCTTTGTATGTCTCCTCCTTCTGGAAGTCAATCTTTATGAAAAACCGAATGTGTTAATTATTTCGCAAACGAACCACAAGTCTCTTCGTCACCAACAAAATAAAAGACAAGCTGAATCAGAAATAAAAGAAACACGAAATTTGGTAACGCAGTTCGGCATACTCGGCCTACGCCTGCGGGGCCCTCACCCAGCTTAATTACTTTCACGGGAGTTTAATAGAATTACACAGAATTGATTCAACACAGTTTCTCTCAACATCTGTCACTATCTCACAACCTAACTACCCGTGAAAGATTTTCACGCCCGATAACACGACCGACTCATGCTAACCTCAACAGAGGATTTTTCTTCCCACACTCACTCAATGCAATAACAAATAAAAATATCTCAAGTGTATAATCAACTAAAAATAAAAAAGGAACAACTATTTGAGATTAACAAGAACTTCCCTATGAATTTGTCTCCATCAAAATTCACGCCTGTCACCAACTTAAGAATCTGCCTCACGTATAGAAGCAATTAGCGGGCTCCAACAAGAGAAACAGAATTTGCAGAAGCAACCCACTTCCAACAAAACGACTATCTCATAAATCACTGTGCGTACAAGAGATTATATCCCACCAACTCTTGAACAACGTCCGTGTAATAGCAATCAACTAGTTTCCCTCCACGACAACAACCTTTTCACTGATAAAGGCTTCAGCACAGAGAAACGAAATTGACGCCAATCAAGTAGCTGCCCTCCACGACAACAGCCTTCAAAAAACAATCAATCTAGCACCTTTTTCACTGATAAAGCTTCCAACACAAAAACGAAATTGACGCCACTTAGCCCATACAAAAATGCAACACCCAAATTCACTATCTTTTTTTTTACTGCTCTTGCCTTACAACCAGTAAAAGAATACGATCCCACACCAATATTGCAACTACTCACGTGACACACGTCTTCAGCTGAAATCAACTCTTTTGTTTTCAACCCAACACACACATCTCACACGTGAAGAAGATTCCCATCAGGTTTTGAAAAATAATAGCTTATCTTATCACACAGGTGATCTGCACACACACTTGGCTTCACCCAAGAAGACTTCCAACTCCACTAGAAGATCATCTGACGATCTCTTATCCGTTTAAAAACCAAATTATCTCAATGGTCAATCCCTCTTAAATCTAAATTCAAGAGTTTCACTTTAAGCAAAATTTATACGTCCAATTTAAATAAAATAAAATGCCAAAAGAAAAGATATATATATAATATATCCTAACAATCTCCTTCTTTTTGGTATTTTTGTCACAACACATGAAGATGTTTAATTGAACATATAATGAACAGTCTGCAGTACTTACTCCCCCTTAATATAGGATTCAGTTAACATTACATGCCCAATAGCAGTCATCACACAAAAAGAAAAGAAAGTCAACGCAACGCACACACTTATCTGACTTCTCCCCTTTTGGGACAGCAAATGCCAAAAAGACAGTTTCATGAGCTACTGGGAAAACAAAGAACACGTTGTTTCAAGCTTCGAAGTGCTTCAGTAGCAACGTGGAGGACGCCCTCAATCTGCTCAATCTCCGAAAATAGTTCTGCGTGAGGGTTGACATTGGAAGTCCCCAGAGCATCCGAAGACTCCGAAGCAACATATGGCAAATCCACCACCCGTGGTTGCCGGAAAATCCGTGGGGAGATGGTCAACAAAGGTGCTGACGTTAGGACACTGGATTCAACCCTTGGAACCTCATAGGAATACAAAAATTGTGAGATTAAACAAGGAAAATATAATAGGGAGTGACGCTTACCCTCAATAGCTAACATTGCGTCCATAATCAGACTCCCAAGATTGAACTGAATGCTGGTACCGATTGCATAAAGCAGCTTGGCATGGGCGAGATAAACCGTTACAACATGAGTGCTCGGCATCCAATTCGTCACAATTAACTTAAACAGTATAAAATATTTCTAAGTCAGCATGGAGGACCGAAGAACGGAACTGGACAGCCAAGCAGTGAGTTTGCCACTAGTTATAACTGTGGCAATCTGATCGGTCGAGATAACCCAAACAACATCATAATAACGATCACCAATAACATTATTGAACCCCAAAAACAAATTCAATCTAAAAGTACTGAATTGAATTGCCCGACCTCGCACATACATCACTCCATAACACAGCGCATCTATATTCACAATGTCACTAGTTAAATTGGAATATTTCTTTTACCAGATCAGCGTCATAGTGTTGAGGAAGGAGTGAAGCTTGCAACAAGTTCCTCGCTGAAAGTAGATTGTGTAATCCTTGATCTTGAAATTCTACCAAGTTGATCGGCCGATCTAGAACAAAACCAGTGTCTGAAAGTGTATTCGATTTTTCCTCAGCAGCTGAAGTATAAAACTTGAAAGAGTATGTTTTGTCAACTGGCACTCTGTCCGTAGGATGAAGACGAGGTGGAGGAGCCTTCATGTGACACTTCATCTTTATACGTTTGTTCCTAACCGGAGGGGGTTCCGGCTGTGGAATAGACTGACGAGCGGCATCATGAACTGGAGTATTTTGCTCCTGAGCATCCGGGATGCCAATAGGTGCTACCAAGGATGACCTTGCCCCAGTGAACCTTCTGCCAGATGACGAAGTAAATTGCAGGCGACCCGATCGTCGTGTAGGGGCAACTGTCTTTTTATCGGACCCAGAGATTGCATCCTTTTCGTTAGTTCTTCCGATAATTTAATATCAACCAGACAAGCAACACAGATACAGTCTCCACCAAGCACAGTCAAGAGCCCGAAATGCCAACAATTATGAATCAACAACTATCGACACTTTACCCATTCTATACGCAGCCAAAATTCAGCAATTTTCATAGCTAGGTGCCCCAAAATCGAGCCAGAAAATGAATTACCCAAACAACTCAGCCATTAGAGCAAAAAGGCGTCAAACGCCTAAACCAACAGTAGCAAATTCCCTATTTTTTCAAACCACCAGATACGAAACTTCCTTAGATTTCTCAAAAACAATCAAATGCTCAAGGCTTCACTAGATACCCACGGCTACAACACTCCACCAAGGCTATTTATACCACCCCAATCAAAACCCAACAAAAAAATTCAACTTTGAGAGGAGAAGAAAACCATACCACATAGAGCAGATGTAAACCCATGAGCTTCAATATTCACGCATGAGAAGAAAAGCAGTAGAGAAGTTGAAGAGAAGACACGATTTCAAGGAGAAAATCGTGTGTTGCGTCAAGCTGTGGCTTCTAGAGGAGAGGGATGGGCGACGACTATGAGTGGTGAAGAGAGGAAAATGGTTTAGGGATTTAAGTCCCTTTACCAAAAACGATGCATTTTAAAATTTAATTTTTTAATTTTCTTTTTCTTTTCTTTTCTTTTAATATAAAACAAAAACACCACTAATTAAGGATACAAAGCCCCAGGGCTCTTCTAAGTAGTTCAAATCTAACTGTATCAAGTGGCTTTGTAAATACATCTGCCAACTGCTTTTATGTGGATACATGTGACAAAGTGATCAATTTGCTTTCCACAAGCTCTCGGATGAAATGATATCGGAGATCAATATGCTTAGTGTTGGACCAATGGTGGTTGACAAATTAAATCCCTTTATGTTTTGATAATAATAAAATATATAGAAATGATTAAG
>JAOSBN010000008.1:38539477-38574418 GCA_027563595.1 Erythroxylum suave | reverse complement strand
CACCCTTATCGTAGGATATGTATCGGAATGACCTGCGGGCGTCCCGGTGTGTACCCTGCGGTAAGGGGGTGCTACAACATTCGTTTATAAATCAATTTTCTGCACTTCTTTCAATTTTAGGACTCATTCTAACTCTAAATCAATTTATGAATCATTAATCATCATACAAATAAAAGCAAGACATGAACATTCCCAGGTTTTCTAATTCACGCCCAACATACATAACACCACCTTATGATCATATGCCCTCTAACCATCATTATACATGCTTCATTCAGTAAATCAAGAAGAGTAAAGCTTTTAACTTACTTGTTTACTTCAAGATCTTCAAAAATCACCTAACTCTAGCTTTCCCATGTATCACACAATCATCATCATTCAAAGAGTGATTTGGGTCATTTTGTACCAAGATGAAGATGATAATAAGGATCTTGAAGTGGGTAGTTTTATTGTTAACAAAAATCAAGGTTGTGAAGGTGGAGAGCAAGAATCGTGAATGGAGAAGAAGAAGAAATGAAGAGAATGATATAGAAGAGAAGCTTACGAAGAGAGAGAGGCAAATAGCAAGTGAAAGACCAAAAATCACTTAATACAATTCGTGAGAAACAAGAGGTGTTGTCACTTTCGACATGTCACTTTCCCATAGTTCTCTTTTGATCTTTTAAAAATGCTAGTCCATTTGTCTCCCAATTCTAATCCAATTGACTCCTAATTTTAAATGACATGTGTCATTAAATCTCAATATCATATATCAATTATTTCTCTTGTCACCCGTTACTTATTTCTAATACCATTTATCGATTGCTCTGCCACATGGCTTTTTTTTTGGTCCATAGATACCCAAAAATTCTAGAAAATTCTCAAATATCTCCAAAATCTAAATCAATAATTTAATTCACCAAATCAATTTCAGAACAAATATTCGTTATCCACATCATAATCACATTAAATCAATCATTTATACCATGAAAATGTTAAATGTGCGTATGAACAAATTATTGCAATGTGTGCAATGATCAAATTCAAATGTATGCATGTTATATTATGCATGAGCATGAAGTGCATTTCTCTATTATCTCATTGCTAGTTCTCATCTATGGTGTTTCCAGGTTCTAACCTTAATATGGAAATGGGATACTACACCTAAGGTGTAATAAGGTTAAGGTTATTTCTATTTTCATTATGTGATGAAGGTAAGTAATGGTTAAAGACATTACATGCAACTTCAATCATAATAAGGGAAAGTCTTGGAATGATATTTTAGTAAAAAAATATTTTTTTTCTTTCAAAGATGGCAAAACTGAGAAATGACATCTGTTCTTACCAAAAAATTGACAATAAAACTCATTATGAGATGTGGGAAAGATATGGAAATTTTATGAGGAAGTGCCCACATCATAACGTATTAACATGGATGCCAGTTCAGATATTTTATAATGGTCTAGTCTATTCAACAAAGCATTTAATTGATGTAGCAATTAGTAATTTAATAATAAAAGAAGTAACCATTTAAATGCTTATGAATAATTATAAGTGGCAATTAGGAGAGCTAGAACTAAAGAACGAGTAGGTAAACATAGTGTGAATGGAATGACCATATTAGCAACTTATATAGAGACCCTAGTAAGGAAAATTGATAACCTAAGTACATCAATAGCAAAACTCAAGCAATGAGTTATAAAATTTGTGGGTAAGGATAACAAAGCATTAAATGTTAAACTAGAAACCTTACGGCTAACCACTACAGCAAGTGGACTATATAGGGAGTTTTAGAGATGAAATAACTCCTACAATAAGAACCTACAATTTAAGGTGAAGGAATCACCCATATTTTTTCCAAGGAGAATCAGATAACACATAGGTAATCTCTACCTAGATTTTAACAAAATTAGTAGTAGAAGAAGAAATTGACCCCAATGAAATTGATAAGGAACTTTATAACTGAATTTAATGCTTCATTATAGAATTAAGAGTCTTTTATTCAAAATCTTAAATCCTAAAATGGTTAATTAACAAAGTTTCTAGCCGAACGAGCTAAAGAAACATTGTTTAGTGACACAATGTCACTTTAAGAATCTAGAAAGGAAATCATCATATAAAATGGGAAAGATTTAACCAATAAAAAGAGACAAGGAACATGACGCAATAAAGAGAGTGAAAAGACATAGGATAGTAAGGTAAGAAACCACTGAAGAAATCCTTACCCATCAAGTCTAAAGAAGGAGTAGATGGATAAATAGTTTGGTAAGTTCCTGAAACTTTTTAAGTAACTTCATATAGTATTTTATTTTTTAAGGCATCTTCATGGATTCTAAAGTATGCAATGTTCTTAAAGGAGATTCTAATAAACGATTGGAATTTAGAAGATTTATCAACTGTTACATTGAATGAAGAGTGCCCAATTATTGGTAGTTTATCTATTAATAAGGCATAAGTTGACTTGGTAACTAGTATTAATTTTATGCTATGTTATATTTTGTAAAGATTAGGATTAAACGAACCTAAATGAATTGGGATAAATTTACAGTTAGTTGATAAATCTATTAAGTATCCTATAGGCATAATATAAGATTTTTTTAGTAAACCTTAACATGTTTGTTTTTCTAATTGATTATTTTATTCTTAATATAAAAGTGGATATTGAGGTTCCTTTTGTTGGGTCCTGAATTTTTTTATAATTTTAGTAAGCTTGATTTGAATAAATTTTGTGGTCTTGTTAGATAAATCAATTTATTTGGAGTTAAATTATTATGTCAAGTTTAGGAGGATTTAATGCATGGATTGATGGAATTAAAGTATTAAAGTTGTAAGAATGCATAAAAGGGCATTCTTGGTAAATCACTTAAGCAAATAAGGTTATAAGGCTTAAAGGAAGGATAAAGTGGACATTTCACATCTATAAAGAGTATAAATGGGAAGAAGAAAGAGTAGTCTTACTCTTAAGAAGAGAAGAAACGGAAATGAAGTGGAAGAGACGAGAGGAAGAAGAAGAAGAAGAGAAAGCAACTTGTTCTATGTAAGTTCTATCATCTTTCGTTTTTATATGGATGGAAAAACAAAGGGATTAGAGAAATGGGTATGTGATGGATGAAATGAAGAACTAAAGAATCATTTGATTTTTAGGGATTTCTAAGCTAGGGTTCATGGTGATTGAAGAAGCTTTGGATAAACATGTAAGTATAATCATCTTCTTTTTGATTTTATGAATGAAGCATTTTTAATGGTAGTTAGAAGTGAAATGAAGTTGAATGTGTGTGGGAAGTTGTTGATGAAAATGTTTTAATCTTTTAGGGTTAATGATCAAAGAAAGATTTTGATGTATTTGTGAATGATTTTGTGTTGAAATGAGCTTGGAAATGAAGTAGAAGAGGTGAATTAGAGTTAAGATGGGTTATATTTAAAATATGGGGAGTATATAGATGAAGAATGTTGAAAAATGTCTTCGGAATGAGTTTCCGGAAAAGTTCGCCGCAGCGAAATCCATTTTTCTGTACAGACATATTTTAGTATTTTGAGGATAACTTTTTTTTTAGTTATCCAATTGGAGTGATTTTTAATTTTTTATAAACTGGAGACATAGTGATACAATTTTTATGAAATAATTGAGTTCAAATTAAGTCTTTAAGGGTTTCAAATTTTGGATGGAAGTTGAGTAAGGAATGTAGTTTTAGTATAAGACCAGCCTGAAAATGTTTTTAATATAAATTTTGGAGTGATGAACCAAATTGAATGATTTTGGTATCATTAGAAACTTAAGAAAATAGGGAACATTTCTATAGAAGGAAGTGCTATCAAATTTGGTCATTTTCTAGATCATAATGATCAAGGAAAATTGAGCCAAAGGTTTGCATTTTTGGAAGAATTTGAGTATTTAGAATTTATCTTAGTGCATGTGCTTTATGAGTTCTCAAATTTGAATTTCTATTGAATGGGGATTGTTTTCATTGTTAAAGGAAATCGATAGAAGCAAGATAATCAAGAGGAAGGACATCCCTAAGCAACTTTATAAGCAAGGATTTCAAGGTGGGTGACACTTTTATAATTAAGTAATAAGCCCTAATGTTTCTTCAAAACCAAGAAAGTTTTAAAATGTTTTCAATTGTGTTATAAATGTGCTGTTAAGGCTATTTGAATGTTTTGATAATGTGCCACATGTTTGCATATGAGTTGTGTTATTGGTTTACAAAATGAATGATGAAATTAACTTTTGAAAGTATATTGATTTTTGAAACGACATTATGATTATGAAATCAAGTTTTTCAGAAAATGCCATTGAGGCCATAAGTTTACAAGATGTGAAATGCATGATTAGGTGCGTTTGTGGTGGTCCCTTAAGCTAAGTCAAGTGCACTTTGACAAAAGGCTTTTCCTGTCTGCCCGTTAGTGGCATGGAGCTCCATCATGGACTCCCATAAGTTCACGGCTACGCAAGACCATTAAGTAGAATTGCGATAGTACGTTCTATTCATGGCTACACAGGACCCTTATAGGAAATGTGTAGTACATTCTGCTTTGGATCCACCCAAACCATTCTGATGTGCTTATGTGCTTTTGAAATGTTAGCAAGTTTGATGTATACATGATTTTTAATTGCCCATGAACTGTTTGATAAAATGAGAATTTTGAGAAATAAGTGTTTAGTGATTTTTACACAAAATTATTATGATTTCCAAAATGTATAATGACAATGAATTTTAAAAATGCTTTTGCTTGTTTCTCGATTATAAAATTGTTACCCACAACACACATTCAACATGTAAGTATAATCATCTTCTTTTTTATTTGATGAATGAAGCATTTTTAATGATAGTTAGAAGTGAAATGAAGTTGAATGTGTGTGGGAAGTTGGTTATGTAAATGTCATGTGTGATTAATGATCAAAAACTAGATTATGAATTGTTATGCATGATATTGGATTGGAATTGTGTTGAAAATGAAGTAAAAGTGAGATGTCATGGGAGAAAGATAAGAATTATAAATAATGAGAACTAGTCATAAGAAATGAATTAAATGAAAGAGATTAAAGAGTATGATGAGATAATACTGAATTGTTATGAAATGATAATGCAATAAAGGGAGTGAATTTGGGACAACGTAAATTGAAAGCAAGTAAAGAGTGATATAGAACCCATTGGAAATTTTAGGTTCGGGGTTGAGTTTCCAGGGGTTTCACTGCGGCAAAACCACAAGGGTCGCCGCGGCGAAAATAGCATTGTAGGTACATTGCGGCGAAAGTTAACTTTCTTGCCAAGGAGTATTTATCCTGAGAGGAGCAGGAGAGAAAATTTCGAACCTTCGCCGCGACAAAGTCAAAAGTTCACCGTGGCGAACCCGCCATGCCTCCGAAGGATTTTTTTTAGCTTCCACTATGCCCAAACTTGAAGTTTCATAATCTTATGGCCTCAGAGCAAGAAGATAAACCAATAATGTTTAAGGTGTTCTCTATTGGAAATAGCTCAAGTCTTGTAATTTTTTGCAAGAGTTGGACTTCGGAAACAGGGTCCAACACCTTTGATCCTTTTTAGACCCTTCCTTATTATGGTAAAACTTATAATCAATGTTTATAAAGGGAAATTTACTTTTAGGTTTAGAGATGAGCAAATGATTTTCAAGATTTCACATACAATAAAACAACCATTCTTAGGTGATGATCCTTGTCATTCCTTTAATGTAATAGATAATTTAACTTCTAATACGTTTAAGGAAATTTTGTATAAGGATACCTTGAAGTATTACAACATAAAAGGAGAAAAAGTTGACTTAAGAAATGAAGAACTGAAAAAACAAGTAGCTAGTTAGAGGGAAATAAAGATTTTTTAAAGAGAAAGGATCATAAATACGATATAAACTTAACCCAACAGAAAGTGAAGCCATCCACAGGTTATAGAATTAAAACAATTAACAATGCACTTTTAATATGCATTTTTGGAAGGAAATATGAAGTTATTAGTGATCTTTATAATTGGGTTATCCAACGAATAAAAATAAAATTTACTAAGAGGGTTGAGGACACATAAGAAGGAATTTACATAAAAGATGTCTAATATAAATGGATATGAGCCTTCCTATTTCACGCATAAAATTTTGATAGAAGAAGGCCAAAAACGCGTAGTGCAAGCTCAAGGGAAATTGAATCCAAATATGAAGTATGCTGTGAAAACAAAAGTAGTTAAAGTACTTGACCTCGGTATGATAACCATTTTCTAATAGCTTTCAGGCGAGTCCTGTGCAGGAGGTTCAAAAGAAAGGGTGGATGCTAGTTGTTCTAAATAAGAAGAATCAATTAATTTTCCTTTGAGGGTTTTCATTGGTTGGAGAGTCTATATTGACTGCAGGAAATTCACGCAATGACCACTTTCCTGAACCTTTCATTAATTAAGTGCGAGATCAAATTTCAGACCACGTGTATTATTACTCCTTTGATAGATACTTAAAAGTTACTTTCAGATCCCGACTACACCTAAGGATCATTACTCCTTTGATAGATACTTAAAGTTATTTTCAGACCCCAACTACAGCTAAGGATCAGGGAAAGATAACTTTCACGTTCCTATGTACAACACTTTCGTATAAGAGGATGCCTTTTGTTTGTGTAATGCACCTTTGACTTCTCAAATCTGTATTGAAGATATGATTAAAGATAATATTGAGGTATTTATAGATGACTTAATATCTAAAATGATCATAATATTTTAGAGTATTTAAAATAAATTCTATCATTTACAAAACATTAAAAGAAACCTTAATATTTAGAAAACATTCAAAATGAAACCTTACCATTATCCATAATAAGCCACCGTCAATTAATTTAATTGCTGATGTGCCAAAATTTTTGCTGAAGACGAACCGGCGATCTCTCTCGCTGCTCTTGCTGTTTATCCATTTTCCCTTCTTGAATGCCCTTTCTCTCTCTTTCAATCATCCTTTAAATATCTATATATACCCCACTCATGGAAAACTTCGCCACTTGCTCGTTGTTGAGACCATAATCGCAATGCAGCAGACATTTCCCAATTTTGCTACTTCCCCGTGCCAGTGAAAACAAAACCCAGAAAGTGTTTACTGTGTGCAGGTCTGCTTGACTATCAAACAAAGCCAACTTCCACAACCACTCGCTTAAAAATCTTTGGCTACAACGTCTTATAAGACGAAGACCTCACCGGACTCCACCTCTTTACCCTCCGGAGCTACCCCCACCGCCTCCTCCTATGAAAACAGAAAATACGAATGTCAGTATTGTTTTGCAGAGAATTTGCCACCTCACAACCTCTTAAAACGATGATTATTATTTCCTTTAATCCTATACACCAACTCCAACTTTCAACATTCTCAAAATTCTCATCAAATTGCGACGTCTCTTCTCGCTTTCCTTGTTCTCAGTATCTTGTTCCTTGCCTCTGTTCCACCTTCTCATAGTCATCTCACTCTCAAGCACCACAAGAAGACATGCCCTAGTTTCTACAAAATCATGCTGCAAATCATCTTCGAGAAGCAGATGCACCACCCCAGCACCATGCTGGCACTGTTCGCCTCTTCTTCCACGACTGCATCATCGAGGGCTGCAATGGCTCTATTCTCATCTCCTCCACTGCGCTTTCCAAAGAAGAACGGGACCCTGAACTCAACGCCAGTCTCCGACATTAAAGAAGGAAAACGATATGGTAGGTTAAAGCATTGAAGAAGGAAAACGATACGGTAACTTAAAAGCATCATTCGCTGCATTTAAGAATAAAAAATGCATACGTAGGCGATTTTGAGTTTTCTCTCAAGCTTAGGTGATTTTAGACGGTTCTCCCCTAAGTCTAGCATACTACCAGACTTCACTACTCTCTTTCCTTGGTGATTTTAGTTACTTTTCTGACTGTTCTAACTACATCCCTGGGTAGCGATTTTAGGGAGAAACATCGACTTTGGGTAGGAGGCATGTTATTGCGCACTGTTGTCTGGTGATTTTAGACGAGGATTCATCAGCTCTTTGCCAACCTTCAACCCTCCTTGCCTCTCTTGGGTTATCTCGTGTTATCTTATTCGGTGACATGTGGTTCTGATTGTAGCATTGGAAGTATTAGGGTTGAAAGCGCATCAGTTGGGTTCGATTTTCGAGTTGTGGGTATTATTCCTTTTTTAGGGCCAACTACGAAATTAATTGGCTTCTGTGAGTTTGATTATGTCATTGTAGTTTTTAGGCTGACTGAGAATCAGTTGCGTTCAAATTAGCCTCAATCAGTTGGGTTCGAATTGGCGATTGTATTCTAGTTCATTTTTCTGGTTGGGTTTGTGTTACAGGTCGACTGCGACATCTGCCGGGTTTGATAGGGTACTGTTGTTTGGTTTTCTCTCACCTTAGGTGATTTCCTCCCTAGGGCCTCTTGAGGCATGGGCAAAAGGCATAAAACGCTGCACAAGGGGCGGGACATCACCACGGAATGTGTGTTTGGTTTGCAGTGAGTGCGACTGTCTGGGGGGAAGAACTACAAGGGAAGAAGGCAAATAATACAGTTACAATGCAGGTTAATGTCCAACCTTTTCAGCAGCCATTGAAGACAATGTAGTACAACGAGGGAGATAGTAGGGCAAATACCAGTCGTGTACAAGGTAAGCAGGTGGGGATTGTTGCTTCTAAAAGGGATTCCAAGTGTGGGATGTCTAGTAAGGGGAGTGGGTTATTGAGTAGAAGTGGTGTTGGACAGAGCAGGGAAGGCACGGAAAATTCATCGTCGGATGGTTAACAAACTGATTCAAAGGAGGATGGTAGTGACTTGAAAGAGGGGATAAAGCTGGGATTTTTGGAAGTAAAGAGGGGAAGACGTGGTCAGCATTAAAGAGGAATGGGGATATGGCTTGGTTGGTTGTTTCACAGGAAGGTTCCCCAGCATGAAAGAATTAGAGGGTTTAGTTTCCAAATGGAGGGTTTAGAGTAAGATCCTACCACATAACAAAGGATGGATTATATTCCAGCTTGATACCGAAGAAGATAGAACTAGTGTCTTAGTAGGGGGCCATATTTGTTTTACAGTAATACCTTATTGCTTAAGAGTTTATCCCATGGCTTTGCAATCAACAATGACAACTTCATAGAGGTGCCAAAGCCATTGCCGAAGATGGTAAGGCTTCTTTGCATCAGCCTACCCTGGAAGGAAGGGTGGAGTCTAGTGTAACTTTAGAAGTGCAGGAAAGGTTGAATGTTCAGGAGATTTTAATACAAAGGGGGCCAACGAAGGGTGATCAACCTTCCCAATATGGTGTAAATACTAAGGAAGTGTTAATAGGAGGCGAGTTAGTTAACCAACCCAGAACAATATCGTCCAGTAAAGAGGGATAGCAGAAAATGGCTAGTAAGAATAAAGGCAATCAAAAGGTGACAAACTTACATAGAATAGGGATCAATCATGTGGGGGAAAATTTTTGAGTTAGGAGGAATGGGAGTAAGACATGAAGGAAATAAGCAGATTGGAGGTAATATTGCCTCAAAACTTGCAAAATGAAACTTCTTTGTTGGAATGTCCGAGGCCTAAATAGGGCCTCGAGACAAAAGAATGTTGTCAACCTCATTAGACAACACAATTGTGCTCTAGCTTGGCTTGTGGAAACAAAACTATCACTTGAGGGTTTAGGTAAGATGAGGGAGAACAAATTTAAAGAGTGGGGCTTTTCTCAAAATTTTGAAGAAATAGAAGGGGGTTGGATGTGTTTATTTTGGAACCCAATTTTCTTTCACCGCCAGGTATTGGATGTGGGAGAGCAACCCATACACTGCCAAGTTCAGTGTAGGATCATGCAACACTGATTTATGATTACCTTTATGTATGGGCTCGACAATGTGACGAAGTGGCGGAAATTATGGCAACACCTATTAGAGTTAGGTAAGAATTTATTGATACCGTGGGTTATTTTGAGAGATTTGAATTGTGTATGTGCTGCAAGGGAGAGAATAGGGTGCAGGCCTCCTTCAACCTATCTATTAAAAGACCTATTGGAGTTTCGGATAATGTTGGGATTTGAGGATGCCCTAGCGAAGGGCAAGTTTTATAAATGGCATAAAAACCTATTATGGGCAAAACTAGATCGAGTGATGATAAATCAATAATGAGGCATAATAGGGTATACATGTATAGCTCATTTCTTAGAAATGATGGTGGAGTCGAATCATTGCTTGGTGGTAGTTGAGATTCAGAACTCAAATACTAGGGGGCGACAGCCATTCAAGTTCTTCAATATGTGGCTAAATCATCCTTTAATGCAGAATCTTATTACTAGTTGTTGGGAAGGGGTCATGAATGGATGCACTCAATACACTTTATGCTTAAAGTTGAAGTCCCTTAAAGGGCCGTTGAAAACACTGAATAATAAAGCATACGATCATATTACTATGAATGTGAAAGTGACCAAAGAAAGCTTTTCTTTAGCATACAAAGCCTCACTGGCTAGCCCTGCTAATGAGGAGTTAAATAATGAAGTAAACCTAAAAAGTAGAAAGGTTGAGTTCCTACTTGAGACGGAAAGAAAATTTTATCAACAAAAGATGAAATGCACCCTTATCATTGAGGTGGATAAATGCACTCGATACTTTTATGCCTTAGTAAAGAAGAAAAATATGAGGAATGCAATTTCACATATTATTAAAGAAGATGGCAACCCTACCACTTCAATGGCTGTTTTGTGACATTCTTCACCAAGCTATTTGGTATTGCCATGCCTTCAGATAGGGTGGATCTTGAGGTAATTCAAAATGGTGCTACTTTAAATGGTGAATCTTGTGAATCATTGACTGCCTCAGTAATGGAGAATGAGATCAAGCGTGCATTAAATGATATTGGGGATTGTAAGGCCCTAAGACTGGATGGATTTACTTCAGCATTCTTCAAGCGACACTGGAATATAGTAGGTCCAGATTTTGTGGCAGTAGTGCAAGAGTTCTTTACTAGTGGTCGACTGCTTAAACAATTGAATCATACAATCATTGTGCTCATCCCTAAAACAAAGGAAGAGCAGAAGTTGATTGATTTTTGATAAATTACTTGTACAAATGTTTTCTACAAAGTAATTACAAAAGTCCTGATGATGAGAATGGTTTCGGTTATTGGAGGTATTGTTGGCCAAGCACAATTTGCTTTCGTGCTGGGTAGGAGCATGTTAGATAACATACTCCTAGTGCAAGAATTGGTAAGAGGGTATACTAAGAAGAGAATTTCCTTAAGGTGTATGATAAAATTGGACATCACCAAAGCCTATGATATTGTTTCTTAGATTTTCTTAGAGGAGATGTTGCGGGGTTTTGACTTTCCTAAACAATTTATTAAATGGATTATGGAGTGTGTTTCCATTGCCTCGTTTTCCATATTAGTGAATGGGGCATTATATGGTATGTTTTCGGGTAGAAGGGGGCTGAAACAAGGCGACCCCATGTCACCTATTTTATTTCTTTTGTATTTGGAGTATCTTTCTAGCTTATTGAAAGTGCAAACCAGGCACCCCCAGTTCCACTTCCACCCGAAGTGTGGTAAAAATGGTATCTCTCATATTGCATTCACTGATGATTTAGTGCTCTTCTCTCGAGAAGATCATAGTTCCATAAAGATCCTAGTAGATGCTCTAAAAGAATTGGAAGGAGTTTCGACGCTCAAGGTGAGTCCTCTGAAATTAAGCTTGTATTTGGCTAGTGTCTTTGGTAGGGATAGAGAGACTATTCTAGAAATGGTGACTTACCCATGGGGGGACTTCCTAGTATGATATTTGGGTATTCCATTGGCATTGATGAAAGCCTTGGTAGCTCAATTTCGTATGCTGATTGAATCTATTGAGAATTTCCTGAATGAATGGAATGGAAAGTCTTTAACATATGCGAGATGTGTAGAATTGCACAAAGCCGTAATACAAGGGGTTCAATCCTTTTGGCTCTAAGCTTTTCCTATACCAATAACCATTCTTGATAGAATAACTTCCATTTGCCGTCTATTGTTATGGGGTGGCAACTATTGAAAGGTGGCATGGGATGATTTATGTGCTTCAAAAAATGAAGGGGGTGCGGGGATGTATGGTAAGGTATGGAACTCGGCATTGTTAGCCAAAGTGCTATGAAATATCCACTAAAAGGCAGACTTATTATGGGTGCGGTGGGTGCATGAAATCCACTTACGGGGAGCATCAATTTGGGAGTGGGAACCGTCCTCCCGAGACTCACCCTTGCTAAAAAAAGTGGAACTAATCCAAAATTTACTGGTGCATCAAATGGGCAGTCTGCAGGAAGTGATGGATAAAATATCATGGTATTATGTCAATGGAGTACTATCCTCAAGGAAGATCTATGATATATCGTGAGTAAAGCAAGCAAAGAGGCCATAGATGTCTCTTATTTGGAAACAATATATTCCTCTTAAATTCTCCTTTGTTGCATGGCTCAATTTTCGAAACTGCCTACCAACCAAAGATAACCTCCCATTCCTTAAGCTTGATCCTACGTGTGTCCTATGTGGAGCTAAACTAGAATCGGCTCACCATCTATTCTTCCGTTGTTCCTTTGCAAGACATTTATGGTGTGGAATCCGAAAGTGGTTGGGGCTGCAAAGAGAGATGAATTCCTTGACTAGTGCTGATTTTATTTTCTTTTATGGTCATGGCATGCCTCAAGGACCATGTACTCATTCCTGTGTTGTTGGTTGTGATTGGTCTTGTTTATATGATTAACAGGGATGGTTCTCACTAGTTGCTGGTCAGTTGGCTGCATTGGATTGTCTGTGTACATGAATGATTTTGGTTTTTAAAATGGTCAGGGAATACCCCAAGGACCATGTATTTACTGTATTTAGAGGAACTTGAGTAAGTTAGACGATTTTCCTTACTCTTATGATCAGGGTATGCCCCTAAGGATCGTGTAATCTTTACTATGTTGTTGGTGGTTACTGGTCTCGATTGCATGCTTGACAGGGATAGTTTTCATTTGCTGCTGGTTGGGGTATGCATAATTGGTGCAGCTGAAATGGATGGCATTGTTTATGGGATGATTTTCACTTGTAGCTGGATGGGGTGTGCTCATTTGGTGCAGCTGAAATGGATAGCATATTTATGGACCATGTACTCCTTCTTATGTTGTTGGTATTACTGTTCTTGACCGCATGCTTGACAGGGACGGATGTCACTTTGATGCTGGTCAGGGTATGCAAAATTGGCCATTTTAGATGGTGCAGCTAACATGGATGGACTTGTTTACGGAAGGTTGGGGTACACCCTAAAGACAATGTCCTTTTTTTAGATGGCTACTGATTATGGTCAGGGTATGCCCCATGGACCAAGTAATTACATGTGAAAATTTTGGTTTGTAGCTGGTCTTGGACTAAAAGGGACAGTTTATTGTAGGGTCGGATCATGAACAAATGACTAAGCATGACTGTGTTTTGATGTATTTGATGTTAGTTGCTCTTAATTGTATTGTAGACATGGACGGTTCTTTTACCATCAATGGTCGGGTGTGCCCCAAAAACCATGTACATTTCCTTTTTCATTTAATATATTTACCTCTTAACTAAAAAAAGAATAAAAAATTCAAGAAGGAAGAAGAGGAGAATCGAAATGCTAGATTTAAATGAAAGTGAAGTGGATTTGCATCCCAAAATGTCGCGTTTCATATTATTGTAGGACCCACCTCTATTTTTAAAAATTTCAAGTCATCAAATGGTATGTCCAACTTTAAAAATTAAAAAATTTAACGTTAGTAAAATTTTGCGACGTCAACAGTTAATTGATGGTGGCTTAACACCGTTAGTGGTCAAGGATCATTTTGAACATTTTCTAAATATTAAGGTTCATTTTGAACGTTTTGTGGTTCATTTTGAACACCTTAAAAATTAGGGTCCATTTTAAACACCACTATAAGCATTAGGGGTTGTTTTACTCTTTTGGCCTTAAGAAGATAGGTCCACACAATTCCCAGGTTAAATTGTTATACTTATGGTAACATAAAGAATCCTTCTTTCAGTTGTTTTGATGTTTTTGCTCCTTTTTTTCCCTCGATACTTATGAAAATCATTGCTAGGATATTCCCCAATTTAGAGACACATTCATACTAAAACTAAAATGTTAAAATTTGCTCCCTTATCATAAAATTAAGCTCTTGTAATAATTGATGCTTCTATAATTCCTTGGTATGATTTTAGGAGTATTTTGCTTGTGTTTAGATTTATGGAATTTGGTACTTAATATAGTTTACATTTTATTTATAAGCCTTTTATAGCTCCTTAATAAAGAAGGAATGAATTCGGGCAAATTTGGATTCAACTTAGAGGAAAATAGGCAGATTTTACAATATGAGTGTGTTTCATGATATGGACCATTGCTAATGGTAATTTATATATATATATAATATGGGAATCAACATAGGCCAAACATGGTG
The DNA here is from genome assembly GCA_027563595.1 of Erythroxylum suave. Lineage (NCBI taxonomy): Eukaryota > Viridiplantae > Streptophyta > Magnoliopsida > Malpighiales > Erythroxylaceae > Erythroxylum > Erythroxylum suave. The sequence goes on along the minus strand of JAOSBN010000008.1, from coordinate 38,560,032 downwards.
CCATATTGGACCACGTTCACTGAGATGGTTAAAGAGTATTTAGAACATAGCGTAAACATGGATCAGTGTTAAGGACTTAAGTTGGCTGTAATTTTTATATAACTATCAAGAACATAGGAATATCACAGGTTTATATTGGACCTGTATTAGTCGAGACACCTAGAAATTTTCAAATTTTGTTAGAATAAAAAGGTAGCGAGTTACATTAGATGCAAACACATTGTTAAAGACAATAATTAAAGCATCTTCATATAAGAAAGGAGTAACTTTGGAGGAAAAAAGGGGACTTCATCTAGATTTAATTTAATAACATTAAGAATTTAAAGTCGATAAGAATGATTTCTTTTTTATCTTTTTCTCTTTCTTAATTATTATTGGTTTTCTTATTCCTAATATAAACTAAATTGGGATAGATATAGTTGGGATGACCTTATAACCATTTGTTTAACTTGATTTTTTGATCAATGAGTGACCCAAGTTTATTGGTGAATTATTCATCATGAGTTCTAGTATTTGATTTGAAACTTATTAGGCATTTTCACTGAATTTCATATTTCATAGATAGGGATTGAGAAGTCATATGTATGAATAGATTATGACATGAATTATAAGATCTACATCCTTACCCTTAGCAGATTTGAAAATTCAAATGGCTCCAAGTAGTAATAGAGTGAGTGGTAGGTATCAAGGAATGGAAGCAGAAAATCTTAGAGAAGGCCTAAGCCTAAACTCTTTTAATGGTTTTCACTATATGGAATGTAGGAGGACTTAATTATCCCAACAACTAACTAGCCTTAAAGGATCATATTGAAGCTAGACAAGCATATTTTGTTCATTTGGTGGAAACCAAAATAAAAGAAGATGTTTTCTAAAAAGAGTTAAAAGTTTTCCCTGCAGAGTGTATAGGTTTAAGCAACCACTCTAAACACCCAAATGGAAGAATCATTGTATCAATACATCTAACTCATTTACTATTATTCGTATGGTTTTGCACAAAGCAATTGATTCACTGGGAAATGATTCACTGTCGATTGCTATAATAGTTGTATATGTTGCCAATTAGGAATTTTAGCAAGCTATTTTTTGGAGAGATTTACAAAGAATTGATTGCTCTAACTCGAGCTCTTGGATGGTGACTAGAGACTTCAACTATTTTCTTTACTGATCAAAATCCTTAGGGGGAAGAGGAGTTACTTATGTGAATACCAAAGTGTTTTCTTCTTTAACAACTAATCTTGGACTTGTTGATCTTAAATTTCAAGGGACAATTTTCACATAGGGTAACCACCAACAGGGAAATAAGCTAGTGTAGAGAAAACCAAATAGGTGCTTAGTCAACAACAAATGGCTTGCTCAAATGATTGACAGTTATGCTATTTTTGAAGAACCTTTGTTTTTTTTATCACACTTCTATCAAGATATGTATTAATGCCACCTAAATCAAGAGAAGATCACCATTCAGATTCTTCAATGCCCTATTCAAAAAATTTCAGCTTGATTCAACTATTTTAAATGTTGTAGGAAAGCATATTCAGGGTTTTAAGGGGTTTAAGTGTCTCCAAATGCTGAAATCTATTAAAGTTGAATGTATTAAAATGCTTAAACAATGTACCGATCCTTTGAAGCTTAACAAGTCACAAGCTATGGAGAGCCTTACTTTAACTCAAAAGAGTTTGGCTACTAATGCTACATATATCTCTTTTATATATAAGGAGAAAGATGATTTAGGTAAATACATACAGGTCATTTAAACATATGGAAATCAACCACAAAAAAAGCTAGAATTTAATGGATTTAGCTAGGAGACAAAAATAACGAATACTTTTTCAATGTTATTCAAGGAGAAAAAAATATAAACAAAATAGTTTCAAAGGAGGATGATAGTGGTAGAATGAAAAAAGGTCAAGATAAATTAAAGGAGATGGCTAGGAAATACTATAAAGAAACAACAGAGTGTCCTCATATACTTCTTGCCTACCAAACAATTTTCTTGATAAAATGTTAGATTCCATAAATCATAATCAACATTCTAAATTATTTAATTTGGTCACAAACTAGGAGATCAAGAAAGCCATATTTTCATTTTATCCAGACAAGTCTCCAAGTTCAGATGACTTTAATGCTAGATATTTTCAAGAAAAGTGGCATATATTTCAAACTTTTGTAGTAAGAGCAGTTAAGGAGTTCTTCAGTAGTATCAAATTTGTAGCATCTCACTCCCGTAAGGACCCAAACCTGACATCGTGGGTGATATCCGAGTCCGTTTCCCACAAGGGTGGCATGCTAAAGCACTCAATCAGTCAAATCTCAGTACATTTTTTTGAAGCACATACGCAGAAAACAGTAATCAAAATCTCAGTCCCACGTTTATTAAAAACATTTTCAATCACAACAATACAATCATCAGAGTTATCAATATCCATTTGGGCCCTTTCACAAATACAATACACTTTAGTCATAATGCCTTTACATTACAACATAACTCATTTGCACAATAGTTTTAGAATATATAATTTTATACAAAATAGGAAACACACAAATGTAGACTTGAACTGATCCCGACCTCTATCCTTCACTTATGCTGTAAGTATACTCCCGTTGGCCTAACGGGGTATTCTTCTGATCCTGAAAAATAATTGCAAATTTTGGGTGAGTTTTTGTAAACTCAATGAGTGACCATCATCGATGGCTCACCTAGCCACATAACAAACAATCACATTCACATCATTTCACATTTTTGCACTCTTTACCATTTAATCATTCATATTATGCATATACAGAGTGCATGAGACTCACTTTCCCTTTTTTTTATTTTGTTGTGACCGAGTGCCTAAACTATCCCATATAGGGCTCATTGCTAATTGTCCCTTATTCGATGGGGATACACGGCTCATTTTACATAGTGAACCTTAGGCTCTTAATCACTTTTGGAGCTCGAGGCTCTTTTTCACACTTTGAGCTTTAAGCTCTGATCGGTGGCTACTCAGGTTACAACTCCATTATGTTTCATGCATTCATGAAATGGAATGCACCATTCACATTTGCATGATCCCATGCAATCATATTCACATATAATCGGACTTAGTTTGGCATTCAACATTGAAGTTGAGGAAACACTTTCATTCATATGCAAATGCACATTCAAACACATTTATCATCGGACCATAGTCTGGTATTTAACAATCAAATTATGCACACTTATTTCATCTCATTCACGTACAAGTAGCACTTCAATATCCCAATTAAACATCACTATCATCAGACCTTCTGTCCGAAATCAACAATCAAGATGCATTTATATCAACATTCAGTAGTCAATTAATACAAAAATTGAACCAAACGAAACAAACAATGAAATGAGACCATCTAGGCCTACTCACAGTACGCTCCAGATTATCATTTGCTTCCAAATTCTGGGAACGCCTGAATGCGAACACTTGACCTGCAGAACCCATTTATGCAAGATACCCATTTCACACTCAACAATAATTGCACACATATAAGCATTTATTTATGCAAAATTGTATAGGTGGGCTATGTACAATGCATGCTCAATGACAATCCCATATATATGTTCTAGAACACATATTATGCACATTTTCATTTCATAGTTCACATGTGTCTAATTGAACTTAGATTTATACTTCATTTGTACATTGATCTTTCTAAATTCTCCTTTCAATCTTTACCCTTTGCGTGTGTCTAGCTTATTCATAAGCATACACCTCAAGAACACTTGGTTACTTTATATCATAACTCAATTTCTCGTCATCTCATTTCTAACCTCATATGATCTCATAATATCCAAATTCTCATCCAATAGGAATTCAATTGAAAATCCCATAATGGAAAATCACTAAAATTGATTTTAGAATACTTAAACCCAAACATTTTCTAAACTCCATGAACTAGAATCCTTCCAGAAATCTAAAAGATTCAAAATGATCTTACCTTGATTCTTCACCAAATAAAGAGATCTTTAGCTCAAATGGAAGCTCTTTTCTTCCTCTTCCATTTTCTCTTCTTGGATAGCTTCAAAATCTTTCTTGAAGACTAAAAAGAACTAAACCCTAATAAGCTCTCTTCTTTTCTCTCAAACCATCAAACTCTCTTTCTCTTTCTCTCTCATTTTTTTTAATTCTATACTGCTTATCCTTCCATTCATGTTTTTCTTCTCATTTGGAATCCTATAGATCTAGATATATTCAAAATCGCGAAGCATGTTTAGTAAAATATCCAATTCCCACTCTTCCTACCGGTACGCTTACTTTGATTCAATCCATCTTTTTTTCTTCAAATCAGCACCAAAAGCTATAATATTTCATGGATATGTAAAAAGAAAAGTGTTAGGAAATCTAAGGGTTCAAGAATCACTTCATTTGGAGGCCGGATAACAAAATTATGGCCGAAAGAATCAAACAAGATTTGGTCCTCAGTCATGTTGAACTTGTCTCGGGACAAATGACATAACTTTCACTAGAGATGTGAGATTAAGATAATATTAAGACTATTTCAAATAGAGCTTCAAGATATACAACTTTTATGAAGACTTCAAAGATAGATTCTATCTTCTGAAGGGTAAAAATGGAACAGAAGATAGGTACAGACGAAGTCAAATGAAAAAGCAGACTAATGGAAAAAGACAAATGAAATAGGAAACTTGCTATAACTTTCCCTAAGATGTCTGAATAAGGTGTTCTTTATATAATTAGAAAGAGAACTTCAAGATCTACAACTTTACTGAAGACATCAAAGACATATTCTACGTTCTAAAGGGTCAAAAATGGAATAGAAGATAGGTACAGATGAAGCCAAATGAAAAAAGTAGATTAATGGAAAAAGACAAACGAAATGGGAAAATTGCTATAACTATCCATAAGATATTGAATTAAGGTTTTATTTATATTATTAGAAAGAGGCCTTCAAGATATACAACTTTCCTAAAGACCTCAAAGACAGATTCTATCTTCTAAAGGGTCAAAAATGGAGAGAAGATAGGTACAAACGAAGCCAAATGAAAAAGCAGACTAATGGAAACAGACAGATGAAATGGGAAAATTACTATAACTTTCCTTACAAATATCAGATTAAGGTTTTATTTATATAGTTAGAAAGATAACTTCAATATCTACAACTTTCTTGAAGACCTCAAAGACATATTCCATCTCATGAAGAGTCAAAAATGGAACAGAAGATAAGTACAGACGAAGCCAAATGAAAAAGCAAACAAATGAAAAAAGACAGACAAAATGGGAAAATTGCTATAACTTTCCCTAAAGATATCAGATTAAGGTGTTATTTATATGGTTAGAAAGAGGACTTCAAGATCTACAACTTTCATGAGACCTCAAAGACAAAATCTATCTTTTGAAGGGTCAAAAATGGAACAAAAAATAGATCAGGTGGAAAAGCAGACGAATGCAAAAGTAGATGAAATTTGTTAGAAAGTAGATGAAGCAAAAAGTAGATAAAGTTTATCAGAAAGTAGATGAAGCAAAAAGTAGATGAAGTTCGTCAGAAAGTAGACGAAGCAAAAAGACAGAAGAAACAAAACATAGAAGAATACAACTTCACTCTTGAAGATCTTCTCTTATAAGGACCATAACCTTCAGCTTAGATGTCCAAAAATTTCATTTGAAAATCTAAAAGAAAGATCTACAACTTTATAGAAGGCACATTTGCCTAAATCAGCCTAGGTTAATTTAGATTTTTCCTTGAATACAAAACATGAATTTTTTTACATTCATGCAATGTGTTGCACCTAGTTCTCAACTTCATGAAAAACTTTGCGATTCTTAAAGACAGAAGTTAAATTTTATGTCTCCATAAGAAATGCAGCCATATATTTCTAATTTAATCCAAGCAAAGAATCGTCTCATTTAGATAACTAGAGAAAAATTTATGGCTAACAGACCGAGGCACACTCAGTGCACATTTTCCAAATCAACCACCACTTTTATTTCCAAATCGTTCCTTATCACAACTCATACCAAAATCACTCTTTCTACTCACTCTACTTCTCATTTCCAATAAAAAATATTACATTTAAACAATCATATCCAGAAGTTGTCAATGAATGCATGTACACTTATTCTTGTATGTGCAAAGATTCAAATTCACATGCATGTATGCTGACATGTTGTTGGGTATGAAATGCAAACTTTTCTAGCTCTCACATTGCTATTCTCTCCATTATTGAAATCTGGGTTCTAACCCTTAATATGAGGATGGTATGTTACAAGATTACTAACTGAAATCATTAAGATTTATCTAGTCATGGTTCCTAAAGTCCCCAATCCTAAGCGATTGAATGAGTACATATCAATAACTTGTTGCAATATGGTGTATAAAATTATCTCCAAAATTCTAGCCAACAAATTGAAGAATAGTTTGCAAGGGTTAATCAATCCTAGTCAAGGTGCGTATATCCCAGGTAGAAATATATGTGACAACATAATGTTAGCTCATGAACTTTTCAAAGACTACAATTCTAAGGTATATGTTGAAAATTGTTCTCTTAAAGTTGACTTCACCAAAGTATATGATATTGTGGAATGGAGATTCATCATCAATTCACTTTTAGGTATCCTAGCAAGTTCAACAACTAGATTTACTCTTGTATATCAACTGTATCATTCTCAGTGCTAGTGAATGGAGAGCCTTCTCAATTATACAAAGTGGCTAGAGGATTAAGGTAAGGAGATCAACTATCATCCTAGCTATTTGCTGTTGCTATAAAAGTTCTATAAAGAACGACACAACTGTGTGTTACAGAGACCAAAAACTTCAGGTTCCATTATAGATGTAAAAAGCTTAAGATTTGTTTTCTTTTGTTGATGATCTGCTCATGTTATACACTAAACACATAACTTCAATTGGAGCAATCTTGACCCCTTTGAAGAGATTTCAGGAGATATCAAGGCTAAAATTCAACCTATAAAAAAGCTCCACTTATCTTTCTAAGAAAAGTGGAGAAGATGTAGAACATAATTTACCATACACCAATTACTACTCACCGATTTGGGAGTTCTTATCTGCACAAGGAAGTTGAAAGAAGCTGAATGTAGATCACTAATTGAAAATTTTTAGAAAAGAATTACTAACTAGAGTAACATGTTTCTATCTTATAGGGTTAGGTTGCAGCAAACCATTTCCATTTTCCATAATCTAAATATCTATTGTCTATCACATTTAGCAATCCTAAAAGGTGTACTGAAGAAAGTTGATTGAAGGGTAAGAGATTTCATATAGCATGGATTGAAACAAATGGTAGAAAGATATCTAAAGTCAAGTAGAGTGTTATATGCCTTCCTAAAGAAAATAGTGTATTAGGAATCAATTCAACTTACAGAATGAACAAGATTTTGCTAGCTAAAAAGATATGGTGAATTTGTTAGGACAAAGGCCTCGTTTGGTAGATAACCAATCATCTATTGTTTTAGCTGATTGGTTGTCTTCAGTTGTTTGAGTCTTCAAATAGCTACGATAGCTATTTGGAGAGTAGCAGATCTGATGCCTGATTTATGATAAATAGCCAAAAATGAAAACACTCCTATATAAGAGCGCTTTCATTAATCAACCAAAATTTTAACTATCAAAAGTCAATTGTACCCTTTAATTGAGGTCCTAGATACCTAAATTTTAGGAATAGTGTTTGTTCTTATAATTGTTTTATACAGTTATAGGTTAGAAATAAAATGTTGACCTTAAACGAAAATGAAAATAGAAAGAGTTGTATAAATTTTTCATAGATGATGAAACAGTACAGGCGAATATGACTTCTCTAAAATCTAAATTCTTATAAGAATATTAAACGAAATACTAAGATATATAATATTTATACCCTTATAATTTTTTTAAATTCATGTCCTCATAAGTCATTTTACATATATACAGCTAATTTTACCAACGTCTTTAACAAACAACTAACGTAATTCACTGATCAACTCAGCTGACATAATTAGATATTAGCTAACAACTGATAGAATCAGCTAATAGCTAATGCAATCAACTGATTTCCAAACAAGGCCAAAGATAGTCTTAGAGTGAAATGGGTACAGACATTTCATATTAAACAAAGGAGTATATGGTTCATCTCTAAAAAATGCTCACAATCCTACACCTTCCAACAAATCCTCCTTACCAGTTCATCTATGCATCCTCACATAAAGCATCATATTAGAGATGGGAAGAAAATAAAATTTTGGTATGATAACTATCATTCTCTAGGTCCTTTATGCTACACTAATTACTTTTTAGCTTTAAGGTGCTCCATTACATAGGACACTAAGGTGCAAATGTTTATTCAAAATAATATCTAGAAATGGTCATTTCATATGACTATAGGAATTAAACTCATTGTGGAACAACTTACTCACCATATCAGACATAGGAAGATGAGAATAGATGGGAGCTACATAAGTCACATAACTTTACTGGTCAATCTTGTAAAAAATTATTACTTCATCCACTCATCAACTCCCCTCTCTCTAGACTAATATGGGGATCTGGAATTTCCTAAGCACTCTCCTTTATACTCTGGTTGGTAGCTGGGCAAAAGCTAAGTACCAGAGATAAGATAAAATTTCAAATTCCAAACTCATCATGCTCGATATGTTCTACAGAAGATGAGATAATAGATCATCTTTTATTTAGATGTACTCAAACAAGGTAACTATGGAGAAACCTCTACATATTTAATCTTCAAGATAGAGATATCAGCTAGATGGATTGCTTATTATGGATAAATGGAGTAAGCTGGAATTGTAAAGGAAATCAAAAAGTGTTAAAGGTTAGTTTTGCAATGTTAGTGCATTTTATCTAGAGAATCCAAAAAATGAAGATTTTTGGGAAATCAAAGGATTATAAGAGATATAACTGGTTGGAGTTCTACCTTAAGTTAAGAATGGCGACCATGTCAACTCCTTATCTACTCTTCACTTTTAATGGAATTAAATAATAATTAAGGATATGGAAAATGTTGATGCTAGGTTCTTAAATTTGTATATTTAGTTAGTTTTATACATGCTCTATTTGTAAGAGTAGTATCTCAACAATCACTATACTTTCCATCTTTTTTATTGAATAAATTATTATCTATCTTCCAAAACAATTATAGATCTATATAGAATCCTAGAGATGTAACACTATAAATCTTTTGAGAGTTGAATCTATCATAGAAATTAATAAAACGAGTTAATGCATTCTTAGGAGTTTTGATTTAAATTAGATTTCAATCAATTAACTTAATCACTGGGGTTGTTCTTCTTAAGCAATAATATGGATATAACTTTGGAATTCATATCGATCCAATAAGCTAAGGTTAATTATTGAATGAAAGTAAATGTAGGCATATAAAGGTTTTAAAGGCTTTAAGAGAATTCTATATCTAGATGTTAATTATCATTTGTTTGTTATTCTTGTTCATTGCTTTAGTTTGTTATTTTGGACTAGTTACTTTAGTTTTGTTAATCATTTGTTTTGTTATATAGATAATAAAAAGATAGCAAAAACTAGTACATGTAGTCCTTATGGGATTGACACTCATATTCACCAATTTATATTATAAAAACAATAAGTATATTTTCCTAGTTATCTTTAGTATGGTTAAAAAACACATAATCAAGTTTTTAAAAGTGGCAATTAGACTATATTCTTAGCAATACTGAAAGAGGGCATGGAATTAATGTTATGTCACTATCATCTGAAGGAAGTGGGAGTTTCATTTTTTAGTCAACAAAAATAACAAAGATTTTACAATAAGGCTTTTAATTGCCAAGTGTATTTATGGATGCTCATAAGTTTGTAAAATTTTTGTGATGAAAGGTAACATATCTCTAAAACATAAACTTCCTCTTATAAATATTTTAGTTTGTGAATTATTTAATATGTAGAGAACTGACTTTATGAGTTTATGCCCAAGTTCCTTTAGAAATAAGTGCATTTTAGTAGCAATATTATCTTACTATATGGTTAGAAACAAAATCTTTACTTGCTAATGATTGTAGAGGTGTAGTCAAATTCCTTAAGAAGATGTTCACTCGATTTGGTACACCTAAATCAATTATTACTGATAGGGAAACACATTTTTGCATTATTTAATTTGAGATATCATTGCATAAATATGGTGTCATACACAAAATTGTAACTACTTATCATCCTCAAACTATTAGCTAAGTCAAACTATCCCATAAGGAATTGAAAAGAATTTTAGAAAAGGATATAGAATATTATAGGAGGGATTGGTCAATAAAGTTTGATGATACATTGTGGACATATAGAATATCATATAAGACTCCTATTGTGATGAAACTATATAGGTTAGTTTATATTAAAGTATGTCACTTACATATCAAGTTAGAACATAAAACATATTGGGGCAAAAAAAATTTAAATGTCAAAAGTTTAATGAATTTGAAGAATCGTAATTATTCTCACATAAGAATGCAAGAATATAGAAATAATGAACTAGTCAATTGCATAACCAAAATATCTTAGTTAAAGAATTCAAAAAAATTAATTAGGTATTATTTTTAAATTCTTATCTTAGATTGTTCCTAAGAAACTTGAAATCACAATGGCTTAATCCATTTATAGTCACAAAATCATTTCTTCATGGGGTAGTTAAGATCTCACATCCAGAGAAAGATACTTTTATGGTGAATGGCCAAAGGTTCAAAAGACATTTAGGAAGAAAACTTAAGGATAAAAAGAAGACCTTTATCATTGATAACCCCTAATTAAATTGAAGAAGGAAGTCCAACCAACATACCTCTAAGCATTTGTTAAGAGGTAACCAAACTATGTGCTTTAAAGCATTGAATTTTTATATGAATAATTCTCATTTAAGAACACTTTATTTCAGTTCATTTTACGTACATTTATTTTAAGAAGTTCAACATGATTTTATTTTTTTATAATTATTATCTGTGATTTTTATTTTTGATTTTATAGTTAGGAAGCAAAGGAAGATAAGCACATCTTCAAGGAGATAATTGGAAGAACAAAGGAGATAAGAAGTTAAAGAAGCAAGCATACTAATTACATTGAAAATATATATAAGATAAACACAACCTAAGATATGCTAATTTTTTAGACCACGTTCAATTATCCATTTGATGAAAAAGTTACAAAGAAATCTCTAGCCTGAGACACACTCATGTCTTAAATCATGCCTATAAGAGAAAAAGTCATAAAGAAATCTATAGCTCGAGACACGTTCATATCCCAGACTATGAACCTTTCTAAAAATATCTATGGTTTAAGGTATAGGTGTGATTTAAACCTTACCCATATAAGAAATTTTACCAAAAGTTATAAAAAGATCTACGACTATGTCTTAGGTTATGTCTTAAGAAATTTAAGTAGGTCTTAACATGAGTAACTACCATTTTCACCTAAAATTTTATTTTCTCCCCAATTTGTCTCTACTTTATTGTAAATTTATATACACCCACTACTCAAGATCATCATCCAAGAAAAAATCGTCTATATAACCACTATTTTCACTATCAATCTCTATCAAAACTTACACAATCCAATACAGGAATGGATTTCTAAAAGATTTTTAATATCAACCATAAGTAAAGGAAGGATCGAACAAGCGAAAACCCAAAAATATATCACAACACTATCAACTATGAATACTAACTCATATTGTTTTTTCTTAACCTAGAAGATCTATAAAGGCCTGAATATATGAAAATTTTACATGTTCAATTAAAAGGTTTATGGATTAGGAAGTTTTGAATACTATAAAGATAGCAGATAAAGTTTAAAGAAACATTAAAAATGTAGGCTAGATGATTTTCTTTGAAGTAGAAGAATATTCCTTTAAGGAATTATCATTGGAAATATCAATTACTTTTTATATAGATGAAACATGGAAGATAAGGATGTTGTTAACTATCAACTTTCGATGGATAGAAGGAAATATCATTCAAGGAGTTTTGGTTAAAACGTAGGTTTTATACATTTGAATAGGTCGAAAGGATTTTATTTAATAATTATGAAACTAGTTTTCCTTATAAAGAGCTTGCTCTTATGGTTAGGAATTTCTGGAAATATATTTTAGAGGTAAATCTAACTATGATCCCTCTTAATATAAGAATTGTGTTAAAATATCTCCTGTAGTTTGTTACCTATATAAAGTTATTACCTATTCCATCACTAAGAGGATGGAGAACATTAAGATGGTGAAAATTCAACATTTATTCTATCTATGATGTTAATATACCAATGTTCATGTAACTTAAGCAACTTATTGAACCAAGGGAAACTACAATTGATATTTTGACGATAAGAAAACATAAGTAATACTAATGATGTTATTATTTTAATGATAAGCAATATAAAAACAAGATATAGCCATAACTCAAGAAGACAATTTACGAAGATGGTAAGAAAAGTTACAATTTGCAACTTTCAAATTGAAGATCAAGTCAAGAATAAAAGAAGATTAAGGAACATCAAAGTCATTATAAAATTTGTAATAATAATTAAAATCTTGTTTATTCATCTTGATAATCTTAAAGGCTCATCATATATAAATATTCCATCTTACTTTATTATATGAGTGTTTCATTTATTAAGAGGTATAAAAAAAATTTAAAAGAAAAGTCTCTTGATCTTTCAAATATCTTTGTAGGAAATTTTGGAAAAAGTTTTAATCATTAAACAAATTAGGTTTGAGCATTTGAAGTTGTTAAAATCATGTTCTTAGATGATTGGTCAAGCAATATAGGTTAATGGTTCACCAATATAAGTTAAAGTTGTAGTAACTGAGATTTTTGACAAATTGGTTAACCAATATAATGATATAGTCAACAAATATCCCTCAAAAGGACACATTTATTGAACAATATGTTAAGTGATCAACCAATGTGTAATGACTAGCAAATTTTATGGATTAAATGTACATTGATCGACAACTATGACTTATAGTTAACCAATGTCGGTTACATTTGTAAAAGAATCGTTTGTTCAAATACTAGTAGATCATTGTAGTGGTGTGTCGACCAATGTGTCAGTATCCCTCTAGGTGACATATTGTTCAACTAATATGTCCTTGTAGTTAATTAATTTCTCAACGGCTAGTGAATTTTATATAAATGTTTCTTCTTTATCGAGAAAATATTATACAAAGGTTAGTAAGTATTTTTTTAAAATCTATCAACACCCACTTTAACCCCTTAGGTTCCATTAGGGACTAACATTACTATTTTGTGACATAATTATATTATATGGCCCAAAAAACATAAGAGCTATCTTCAATGGGTCATACTTGACCTTATTAGCTAAAAATTTGGGTGTTATCCACATATTTTATCATCAATAATTGGGATGTACATGTATATTGTTTACCATGAGATGATGATGCCTATAGGTTTGATTAGGAAGGTCAATGACATTTATATGTTGACTATAATGGATGAAAGACTAGGAAGAAAATGATGCTAATAAGATGACTACAAGCATAGTTTTAACATTGATAGTAGATGCACTGCAAATTGTATGGGAAATTTTCAACTAAATATTGTCAAAATAGAAAGCCAACAAATTAAATAAAGTAGGACATTAAAATGACCGCAAGAGCATTTTGTTTTATATGAGCAACAATTTAGTAAGTTGGAGGAGTGGCTGTTAGAGTATTTTTCGTCATAAGGAGTTTTTAAGGTAATCACTGTAGTCATCACCATAATTATTATGATAATGCTATATCTTTTTGATATTTTACTCTTATTTTTGTTTTTGTATGCTTGAGATTCTGATATGTTTACATTCCTTGAACAATCTGAACTAAATTTTTATGTTCTCAGGTGTTATGTTATCTTTCATTAAATTCAATGTTATTTTGGTATTTTCTCTTCATCATAACAATTTTTTTTGTGAATTATGTCTTTTTGTTAGCATTTGTTCAAGGTACTTATGGATTCTAGATGCCTATCATGTTGATTTTTCATATAAACATGCTTTAAAACGTTTTCTTTTATATTTAATTTCCCTACTTCTACTTTACAATTTTATTGTAACTCGTATTTTTCTTATCATTAGCACATGAAGGATAATGTACAATTTAAGTTTGGGAAGGGATTATTTAATTCTATTTTAAGCCTATTTCCTATGGAATTGATCTAATTACAATTAGTTTGATAGGTAAATATTAAAGGACATTAAACAGTGAAAGATAACTAAAAGGAATCATTAAAAGTTGAATTGCTGGTGAACTAACTAGGTTAAATAAATGAATATAACATTAATGAATGGTTATAGTTAACACAAATTGGGTTATAGTAAAGCTTATTAAGTAGCTCGATATTCTATTTTATTTGCAATTGAACTTTTTAAATAAAGTGAGTATAAATAATTTCACTTTTTTGAATTTAATCTAAGTAAAAACGTCGAAGTAAAGAGTAATGCTATTAGTCATTTGAAATGGTGACCTCGGTAAGTAATCAAGGATATTTATGATAAGTTATTTACCTTAACGTCAAAAGGTTAGGATGATCTTTTAAACAAGCATTTAATACTCCATAAAAGCATCAAATATAAGTGCTTTAATTTGTCTTTGGTAATGATTATTAAATGCTTAAGATGGAATGCTTGTTATTTTATGTTCATTTAATTTCTTTGAATTAAGCTAATATTTAAAGGATTTTTGTTATAGGTTAAACTAAATTACAGTTCAATGCAAGTATTTAGAGATATAAATAGTTGATAAACAACATAGTTAGGCAGATGATAATAATTTTTATTGCTTTATTTTATTTGTTGAATTTCCTTAAAATTGGACTTATTCAATTTAAAAGTAATTCAGATTGATTTAATTAAGGATAAATAAAAGCTTAAGTGTGGGATTTTTTTTGAGAATTTAAAATTTTCATTAATAATAAAGAATGTTTAATGGTACAGTAATTAAAGAGTGAACTCTCCTAAAACAACTGCCCAAATGACAACATTTCAATATTATTATAAGAAGAAAACGGTGACATAATGACAATAGAAGAAGATCTAACAAAGCGATGATATTTTTGTAAAAGGGGTAAAACACCTCTGCATCTAATCATCATGTCTTCAGATTTTACCTGATTAGGGATGGGTTCTCTGGTGACTTCGAGGGAGACTTGTGGAAGAAGGAGATGCTTGAAGAGCTTTTAGAATCAAAGTATGTTGAAGTGATGATAGACCAGGTAAGTGTTGAGCCCTACTTAATTTTTCTGTATATCTCCTTACTTCCATAGATTACCATATGTGTAGGAAGTAAGAACTAAACAAATTAGGAAGTTTATACCAAGATAATCAGCCATGTCGTAGTATATCTATCAGCTAGATATTCAAAGAGGATAGGATGCTTGTGCTGCAGGCCAAATTTAGGTTTTTTTAGTAGGATTAGCTCTTTGAGTTCCCTGAAGATTTCTGTGATAATGGGCTCCTTTAGAAGAATTGTTATTAGTAAACCTTCCAAGGTTTCTTTCTTTCCACAATACATATACACAAAGCCCCAAGGATATAGTATGAATCAATTTATTTGGATTTGATTAGGCTATCAGGTTAAACAATTTTTGTGTAATCTCAGTAAAGGAACTCCCAGAATCTATCTATAGGCATTTTCATTCTATATGATCCCATATGGTGTTGTTGTAAAAGCATATGAAAAAAAAGATGATATCTTGTTTCCATATGGACTCAACACATTAGCCAGTTTTTTGTCCACTTATAAATATGACATTTTATTTGCTGTATTGAGTTTGTTTAGGACTATTAAATATAAAGGATATTTTTGGAGTCAAGTCCCTGCTCCATATGATCTTGTGACACACTACCTTTAGTTTTGTACTTCTTATTAGGTCTTTGGTGATTTTATTGGTAATTTTATGTACAGGTTGATCATGCCAGTAAAATGTATTCGAAGAGATTAGGTTGGCTGGATAAACAGTTTGTAGATGTCTCTAAGTTGTGAGGAAAATTCCATGAAACATCGTTAATCATAGATTTAAGTCTAATGTTAAGAGATGAGGTTTGTGGACTATTTAGGTTGTTGAAATGTTGTATGAGTTGTCTTATATTTGACCAGTTTTCATACCAGAAAGATATCAAGTTACCATTCCCAATTATGCATGAGACACCATTTTGTACGTTGTCCTTTAACTTCAGAAGTTAGTTGAGAAAGTGAGAATATGAATCATTTTTCTTTATTTCCCATATGCTTCTATCTTTGAGAAAGTAAGAATGAAACCATTTTATCCAAAATTAAGTTTTATCAATTAGTATCCATCATAGTCTTTTAAGAGTCAAAGTTTGATTTGTGGTCTTGATTGGAGTAATGTTCAATCCACTTCTTCTATGGGAAGGCATATTTATGGCCACTTCATCTTCGTAGATCCTTTCATACCATTTGGATGGCTCAATAGGAAGTTTTTGAATATAGAAAAATATGGGAGCTCTAATAAAGATGTAGAATTCAACACTGAATTGTTGAGTTGCACCTTCCCAACATAGGAGAGAAATTTGTTAACGCATAAGTTGATCCTTTTCTGTATTTTTTGCAAAAGTGGTGTGTACTCTATGAAGTTTAGCCTTTTGGTAGAAACAAGTAACCAAATAAGGGTGTGCTTTTTAACTTCATTCTAATGGTTTGAGAGATGAAAGTTCCAAAAATAGTGGCACTTTTGGATAGGAGGAAGTGACTCTTAACTGGGTTAATTTGCAGACATGAGAAGCATTTGAAAGTGTCCAGAGATTTCATGTAACTTTGAATGGAGTCCATCTTAGCCCTGCAAAATAAAGGAGATTGTCTGCAAGACAAAGATAGTTTAATCCAATTTTCTTACGTTTAGTATGATGTATGAAATTAGAGTTTTTTTAAGCACTTCATGTTTGATGATTGAGTTGAGAATCTCCATATAAAGAATGAAGACATAAGGGATATGGGATCCCCATTCCTAAGAACTCTTGATAATTTAAAGACTTTGGTATGATTGTCATTGATCAATACTAACAAGGAAGTAGATGAATACATTCTGTTAACCATTAAGTGAATATGTCCGGAAACCCGTAGGCCTTCAACATTTTCCATCGAAATTCCTGGCTCAAACTATCAAAGGCTTTAAGGAATTTTTAATTGTGCCATTTGGAGAGCAATTGTAAACTGAGAGAATGTTTGATGTGCATGAAAATGAACATATTTTCCTTATCATTTTGCTATGTTTTTATGTTTAAATGACCTTGGTTTACTCACTTTATGTTGTGTTTTTAAGTAATTATGAATATGTTGCCTTGGGATGAACTTTATCAATAATTGATTTTAGGTGACATAAATAAAGAAATCACAATTCATAGTTAAATACAGTCTAAAACATGATTATGCCAGCCCACATCACACATGGACTATATGTTGATGAAGATACGACCTGGAACATCGCCTAGAGGGAACCACATGGAAGTGAGAATTTGTAATATGGTTTGATTCATGTCTATGTCAACCAGAAAAACTAAAAAAAGATCCACAGTCTAGGAAGTGACATGCTAAGTCTATGTTTCTCACAATAGAGAAACAAAAGGATTCATAACTTAGGACGCAGTCATGTTACAAAGTATACCCCTGAAAAACAAAACATATTTAAAGTATGAAAATCATAATTAGAGGAGACTTATTTTATTTTCCTTCACCATTAATTGATTAAAAAGTTAGATTTAACTAAAAGATCAATTCAAACCCATTTTTTAATAAGGAAATAAGATTGGAGATCATCCTAATAGATCAAGCTATCCAAAATACAAAGATCTTTACATATAATTCTTTCTATCATATCTTTATTTTATCAATTATTTTTTTGGTGAAAATATGATTTGTGACTAATTGTTTTATATGTTTAGATAGGGAAAATCCTAGTTATTATTATCATTATATAAATTTATTACATTTGACTTACAAAGTGAGATTTATATTTGTAAAATATCTTTCAATGCTCTTAATGCAAATCTCAGTATGTCATTGATTATATTTTATCTTAATTCACTTGTGGAAAATTTGAGAGAACCTGCTCGTAATTGGATCATGGTTTAGATATTGGAGTTGAATGGGATGCTAGAGATAGACTTATATGATTTCTCTAGTGTTAGGTTGAAACGTTTCACAAAAGTTCCTAGAATATACTTGAAGGTGTTAACTTTGTAGAGATACAGATTAATCAACTCAGGAATAGGTGGTTGTAGCTCGAGAAAGTGCAATTTTATTTAATAGGAAGTTTTAAAAGCCCAAGTAATAAAAACATTATAAGTTTGGTGAATACTGACTGCAAATATGATAGTATAGGAAGTACTTATCTAAGAATTAATTATACTTGAAATCCCTGTTTGCCTAATTCCTTAATTTTAATATCCTTAGCCAATACTTTGTTTAGGTTTTGTTTCTTTTATTTTATTCATCAGTTATTCTATTTTGATTTTTGACTAATTAGTAGTAAGAGATTACTTCTTTGTGACTAAAAAGGTCACAGGTTCGAGTCACAGAAATAGCCTCTTTATAAAAATACAAAAGAAAATCTGTGTACAATTGATGTCTATCATCTAGCTCTCTCAAAGCGGGAAGCCTTGTGCACTAAGGTTGTTGTTGTTGTTATTAGTAGTAAGATATTACTCTTAATCATTATAGTTTCATTATGGGATTGATACCTTACTTATCACTTTGTTACTTGTCAATGATAAGCATACTTCTTGTTATAACAGTTGAATACAATTTAGAGTTCAATTTAATAGTGATATTATGGACTTGAATAATTGAACGATTTAGAGTTCAATTCATAACAATTGAGCAATTTAGAGTTCAAATTTAAATTATAACAATTGATATAATGGACTTGAATACAATTTAGAGTTCAAATTCTTTTTTTTAGAAAGAGAGCCTATAATAAAATCTAAATTTTAAAATAGAATATAATTAATAGTGAAAATAATTGATTATTTGAACTAGATCTAAACTGAGGAGCTGTTTTTAATTCAGATATATGTAATATATGTTTTGGATGTAGGCAAGAAGAAGGTAGGTTAAGTCACATTTAGATTATAATCTTCCAATTTGTGAGCTTTTCCCAAAGAATAGTGACCTTTTGCTGTCGTGTTACTCGGAGTATTCTATATGATAAACTCCAAACAATGATCTCATACACTGGGTTTTTCATTACTTTACTTCATCATTTCCAACTTCTCCCATTTCTCACTCTTATCTTATTTACCAACAACACTAATGAAGGAAAGGAAATGCTCCATCTTCAACCACCACAGGAAACTAAACAAAATTTATATAAGCAAGGTGACTTAACTCTATACCTGTACAATCGAAATAATATTTGGATTGGACCAGACATATAGAAGCTTAAATTAGAGTTGGTAGACTAATTGGTAAAAAATTGAGTAGGTACAGCCCAGCGTTCCTAATCATCTCAACACATAAGTGTGACTCCATATTTGTTAATTGCAAAGAATGTCTGACATTCTGTACTTTCCATTTTTTAATCTTATCTGTTCACATTTAACTATTGATGGACGGCTAAGTGGACAAACCAAAATACACTTAACCTTTTCTCTTTCCGTGGATCCTGCAAGGAGAATATGCCGTTAATCATTGTCTCTTATGGCTCAAACTTTCCAACCATACATCCTTTTGCTCACGTATATAAAAATGGCGAATGCTCCATGAAAAAGTGAATAAGGACACTTACAACATTATTCAAAACCGTAACTTCTCTATTCAACAATTAATATCAAAAGTACACAAACAATGCCATACATATGATGGCTGTCTAACTTCTACGTGATGTTAAATAGGTGATGTGAGTTTCTCAAAAATCTCGATAAATATAACTAGCCACTCATTAAAGGGGTTTTACAATATCAATTAATTTGCATTTTTTTTGAAGTAAACACCTTTATTTTGCTGGAAAAAATACATAATAAACCACTTATCTAAACTTTTAATTATATAACAAAAAATTATAATGACTTTTAATTTAGGAGATCCTAGGTAACATGTGGCTTTCGAAAAGGACTAACAATTTTTAGCCTAAATGATCTTCCTCTCTACAATTAATACTAAAAATTATCGTTCAGTGTTCGTAAATCATAATAGAAGATAACAGAATCCTATCATTAGTCAATGTTGATGTATCATAATATTTGCAACGTCAGTATATATATATTGGGTAGTCAAGTTAGTACATAACGTGTCAAAGAAATTCAACTGTAAAAGTTAAACCTTAATTGTAAGAAAAGTTACAAGTTTAGGAATTATAAGAAATTAATAGGTTTACGACATTGTCTTTTCTTAAAGAATCATCTATATCATAGACAATGGCGGAGTTAGGAATGTCCTGGAGCCGGGGCTGAATGATGGACTAGCGGTGAAGACTTCCGGCAAATTTAAAATTAATTCAAAAAATAATCAAACAAAGCACATTCAATTAAATTTCAAAAATAAATTCAAATTCCCAATTCAATTAAACCCTAACCTAACCTAACATCTAATCAAATCAATTTCCCAATTCAATATCAAAAATCAT
>JAOSBN010000008.1:38526925-38539377 GCA_027563595.1 Erythroxylum suave | reverse complement strand
TTTCCTTCCAAATTGTTACTAATAATGAAAATCACAGATACCGAGTTGCCATAGAAATTTTACCAGTGGCAAGTGCAGGGTGCTGTAGCCGACTTGAAGGAGAAAGCAGCGATCAAAGGCAGCAGTGGGTCGTTTCGTTCAGATGGAGATGGTGGCGACTGGGGCGGCAGTAGTGGGTTCACCGTTCACGTTCATGGTTCAGCATTGGTGACTGGTTGAAAGGCAAGAAGTCAATCGGAGATGCGGGTGCGGGGCGAGCTGGGTCGCGGTCGGTGGTGACAGACGAGCTGGTTGGCGTGGCGGTTGCGGTCCTTGCGGAAGCCGGGGCTCAAGCGGGGGGGAGTGAATTCATGCCGTACTTTCGTGAACAAGACAAGAGCCTATTCATCTTCGGAGGATGCTGTTAAGACTGGTAATGCCACATCTGACTCAAAAGCAGATTCTGTGCGTGCATCCGGGGCCCGCGAATTGAATGGTTTGTCCCCCGCTGCCTCCACCCCTGATCATAGGATAAATAAAGAATCATCTTAAAACAAACCACAAGTCAATGATTAATCACCCTAATTCATTTTTTTGTTCATTCAATGAATTAAAAGTAACCTTTTGATGACAATTTAACAATTCGTCGCAATAAGTCTGACATTTTGCGTCATTTTATAAAATCATCACTAAATTAATGTTTTTTAATGATTTACGAGAATTGTCGCAAAATGAGCTACCTTTTGTGACGGTTTAATCACAAAATGATTAGCCTTTCACGTTGAAATTACTAAATCGTCGCAAATTCTTAAACTTCTGGTGTCGAAATGTGAAATCATCTCCAAAAAATTACTAAATTGTCACAAATTCTTATGGTTTTTGTGTTGAAACGTGAAACCATCGCCAAAAGTTTATGATAAATAATTTATATTAGATGATAATTTCTTAGGAGAATTTTGATGAATTTTTGTATGTGATAGCATTCTAAAAAATAATAGTGTTTAAAAGATAATTTTTAATGCTAAGTGTACTTAATAATCCTAAAGATAATTATAAATGAAATTTATACGATTGTTCACTTTTTTCATTTGCCTTATTTATAAATTTGTTTAAATAGCTAATGCATTCAAACTCTATAAATATGTTTAAACTCGTACTATTGTACATAGTACTATAACTCCATTCATACAAAAATTTCATGAGAATAGAATGAAGCATTTAAAAAGATAATCATAACTAAAATTTTCAAAGTTTTAGACATATTATTGGAAAACACATAGTAGGTTATTTAAATTTGGAAAAGTAAAAATTTTTTGGACATAAAAAGATAATCATACCTAAAATTTTAATATTAATAAGATCAAAATATCATAAATTTAAGTGAACGACTATTATTAATCATTACTATATATTAACAATAAAATTATAATACATATAAATATTGAAATATGGTAAGCAATATAATATAATGATATATGGTAAGTACTAGAAAATGTTAATTAGTTTAACAATTCTTACAGACTAAATAATAAATAAAGTTTTATGCCTAATATTACATTACAAAATAAAAGAAATAATTATTTCTTTAGATTCCAAGTGACATTAGACTCAGAAGATCCAATAAAGGGGTTCCCAATGTTTGGATTCCTAAGAAGCCTTCTTGCACGTTCCAAGCAATCAATTGAAATAGGTAAAGAACTTCCCTCACGGTCTAGTTTATTGATACCCTTTTCCAACAACTTCTTTGCTTTAACTAAATCTGCAAAAGATACAGTGAACAATTCCCCAAAGGCAGTATGGCTAATGATATTAGATGAACCACATGTACCAAGCATTTCACATAATGAGCAACCAGTATAGAACAATCAAAACTAAATCACACGGTATTAGGAACACAAATTTGAATACATGCATACTCCACTGATAAACTCCATTATCATCGCGATGAATGGACATAGTTTTTGCAATCGACCACTACTCCAAAACAACCAATTTTCCTTAATCCTGTATAAACCATCAGGACATGGCCATCGCCTCCATTTCCATCTATGTTCTCTTAAAGATTGGAGAAAGCTTAACGCAATATAATATATATATAATCTGATGTTCATATTATAGCTTCATAACATAAAATAAGATACAAATAATAAAGAAAGAGAGGTAGTTCGGATGATGCTAAAAACCTTGAAGAAGAAGATCGACCATCGAAGGCAAGCGGTGATTATTGTTTAATGAGGAAATTTGTTCTACGTCGATTTGTTCTTCGTTATTGAGAATTTTGTTGCATTCCTCCCAACGGAGCTCATTTCTAACATCAGAAACTAGTCGTCAAATCGATATTCTGTGATGAATTAAAGTTAACAGTTTTATTATGAAAAGTAAATAAAAGAAGTCTTATTTGAATGTTCCAACATTCTAGCCTTGTTAATTTTGTGATCCATCAAGTAAGACAACTTCATATAATAAGGTTGAGAATATGATTGCTTCTATGTACATAAACGCTCCTTGTAAAATCCTCTAATGTAAATAGCTGTGTAATTGTGATTTAGCTTTAATTTTTCTTTATAATTAGGCGGTTATTTTTAAGCTAGTCCATTATATATATAATTTCATAAAATATTTTTTAATAAATTGAAATGTGTGCATGATGACATTATATTAATTACCATATATGATTATGATAATGATGGTGATGATAATAATAGCAGTTTAATTAAAAATAAATTACAATATAGCAAAACATGGAAATCATTATTAAAAATTAATATCATATTCTTTAAAATCAATTTTAATATTACTCAAAATTTATTGTAAGCCTAAAAATAAATGTCGTTAACAACAACACCATTTCAAAGATTATATTTAATAATAATGACAATGATTGTATAAGAGTAAAAATAAATTTAGTTAACAAAATTTTCATCAAATAGTTAACAGGTTTTTTGAAACAAACATGGAAGGTGGAAAAGAAGTGTCAACCCATACACATCCAAAACATAAACACAATTCACCATGTTCCAAACACAAGCACAAACAAAAATCCATATACCATTAGCAGAACACAAAACCCACATAAACTCCACAACATATCAGAAAAACATAGTTCAAAATGGACAGTTCTTGAAAATGTAAATGAAGAAAAATACCAACACAGGACACGACGTTTTGTAGATGGTGATGACCATAAGAAAGGAGACGACCACAACAGATCAGGAGACGACGCTTCTTCAATGATAATCCAAGAGGAAATTGGTTTAACTAACTCGAAAATGAAGAGAGCTTCATTTTCATGTTAATAATCTAATATAAAAAGACGTTGTTTGTTGTTAAACTAAATGACGACGTTTTCGATTAATTAGAAAGAAATATACAATTTCAAAATGATGGCCCATTTCAATTTGGCTTACCTTTTGACGACAAAATTATATGTAACCTATAAATTTATTATAACAGTACCGAATAAATATATATACATATAAGAGAATTGTGATTAAATAGACTACTATATTACAAAAATAAAAGATGAGAAAATTTATATATTATCTATATAGTCATAAATCATTATACTAGTTACAATTTTTATCTACATTTATATAACATTATATTAATTACCATATAATAATTATTACAATTTAATAAAAATAATTGCATTATAGTAAAAAATGGAAATCAATATCAAATATTAATATAATATTCTTTAAAATGAAATTTAATATTATTCACTATGATGTTAAGTTTAAAAATAAAATTATTTATGTATAATGGCATTTCAAAATTTTATAAAACAAAAAATAAAAAGTTCACATTTTTATAATTTTTATTAATGTCTTTTAATATATATGACATGACAATGTTACGTGATCTCACAAAACTCTATTTATTTTGTATAAATTCTTTACTATTTTATAAAAATGATATATTACAAAAAAATAGAAAATAGAAAAATATGAAAATAGTTATAGTATTGGCGAAGAATTTACAATTTTTTGTCACCATATATATAATCATTGTTGTTTATCGTGTAAAATTTGGGGACATTTTTTGTAATCATCACCAAATGTTATAGAGATTAAAAAAATTGGATGAAAGGACGTTGTTTGACCAATGACAAATGTCTCTTTCTTAATCTTTTAATCATCCAACTCGACCCCTCTCCCCCATTTCCTTTTGCCTCCTCTTCTCTTCTCTTCATCCATTCATCGTGTTCTCTTCATTTTCTCTTCCATCGTCTCCCTGCAATTGTAATCGAGGTAAGTAGTTGCTACATTTTTTTTTCTGGTTTCACTGTTATTGTTAAACGCTATGTTCATAATCAGTTTTAGGGTAAACCTTTGAGTTGTTTACATTTATTTGGACTATTAATGGTTGAATGTTTGTTTGTATGTGTTAATGTTGGTGAAGAAAGGGAAAAGACAAAATTTTTATTGTTAGTTAGGGTTGAATTTTTAAAGCCTATAAAGTGTTCGATTAAAGTTCTCTTAGGTTTTTACCTATTTGTTTTGATAGTGAACAAATGTCCTTTCAAAGTTATTTGTTTCATAATTAGATTACATCAAAGCACATTAATTTATTAGCTTATTTTTGTAATTGGGAGCTTAGGTTTTTCGTAATTAAATTTAGTATTAGTATTAGAATTTAGTAAGATTCTAAATCATATTCAAAGTTATGAGAAAAGGCTTGCTTATTAGAATTTAGTATTAAAAGGTTGAAGTTCTTTTTGTAAATTAAACATACGTGTAATGTTATTTTTTTAAATTAAACATAGGTGTAATCAAAGAAGGTTGGAAGGCGCAATGTTCTTTTTGCAAAGTTTACATGTCTAATGGAATTTTAATACTTAATTGAAAAGGATGTTTAGAGAATGTGTAAATAAAGTTGACATGTCTAATGGAATTTGAATATCTAATTGGCAAAGATGTAAAAACTCTTAGGAGTTTCAACTTTAAAAGGACTTCATTCTTGAGGTTGACAATCAAAAGACCTTAATTGGAATTTTGAACTTTATTTCAAAGTTTTCATAATGCCAAAAAAAATTTATTTATGTTTTATGTATACACTTTCTTAAATTTCCTACCTAGGAGGTCCGTAAATGTTAGTTTGGGCAAGTTTTAGGTTGAGTTTTATGTATATTATTGTTTATGTGTATGTTATGAATATTGACAAACTAATAAGATTACAAAGAGAACAAAAAATGCATCAGTTTGTTATCTCAATGTAAAAGCACCTATATCATTGGTGAAATTAAGATCACTGTGTTGCATGCAAAAGATACAAATACAAAACTAATAAACAAGTGTCTTATATTAAATACAAAATTGTCATTTGCGTAGGCCCTATTTTGTGTTGAAGAGCATCGATAATCATCCAACCTCATCCTTCTTCTTTGTAGTCTACAATTGTTTGTCCGTCCAGGTAAGTCTTCCAACTATGTTCTATCATATGTTACACTTTAATAGTACTGTTTAAGTTTTGTGTGAATGCAAAGGAGCTTTTGGATTTGTATTATTATTTGGAATATTCTTAGAACCATTTATGAGTAATTGTATGAATAACATAAGTATTCACTGCATGTGGAATGAGTTCGATTTGTTATGGATGATCCTTTGCACAATAAACCCCTGGGATGGTATATAGGTTAGAAAATCGTGATGCAGCTCCCAATATCGGAGAAATATTCATAAGCTTAGGGGTCACAACAAGAACTTGCTTTCTCATTTCATATGGTGTAACAATGCCATATACTATAGTGATTATTTGAATTTAAACTTTGAACATGAACTTGTAGTGATTATTTGAATTCAAACTTTGAACATAAACTTATAGTGATTAATCATTATGTAGTAACAATAGAAGTTCAAGTATAATTATGGATGATTCTTTACATAATAACCCCCTAAGATGGTATGTAGGCTAGAAACTGTTAATGCAGCTCCCATGAGGCTTATCAGTGAAATATTTCACGATCCAAGGAGTTACAACAATAACTTGCTTTCTCGATTCAGGTGGCGTAACAATCCCACATACCATAGTGCTTGTTTGAATTCAAACTTAAGTTATGAACTTGTAGTGATTAATTATTATGTAGTAACATTAGAAATTTAAGTATAATTAAGGATGATCCTTTCCATAATAAACCCCCTAAAATAGTATATAGGCTGGAAACCTATGACGCAGCTCCTATGACGCTTATTGGTGAAATATTTCACAATCCTAAAAGTCACAGCGAGAACTTGATTTTTCAATTCATGTGGTATAACAATGCCATATAGCGTTTGTTTGTATTCAAACTTAGGTTATGAACTTGTAGTAATTAATCATTATGTTATATAGAATGAGGATTGCATTTAGTAATTTGGTTATTTACTTTTAACTATATAGCTAGACAGAAAAAAGTTGGATGTCTCATTGGAAATGATCCACTGAATACTTAGCAGAAGTTAAGAGTTTCATGCAATTTGTAAAAGATCAAATGGATTTTGAATGTTATATTCATTTTTCATGCATAGATTACTTAAATGTGAACATTCAAATTCAAGAAGTGGTATATAATCACTTGCTAATTCGAGGCATAGATAAATTCTATACTCTATGGCTTTATCATAGTTAAAGTATAGAAGTAAGTTGTAATGAAAGTGTTGGTACAAGTGTTAATGATAGTAACAATAATGATGTAGAAGATTGTGATATTATTGTGACGGAATTGGCGAGATGTTAGGAATGATATGAAGATTATGAATGAAACTGGTTTACCTAACATAATTGGTAGTATTACAGAAGATAATTTTAGGAAGTTATTGAAAGTTTCTTGACAAGAATTATATCCAAGGTACTCGAAATTCTCACTGCTATCTTTCATTGTCAAATTGTTACATTTGAAGGTCTATAATAAATGAAGTAACATGTCTTTTGACATGATAATTGACATGATCAATGATGCATTACCTGTTCGACACAAATTGGCCAAATCTTACTATGATGCAAAAAAAACTATTAAGGGACCTTCAATTAGGATATATATATATATATGCACCCATATAATAAAAAGTGAACACAAAGTGTTATTGAGCTCAATTGGAATTTAAATAAAAAGCATGTTTTTCAATTTGTTGTATTAAGAGAATTTTTATTGAGGCATAAGCTTGATGTGATACATAGTGAAAAACATATTTGTAAGAATGTTTTAAGAACTATGATGGGAATTGATGGAAAATCAAAAGACACAATTAAGGCTAGATTAGACTTGGAAGATATGAATAAGAAAAGATTTACATTTGAAAAGAAGAGATGATTGGCCATACATTATTCCACATGCTTGTTACAATATGTCAAAAAATGATAAGCAAACTTTTTTTCAATTTCTTAAATCAGTCAAGCTTCCTTAAAAGTATGCATCTAATATAGCCCATTGTGTGAATGTTAAAGAGGGAAAAGTATCAGGGTTGAAAAGCTATGATTGTCATATACTTCTGTAACAATTACTTCCTGTTGGAATACGTAGGTGTTTACTGAAGGATGTGTCTGTAACTTTGGGTCAATTAGGTGAGTTTTTTAAACAATTGTGTTACAAGACACTTCAAGATAAAGATCTTGAGAAAACGGAAAAAGACATAGCTTCGATTTTATGTAAGCTTGAACTTGTATCCCCCCTTAATCCTTTTTCGACGTTATGGTGCATTTGGTAATCACTTACTATAGGAAGCAGAACTTTATAGACCGGTTCAATTTTGATAGATGTTCCCCATTAAAAGGTAATTTATGTTAACTTCTACTTTTAAAAAAAAGTTATTAGTTAGTAACAATTGTTAATGTTTTATATTTTGTTTAGGTTTTTATATTCTTTTAAGAATTATGTACGTAATAGAACTCGACCTGAAAGGTCTATTACAGAGGCTTATATAGCGAATGAATGCTTGATATTTTGTTTAATGTGCTTCAATGATGTCGAGACAAGATTTAATTGACAAAAGCGTAACTTTTATTTGATCAAGATGGTGACTTTTTTCCAAAAAGTAAGGCCACTTGGTGTCAGAAAATATATGGAGTTAACTAAGACGAATTCGAAATTGCCCATTGGCATATTTTGAATAATTGTGAGGAATTCGATATATATATGGAATATGTATATTACTTTTCATTCAAATTTTCATATTTAAATTTCATGATTCAATATATATTTCCGAATCTCTACTTATTTTTTTAAAGAGCAAGCACAAAGATTTGATTCGAAGCAAAAAGAGTGTTAATGTTAAAGAAAGATATAAGATGAAGTTGCCATCATGGTTTAGGACTCGAGTAAGTTATATATTAATGGAATATTATAAACGTATGACAATTTTATGTCAGATTAACTTCTAATTATATTTTTTCCTACAGATTATATGGTTACATAACCGTAACATGTAAGAGGCGATAACAACATTAATTTTTTTTACAAGTGGGCCTCATATGTGTGGGGAAAAATATACATATTGTATTGTTAATGGAATTAATTTCACATACAAGATTGAGAAAATCGACTTAGAAGGAAAAATTATGGGGTTGTTGTTAAAGGATGTCATGGTAACAATTTTATTGATTTCTACAGTGTCATCTCTAATATAATAGATTTACATTACATCAAGGATAAAAAGGTTGTTCTATTTAAGTGCAAATGATTTAATCTTCATGACATAAAAGTTAATGGCAATATTACTAGCATTAATGTTAGTAAGACACGGTATGATAGTGACCCTCTTATCCTTGCAAGTCAAGTGAAACAAGTATTCTACAACAATGATGTTGTATTAGGCAGCAATTGGAAGGTTGTTCAAAAATTTTAACATCGAAATCTCTTTGCTTTTTGAAAAAGGGATAATGGTCTAATGAGTGAGGATGGTGAAGAATTATATTAAGAGATTGAATTAGAGTTGAATAATGAGCCATTCAAATAGAAGATGTTGATTTATCATCATTCCATAGAGAGATGCTAATCCCAATAAAGTACAAGCAGATAAAGTACAAGCCAATCTTATTATACAAAGAGATGAAGATCATATTGAGGATAAATTATATTATAATGATCATACTTTGGCTGAATATAATAGTGACGAATAATCGAATCATAATGTAATTAATGATGATGATTTTTGAGATCTTGATTATGTTGATTGAAGGTTAAAAAGTGTTGTTTAAATTGTTTGAAATATATTGTTGATGTTTGAGTTATGTTAATACGTATTGTTGATGTTCTCTTGATATCTACATATAAAAATAATGCTGAAATAAGCAAACATGAACTACCTTTTTGACACAAACATGTCTAGAAACTTTGGCCTCATTTCATTTAGTCAATACTAAAATAAATAAAGACAAACTATATTGATGTGGACTGTTGATGTTTGACTTATGTTTATGCGAAATATTGACGTTTGAGTTATGTTAATGCAAAATGTTGGTGTTTTAGTTATGTTTGTGTGAATGTTATTGTTTGAGTTATATTTATGCAGAATGGTGATGTTTAACATATGTTTATACGGATTGTTGATATTTGACTTATGTTTATGCAGAATGTTAATGTTTGACTTATGTTTATCCAAAATGTTGTTGTTTAAGTTATGTTTGAAAAGATTATTGATGTTTGAGTTTTGTTTCTATGTATTGTTGATATTTGAGTTATGTTAACGTGAAATGTTAATGTTTGAGCTATATTTATATATTATGTTGATGCTTCGCTTATGTTTATGCGGGTTGTTGATGTTTGAGTTACATTTATGCATATTGATGATGTTTGACTTATGTTTATACATAATGTTGATATTTGAAGATATCCAATATAATGGCCCCTGATAGAAATAAAGGAAAGAAGGTGGCCACTCGAAATTGTCCTCCCCTATAACAACTAGATCAATCCAACCTTATCCAGCAAAAACAATCGACATCATCCATCAATAAAGCTAGTCAGCAACAATCTCCATATGCCTCAGCTAGTGCTAAGGGATCTTTAGGTCTGTTAATTTTTGCCACCTATAATTAGACTTATGTGCAAATATATATTTACATGTTTAATGCATTTTTTCTTATCATTATTTCTTTGTTATCATATTCCAATACCTCCATTAAGAAAAGAGGCAGATATATCGCTAACGGTTATGAGTTGCAACAAATGAATGCTACAATGAAAAGCAAGCTGTTTGATACCTTGTAAGGTCGTTTTTGTTGACAAGATCTAATCAACAAAATTATTTAATGAGTTAGGGGTCATTGCCAAGGCAGAATTGCCTAGCATGCCAAGCAATTGAAGGAAGACAGCCTATTACATAATGTTTTAGACAAAGTTTTGGTAATTTTTCAATTTATTTAATTATTTTTATTTTACTTATTTAAAGATTAATTTCACTTTTACTTGTTGTTCATAAATGAAAGCTTAATATAATCGATATCGACATCCTTGAAGTTTCAAGTTGTGAGACTTCACTGTTGAAACAAAAGGCCAAGGATCATTGTTATCGACTACATAAATACTACAAAATTTTCCATTTGATGAGGAGACAAGGAAACAAGTTCCCGAACAAATGTCTCCAGAAAATTGGAGTCAAATGTATGATTATTGGGCCTCTACCAACGTTAAGGTTTATCTTCTTTCCTTTCACATTTGCTTTCATTATTCTTGTTACACAATTTAATGAATATTTCTTTTCTTTATTTAGGAAAAGTGTGAGAAAGTCATGGTTAATAGAGGAAAAACGAAAACTCCTCACAACCAAGGCTCCAAATCATTTGTTGTCATATAAAATGAATATGTAAGTTCTTTGTTTAGAAGTTATAATTATATCAATAAATACAATATTATTTATTGTGTTTTCATTTTTTTATAAAATAGAGTGAGAAGGAACTACATGAATAAAAGTGAGATATGATCACCTTATATAAACGCACTCGCCATAAGGAAGGTCAAGGGTGGATGTCAGAAGAAACATAAAATAACAATGTGAGTACAAATATTTGTTTAAATTTTAAGTTTGTTTATTCATGTAGTGCTAACTAATAATATTTGAATTGAAAATTAAATTAGTTTTTTAAATTTTAGAATATGATGCAGGAATTATTGCAAAGATCATTGTCTAACGGAAATGAGCCTAATATAGATGAGATATGCAACAACTTGCTTGCTCTTAGGTTTAGCACTAAGCCAATCGTTTCATATTCATCAAAAACAACATATGTTGACCGTCTTAAAGAAGAGAACCGGTCGCTTAAGGCTAAATTAAAATATAATGAACAAAGTTAAAACGTAATGAATAAAAGTTGACCAAGTTTGAAAAGATGGTCAAATGAATACTTGGCCCTAATTATGTAAGTAGTAGTGACGATGACAATGATTCTTAGTTTGTACATAATTATTTTTGCTAACATTTGTAGCTAACATTTAATGATATTTTATTGTTATATGAAATGGTTCTAATTTTTAATTATTATTAATTATATTTCGTATAATAAATTATAAATAAAAATCTAAATGTTACGTACAATAACATGGATAAAAATGTCACCCATAATTATGATTAACATGATAAAATTTTTAGTAATAATGTTTAAAATTTTTAGTAATAATGTTTATTAAAAATTTAAAAACGTGGGTAAAAGGATTTGTCTACATTTTTAAAGTTGTCCTCAAAACTTTGAGCTATGTTTTGAAAAACGTCGACAATAACTATGGCTTTGTGTAGCAACCAAAAATTTTTTGCTATGACTGACATATAGTCGCTAATAATTTTGGGCAATGATTCAAAACTCGTCGCAAAATATTATTACCTACATCTACAGTAACGTAGCTAATAACCTTTATCCACAAAAACTAAACGTACTAAAATATCATTGACGACAATTTGTCGTATGGTCACGTATCTCTTTTCGCTACTTATTCAGATCCTAGCAAAAAATATTTGACAACGATGTGGTTACGTCGCCTACAGTATTTTGCCACCAAAATTTTGCAACAAATTTGACAAAGATTTTGTAAGCCTCTTCTGTTGTAGTCAAGGTTTTAAAAACCGGACCGGACCGTCCGGTCCGACCGGAAAAGGTTTGAACCGGTCAGTGGTCCGGTCCGGTTTATCCTAATAACCTCTCTTTATAAAAACCGTCCGGTTCAACCTTTTTAGGTCGGACCGGACGGTCCGGTTCGGTTTTAAGAACTTGGTTAAAACCACTCGTGATTGTACGTGTTGGTGCCTGGAAAGCGTGCAAGGCCAAGACTTTCCCTCGCATGTTTGATCCCAATCACGCAGCTACTCTTCCTAAGGCCTGTGGTGTTAATTTCCCTTGCAATATCAGTTTATCACCACCAACTTTGATCGCAACAGGTAAGCCCTTATTAAACCCTTTATATATGTGTGGTTCTGTAATTACTTAACTAAACATCGTAAGAAGTTCTAATCATCTAACAATTGTTTATTTTTATTGTTACGGCATTAATATTGAGGAGCACGTAGAAG
>JAOSBN010000008.1:38496767-38519310 GCA_027563595.1 Erythroxylum suave | reverse complement strand
TGTTTACGACTGCACAAAACCACTATGTGGGATTGTGTTAGTTCGTTCTGTTCACGACTACATAGGACCATTTCATGGGAATGTGTTGGCTCGTTCTGTTTATGGACCTCCCAAACCATTATGATTGCTTATGTTGTGTATGAATTTGTTAACAAGTTTGAGACTTTAAGAAATACATGTTTGTTGTTGTTTATGATGTGCTTGGCAACTTTGAGAATTTGGGAAATACGTGTGTTATGGTTATAAAGAATTTTTCTGCGGAAATGGATATTTTGAACAGTTTTGCTTGTTTCTCCACTATAAACTTGTTACCCACGAGCTTATAAGCTCACCCTCTTCATCCCTATCTCCAGGTGAAGAGCAACAGATTGAGTAAGGGAGACAGTCAAGGCATCACACCAAGATTTCGTATTTTGTATTTAAGTTAATATAGGAAAACCTCAGGGCTTTAACCACATTTCAAGTATCAATCGTATGTATATTTTGTATTTTTGGATTATAAGACCAATGATGTATTTGGGTCTTGAAATTCCCATTAAATCTTTGTAAAACTCTTTACTTTTGATGTTAATGAAATATGTTCGTGTTTTGTTCATGATTTTCCAAGTTTTCGCATTACATTTTCAAGCATTCCTAGGGGTAGAAATCTGTGTTCTAATTTTAGGGAAAAAGCTATATTAATCTAGGATCTTTTGGACCAAGTTGTCTTCTTACAAGTTGTGGAATATCCTTTTAGCTTTCCAATGATATAAAGTTTGTAAATTTTGGAGATTGGAATTGAAAGATGTGATCATTACAAGTTAGTGATGCTGTATAGGGTATATGTAGGACACTTTACGGCTTTTCTATTTTCATCTAATAGAATAAGAGTAATATGGTGTCATGAAATGGGAAGAAGTAGTGTCATAAGTACTATGGTGTCTTCAAATGGGAAGAAGTGGTGGGATAAGTTAGGGATGAAATGAAGATGATAAATAGGGTTGAACATGTGCAGAAAATTATGATGAATGTGTATAAGTTGAATGATTATGTATTTTGGGATGATGACCAAACATAGATGATGAATTGATTGTAAATGATATTGAGTTGAAATGGGAGTGATAATGAAGGAAAATGAGTTAGGAATGATAGATATGCATAATATGGGTCATAGGTAATTTGAGGAGTTAAAAATATGGAATTTGACACATAAACTTCTGCTAGATAGACTTAATGTCCGCTATGCAGACCTTCTTGGGTATTTTAGTGTCCTAGCTCAACTTATGTCTGTCTGAAGGGATGTATGTCCGCTAAGTGGACCTTCTCGCGACATTTTTAAAAATGTGCTAATTTTGACTCTCTAGATAGCAAAAATCTCTCTTCGGGGTCTTCACGTAAGTTGTAGAACTCGAAGATCTCTTCGAAACTGAGCTTGAATGACCTTAATTCGACATCCATGGTGAATGTTATGCATATTGTCCCAAATCTTGTACATTTATAAATTGTTGACTTATCGATGCATCCCTATGATACATTTAAGCTTGAATGGAGATTAAATTGTACTTAGTTTGAAATGAAAATAAGGGTTAAAAATAAGTGATTTGTTTAGAGTGACAGTTGAGGATATAAACATAAGAATGGATTGTCGTATATCAAGTGTTCAAATTATGTAAATTTTGGAATATTATGAGAATGGTGATGAGCCTAAGTTGGCTAATGAGGTTCCATCAAAACAACCCTACAACGTAATGCACTCTTGTATGACTCCAAAGTTAGACTCCAAAAATGGGGCCTAACAGGCTTAGTATCAGAGCGTCTAAGTTTAGGAGTATCCTAGGCATGAAATGAACATGTATTAATTTAAATGAACAACATTCATTGTTTTTACATTGTTTGACATGATTTGAAATTGTTTTACACTAAGCATGGTTTAAGAAGGTTTTACATACACACATGCAATGTTTAAACCTGACATGAAATGTCAACTAAAGATTTTAAATGGTTTTAAATTAAAGAAGTGAGTATGCCGCCTCAAAAGAGAACTCGAGGAGTTATGACTCAATCTCGCTCTCACTAAGGAAGTACGAATGATCTCATGTCCCACAAGATGTGAGACACATTCTGCTCATGATTCTGAGGCACCTAGTGTGCAACATGAGGTGCCACCGCCTCGTCCTCCTATATCCCAAGTAAACCCTATAGATCCATGTTTCTTTCAAGCCTTTGCTTAGGCTTTCACGCATGCTATGGGCCAAATGCCACAAGTTCCAGTGTAAGCTCCAGTGGAGAGAAGCGGACAGTATGATAATCTCCATAAGTATGGCACTGTAAACTTTAATGGGACTATGAATCTTGAAGAGGATGAAGCATGGTTGAAAAGGACAGAGAGAGTTATGCTTCAGATGAAGTGCTATGATGAGGATAAACTAGATTATGCAGTGAGCTTGCTGCAAGGGGATGCACTCTATTGGTGGGAATCAATACCCCATAATCGGGTCATACCGCCGGTATTCTCATGGAGAAATTTTCTAGAAGCCTTTAGGAAAAAAAAATACTTCTCTAAAGTCTATATCTAAGAGAAGGCTAGAGAATTTTTAAATCTCACCTAGATGAGTGTGAGTGAATATGAGCTCAAGTTCACCTAGGTTTTAAGGTATGCGACCAACATTGTTGAGAATGAGGAAGATAAGGGCCATAAGTTTAAGGGAGGACTTCATTTAGGGATCAAGGAGACAGTATTGATCCATAACTTTTGTGACTACCTGATGTTGCTCTCCAAACTGAGAAACTAGAGAACATAAAGTATGAAGAAAAGAAGAAAAGGAAGAACCAGAAAATGTTTACTAAGAAGGGAATGAGTGCCCCAATGACTAAGAGGAGTATGAGAACTTTCCATATGCAGTGTAAAGTGGGAAGTAGTGGCTCTACTAAAAACAAATAAGCCAAGACAGTTTTACTGCAAGCCTCAACTGTAGGAGGCAACAGAAGGATGGAGAGGAGTAGATATATGAACCCCCAATGTGAGCATTGTGGGAAGTTTCACAGAGTAGAGTGCTTCAAGTTACTTAGAGTATGTTTCTGATGCAAAGAGAAGGGACACATGGTCAGGAAATGTCCCCAAGCATCAAGGCTAGATGGGTCGCAGATGTAAGTCCCAAAGATAGCTAAAACAGTAGGAACCAGGCCAACCACTGAGGTGCGAAGCTCTGGAGCAGCAAAGAAGGTTATCCCTCCAGGAAGGCCAAGGGATCAGACACAGGCAAGGGTGTTTTCCATGACCAGAGATGAAGCGGCAGCCGCACCTAAAGTTGTTATAGGTATGGCTTAGTTATTTGATTCAGAAGTATATTTATTGATTGATTCTGGCTCCACACATTCTTTTGTTTCTGCTAGCATCACATTACATGGTGTTAATTTGGTGCAATTGGATAGTCCATTGATTGTTAGTATTCCTGTAGGGAGGAATGTGATAATAAATCAAGCATATAGATATTGTGAACTTTTTATTGATGGTGCTAGACTAGTAGTGGACTTAATGTCGTTATATTTAAAGGGCCTAGATGTGATACTTGGAATGGATACCTTGGAGAAATACCATGTAAAGTTAGACTATAGTCTCAAAAAGGTAGAATTTGATCTTGGAAAAGGTGAGAAGGTAACTTTCAAGGGAGACAGAAAAACACCATCACCAAGAATTATTTTAGCTTTGCTAGCTGACAGGATGATGAGAAAAGGGTGTGAAGCCTTTTTGGCACACGTTGTGGACACCGAGGTGAATGAAGGAAAGTTAGAAGATGTTCTAGTTGTGAGGGATTTTGCAATCGTGTTTCTAGAGGATTTACCTAGGTTGCCACCAGTAAGGGAAATTGAATTTGCTATCGATCTGATTCTAGGTACGATACCTATTTCCATACCACCGTATAGAATGGTTTTAGCTGAGCTGAAGGAGCTTAAGGAATACTTGAGAGAACTGTTAGAGAGGGGGCATGTAAGGCCAAGTTCATTGCCATAGGGAGCGCCTATTCTGTTTGTTAAAAAGAAAGATGGAACATGGTGCATGTGTATTGACTATCGGAGGCTCAATAAGTGACCATTAAGAACAAGTATCCTTTGCCACGAATCGATGATTTGGTTGACCAGGTGCAAGGAGCAAAGGTCTTCTCCAAATTTGATCTCAGGTCAGGCTTTCATCAGCTTCAAATCAAGGGATCTGATGTACATGAACAGCCTTTAAGACACGTTATGGGCATTAAGAGTTCCTATTTATGCCATTTGGATTGACCAATACTCCAGTTGCATTCATAGATCTCATGAGTAGGGTCTTTAAGGAATATCTGAACCAATTTGTCAAAGTGTTTATCGATGACATTCTGGTTTATTCCAAAAAAATAAGAGGAACATGAAGAACATCTCAAGATAGTATTGCAAACCCTAAGGGAGAAGGAGCTTTATGCTAAATTTAGGAAGTGTGAATTTTGGCTTCATAAGGTAGTAATCCTTGGACATGTAATTTTAAAGGATGGGGTATAAGTTGATCCGAGGAAAATTGAAGCAGTGGTGAAATGGCGTACACCAAAGACAATGGCAGAAGTGAGAAGCTTTCTGGGTCTGGCAGGATATTATAGGAGGTTTGTGGAAGGATTCTCTATGATAGCTGCACCAATGACCAAGTTACTAAGGAAAAATTAGAAGTTTATCTGGAGTGATGAATGTCAAAAGAGCTTTGAGGAGCTTAAGCACATATTAGCAAGTTCTCCAATTTTGACTTTTCCTATGGGAGATGAGGGTTATAAAGTTTATAGTGATGCTTTAAGAAGGGGTTTGGGTTATATGTTTATGCAAGGAGATAAGGTAATAGCTTATGCCTTGTGGTAGCTAAAGCTTTATAAATTGAATTACCCAACCCATGATCTAGATTTAGTAGCAATAATTTTTGCATTAAAATTTTGGAGACATTATCTGTATGGAGTTTAGACAAGGATTTTTACGGAACATAAAAGTCTTAAGTACTTATTGAGCCAGAAAGAGTTGAATTTGAGACAGAGAAGATGGTTAGAGTTGCTTAAGGATTATGACTTGTTAATTGAATACCACCCAGGCAAGGCAAATGTAATGATTGATGCTTTAAGTAGGAAATCCTCTGTAGCCTATGTTCAAATGATTTATCTACCATTGTTGGAAGAGATGGCTAAGCTCAAAATAAGCTTGAAACGGGAGGAACCTGATTGCATTATTGCTAATTTCAGAGTGAGATCGATACTTAGGGAGAAAGTTAAAGTGTTGCAAGAATAAGATACGGATTTAAATAAGCTCCGAGAAGAAAATAAGAATGGTAAGCAATTTGAACTGGAAATGAGGGATGATGGACTTATGGTTGTAGGCAATAGACTTTGTATTCCGAATGTCAAGGAGGTAAAGGATGAGATACTCGATGAGGCACACAATACGCCTTATGCTATGCACCCAGGTAGCACCAGGATGTACAGAGATTTGAAAGAGCATTTCTAGTGGAAAGGTATGAAGAAGGATGTAGCAAAATATGCAAGCAAGTGTCTAGTGTGTCAGCAAGTCAAGGGTGAACACTAGGCACCTTCAAGCAAGTTAAGGCCATTGTCCATTCCTGAGTGGAATTAGCAAAGGATAACCATGGACTTTCTAATGGGTTTGCCCAAAACTAGTAGCAAGCATAATGCCATATTGGTTATTGTAGACCGTTTGACAAAGTCAACCCATTTTCTA
The DNA here is from genome assembly GCA_027563595.1 of Erythroxylum suave. Classification (NCBI taxonomy): domain Eukaryota; kingdom Viridiplantae; phylum Streptophyta; class Magnoliopsida; order Malpighiales; family Erythroxylaceae; genus Erythroxylum; species Erythroxylum suave. The sequence goes on along the minus strand of JAOSBN010000008.1, from coordinate 38,513,592 downwards.
GCAATTAAACAGACTGATTCTCTCCATGTGCTAACAAAGAAGTACATTGATGAGATAGTAAGACTACATGGGATTCCAAATTCTATAGTTTCTGACAGAGATCCTCGATTTACTTTGAGATTTTGGGAAAACACGCAAAAAGCTTTGGGGACCAAGTTAAATTTTATCACTGCTTTCCATCCTAAATAGATGGTCAATCTGAGAGGACCATTCGAACTCTTGAAGGAATGCTTAGGGCATGTGTGATGGATTTCAAAGGTGCTTGGTATGAGCACTTGCCATTGGTCGAATTTGCTTACAATAATTCATACCATTCGAGTATTCAGATGATTCCTTATGAAGCATTATATGGAAGAAGATATAGAACTCTTATATGCTGGGATGAAGAAGGAGAAAGGAAATTAATTGGACTAGAGTTACTCCAGATGACTGTTGACAAGTTCAATCTAATTAAGCAAAGGCTTAAAGTAACTTAAGATAGAATGAAGAGCTATACTGATGCACACCGAAAGGAAATGAAGTATGAAATTGGTGAGAAAGTTTTCCTTAAGACATCTCCTTACAAAGGAGTCATGAGGTTTGGCAAGAAGGGTAAGTTGAGTCCAAGATTTGTGGGTCGATACGAGATTCTTGGGAGAATTGGACCGTTAGCCTATAAGTTGGCACTACCACCGGAATTATCACAGATACATGATTTCTTCCATGTTTCCATATTAAGGAAGTATAGATTAGATCCCTTCCACATCATTTAGACCACTAAGGTTCAGTTGAGAGATGATTTGACTTATGAGAATACTCCAGTGGAAATTCTGGACGCTAAAGAAAAAGTTCTCAAGAATAAGACAGTTTTACTAGTTAAAGTCCTGTGGAAACACCATTCTAAGCAAGAGGCCATATGGGAGCCCTTGGAGGCCATGAAGGAGAAGTATCCACACCTCATCAATGACACAGGTAAGAATTTCAAGGACAAAATTCTTTTAAGGGAGAGAAATGTTGGCCCCTGAATTTTTTCGTTGAATTAAGCATGATATGTTTGGAATAAGCATGGAATTTGAATTTTTGATTTACAATCAATGGAGCTGATAAGCATGATTTAAATACATTATAAGGTCATGATAGAATTATTATTGGATTTTAATTATTTATTTAAATGTTAGTAGGATTTTATTTCACTAGTTAGTGAAATTAATGCATTAAGAATGGATTATGGGCATTTTTGGCATATCACTTAAGTTTGGAGACCAATAAGCATTAAAGGAAGGATAAAGAGGACTTTTAGCACTCACCAAGGGTAAAATGGGAAGAGAAAATTGTTGTCTTGTGAAGTAGAAGACCAAAAACGTGAATTGAAGGGAGAGAAGAGTGAAAAATGTGAAAAAGAGAAAGAAAGGAGAGAGAGTCGTCCATGAGAGAAAAAAGAGAGAAGCAAGCTAGGGTTCCATCTTTTCTTAGCTTTTAAGAGTGATTTTGAGGGTGTTCAAGAAGAGAAAAAGAAAGAGGAAGAGAAGAGCTTCCATTTGAGCCAAACATCTCTTTGTTTGGTGAATATTCAAGGTAAGTGCATTTTTAATGTTTTGAATTTTTGGAAGGGTTTTGGTTCATGATGCTTAGGAAATGTATGGGTTTAGGTATTCTAGAATCAATTTTAGTGAATATACTTGATGGGTTCTCAATTTGGATTCCTATTGAATTAGAATTTTGCTGATGTTGAAGGAAATCAAGTAAGGCAAGAGGAGTAATAGGAGGGGCAATTTTAAGCAAGTTTATAAGCAAGGAATTAAGGTGGGTTACTTGTTTATAATTGAGTTAATAAGCCATGAGAATTTTTCCTAATCAATAGGTTTGAATGATTTTCAATTGTTTTATAAATGTTGCATTTATTGCTTCCTGAATTATTGAAGTGTTTGCTATATGTTTGGTACATGAATCTTGATGATGATTTATGAATTGACGATGGAAATTGTATTTGAAAAATATCATGTTTATGAAAATCATGATTATGAAATGTGCAAGATGTTATAAATATGAAATTCATGTTTGTGTGAGTTTGAGGTAGTCCATTTTGTTATGTCATGTATACGTTGACTCTATTAAAGGCTTCTCCCGCCTACCCGCTAATGGCATAGAGCTCCGTCATAGACTTCCTCATGTTTACGATTACGCAAAACCACTATGTAGGATTGTGTTAGTTCATTCTGTTTATGACTACACAAGACCATTTCTTGGGAATGTGTTAGCTCGTTCTGTTTATGGACCTCCCAAACCATTATGATTGCTTATGTTATGTATGGATTTGTTGATAAGTTTGAGACTTTAAGAAATACATGTCTTTTGTTGTTTATGATGTGTTTGACAAGTTTGAGAATTTGGGAAATATATGTGTTATGGATGTAAAGCATTTTTCTGCGAAAATGGATACCTTAAATGGTTTTGCTTATTTCTCAGTTATAAACTTGTTACCCACGAGCTTGTAAGCTCACCCCCTTCATTCTCCTCTCCAAGTAAAGAGCAAGAGATCGAGTGAGGGAGAGAGCCAAGGCATCACTCCAATATTTCATATTTTGTATTTAAGTTAGTATAGGAAAAACTCAAGGCTTTAGCCGCATTTCAAGTATCAATCAAATGTATATTTTGTATTTGTGGATAATGAGACCAATGATGTATTTGGGTCTTGAAATGCCCATTAAAGAATTGTAAAACTCTTTACTTTTGATTTTAATGGAATATGTTTGTGTTTTGCTCATGATTATTCCTAGGGGTAAAAATCTGTATTCTAACTTCAGGAGAAAAACTATATTAATGTAGGCTCTTTTGGACCAAGTCGTCTTCTTACAAGTTGTAGTATATCCTTTTAACTTTCCAATGATATAAATTTTGTAAATTTTGGAGATTGGATTTGAAAGATATGATCGTTACAAGTTAGCGATGCTGTATAGGGTGTATCTAGAACACTTTACAACTTTTCTATTTCGATCTAATAGAATAAGAGTAATATGGTGTCTTGAAATGGGAAGTAGTGTCGTAAGTACTATGGTGTCTTGAAATGGGAAGAAGTAGTGCAATAAGTTAGGGATGAAATGGAGATGATAAATAGGGTTGAATATGTGCAGAAATTTATGATGAGTGTGTAAAAGTTAAATGATTGTGTTTTTGGGATGATGACCATACATAGAGGATAAATTGATTGTAAATGATATTGCGTTGAAATGGAAGTGATAATAAAGGAAAATGATGAGGAAAATGAGTTAGGAATGATAGATATGCATAATATGGGTCGTAGGTAACTTGAGGAGTTGGAAGTATGGAATTTGACCCGCAAACATCCGCTAGACGAACTTGATGTCTGCTAGGCAGACTTGCTCAGGTATTTTAGTTTCCAGCTCAGTTCATGTCCATTTGAAGGGACGTATGTCTGCTAAGCGAGCCTTCTCGGGATAGTTTTAAAAATATGCAAATTTTGATTCTCCAGACAGCAAAAATCTCTCTTTAGAGTCTTCACAAAAGTTGTAGAACTCAAAGATCTCTTTGAAACCAAGCTTGAATGATCTTAATCTGACATCCATGATGAATGTTATGCATATAGTCCCAAATCTTGTACATTTATAAATTGTGGACTTATCAATGGATCCCTATGATACATTTAGGCTTGAATGGATATATAAATGTACTTAGTTTGAAATGAAAATAAGGGATAAAAATAAGTGATTTGTTTAGGGTGATGGTTGAGGATATAAACATAAGAATAGATTGTCATATATCTAAGTGTTCAAATTATGGAAATTTTGGGATGTTATAAGAATGGAGATAAGCCTAAGTTGGCTAATGAGGTTCCATTAAAAGGACTCTAAAAGGTAATGCACTCATATTTGACTTTGAAGTTAGACTTCGAAAACGGGGCTTAACACAACCCGCCTCACTTGGACAACACATTGTCCTCAATGTAAGAAGCACAAATAAACAATACATAATGTGGGAATAAAAATATGAGAAACATGAGAACAATTAAAAATAACAATAAAAATAAAAGACAAGGTTTAGAGTGTAGAATCATCATGGTGATTGAGGTGGTGATGGTGTCAGAGGTGGTAGTTGAACACCTTGAGCCTCAAAATATCTGTGAATACATCGTTCTTCCTGGATTTGACGTCTTTGTTCTCTAAGCATCTCCTTCAACACCTTGGCATTTTCTAAAATGGATTTGTTGGTGTTTGAGATGACTTCTATTGCCTTCTCTAATCTTGTTGGCTCTTCCTCTTCTGACTCCTGGCTGGTTAAGTCCTCCTTTTGTTGCAGTGGTACCAAGCTCCAACTGGCTTATCCCACCCAGGTCTTGATAAGAGATTTTGTGCTAATATCTTAAAGTTTCATATTACGGACCTCCAAGATCTCAACTTACCTAAAGATAATGGACAATTAGTCCATTGCAATTGACCCCATCATATTACACAATTGTCGTGACCAAATACCCCATGCCTAATTTATTACTTCTCTTTCTTAAAGTAACATTAATTGCATTAAAGATATGGGTTGAGGTATTGACTTTGATGCTATGATCCATGCACCACAAGACGAAAAGTTCCTTTGTTGAGCATTTATTTTTTTCATTTTTGTCAAATATAGTTTGACACATGAATTTATGTAGTAACAAATGTTAGAGGTTTTGAATAATGTTATTATGAGCAGTTTTAATGTCAAAGTTCTCCAACCTAGTTAGTTTCGTCCAATAATCGGTGGCGCAAAAGTCATCGTGTTGATCTACTATGGTTGAGTTAGGAAATCCACCGATTTCACACAAAATGTCATAGTCTAAGCCATATGGTTGACTCCACAATTGAAACCATAGGTCCGTAGGGTTGGTTAGCTCGTATTGAAGGGAAGTGAAGAATTCTAAGGTATAAATAGGATAATTAAATTGCAAAAAATTTATCCCAATGAATTTTTCCTCTTAAGGTCTCAACCTTCTCTCTCAATCCTTTCTAATGTGTCAAAATCGAAGTATTTATGCACACTTATTTTCTTAAGACCAAGGGTATGGAACCAATTACCTTCCTCATCTGAAAAGATTAGGAAAGGTGCGTTTAACCGTCTGATTAATTCAAGGTCCCATTGGATTAAGGGTTGCGAAAGTTTGGAGAGAATTGAAGACATGAAAATAGGTAGAGAGAAGTAAGAGGAGTTAAGTTCTTAGGTTTAGAGAGAGAGTGTGAAAGTGAAACGTGTAAGAAAAATGAGGTTAAGTGTAAATATATAGGGTAAAAGGGGTAAAATTGGAAGAAAATTAGTTGAAATTCATGCATCCCATGTCTGCCTCGCTACAGGCCACTATTATGGCCCTTCAAAAATTATGGATTCTTTCAATTTTGCTTCTTTTTCCTTGTTTCATCCCTGAAATCCTTCCATACCTTATAATTACATTATCACCTCATTGTGCTTGCCTTCCACATATTCCGATGTCAACTAGTCCTCAATTCTTCCAAGATATTTAACTGGACTCGAAACATATACAAAAAAATAGAATGTAAAACTGATTTACTACAAAAATGATATAACAAAATTATTAAAAATTGTAGGTTGCCTCCCATGCAGTGCTTCTTTTACCGTCGATAGTTCGACGTACTTCTTTTCCTTATGGTATTTTGAATGAGTTGTGTAAGGTAGCGTGATTATAGGTCTCGTAAATTGCAAATGAGCTACTAGACTATGATTTCCATCACCGTTCTTCTTCATCTTCTTCTTCCACTTATTACTTCAAGATTATGGCTTTTTAGGTGAATCCTTGTGATCATCACTAAGTTCAACCTCTCTATTAGACTTGGTTCTCTTAATGATGTCTACAGAATTGTGAGAACTTATTCTATCATTGGAAACATTCTCATTCCCCACCCTAAGAGTCAAGGATAAAAATGGTAGTCCAAGGATAATTGGTATCTTCAAGTCATCCTCTATGTCCAAAATGATGAAGTCCGAGGGAAAGGTAAATCTTTCCGCCTTAACAAGAATGTCCTTGATTAGACCTCTAGGATGGTGAATTGATCAATTAGCCATCTGCACACTCATCATAGTTGGTGCTATTTCTCCTAACTTCATCTTTTGGTATAAAGTGTAAGGCCTCATACTTATGCCAGCTCCCAAGTTTGCAAAAGCCTTATCCACTTTGACATTACCTATGGTGCAAGGAATCTAAAAATCCCTAGGATCATTCTACTTCTATGGTATGCTGCCACTTAATTAGATTTCTCCATGCTTCCTACTTCGCTTGCTCACTTTTACTTCTCCTTTCTATTGATTAATTTCTCTTGTATGGATTCCATAAGAGTCAGTCATGTCTTCATCTGCTCTATTACCTCAAGGACTACCTTCAACTTCATTTCTTTTGACTTTTGTTGTATTACAATGGGGTATAGAATTGCAGGTCAATAATCCTATATTTTCTTCAGGTTATGTTCATTCAATACAAAATTTTTATCAACCCTTTCTTTTGAGTTTCCTTATCTTCTTCAGCTTCGTCAAGCTTCTCTTCAGTGGCCTGGCTAATAAACATGATTCTTTCCTTCAGGTTTGTTTCTGTGTTACTTGGAAGGGTCCTTGCATTTCATGCAGACAGTGTATATGCCAACCAGCCCATTTAGACTTCCATGTTATGTTTGGAAGAAGCATGATTCTTTATCACTTGTTGAATTTTTTCTTCTAATCTCTTACGCGCATGATTCGTGCTTCCAATATTATCCAAGATTTTGTCTAATTTAGCATCCATGGAATTAGGTTTCTCCTATTGGAATACAGGAGGCCTATGAGGTCAAAATTGACCTTCAGTATTGTTTGACCATGAAAAGTTTAGGTTATTCTTCCACCCAGGATTGCATGTGTTTGAATAGGGGTTTTTCCCTCCACCCTGACCAAACTGTTCTCCCATATACCTAACTTGCTTCGTTTCATTACTTTGCATTAGGCAGCAATCAATGTTATCATGATCATCCTGACTACATGGCTCGCATCTTTGTTGAATGGCCTTAACAAGGGCTGAAAAGAAAGCTTTCATGTTGTTCAATTGTTATGTTAAGCTATCAATTTTTGCTTACATCTCTATCATTTAGTCAACAACTATAGCTCCCTTCTATTCTCAAATGGTTATCTGTTGTCTACTTCGGTCATTCGTTCACAGACAGCTATTACTGGCCATTTCTTCTAACAACTCCTCCGTTTCGTCAACAATCTATTGCATGAGCAATCCTCCCCCAATGTTGCATTTATGGTACCTCTTGTGGGTGGATTGACTCCATTGTGGAACATTTGCAAAAGAAATTCTTTTGGTAAATTACATTATGGACAACTCCTTTGCAAATCTTTATATCTCTCTCACGACTCGTAAAGTGATTCCCCATCACTATGTTGGAAGTTCGTAATTTCTTTTATCGTCTTTGTAATTTTAGTGAGGGGACAATACTTGCCTAAGACTACACATATCAATTGCTCCCACGTTGTGATATTTGAGGGACTGAGAGAGTGATATCAAGCTTTGACTCTATCACTTAGCGTATAAGGGAAAAACCTCATCCTAACAACATCTTCTGACATCCCATGATATCAGAAGGTATCATATATTTCGACAAAGTTCATTATGTGTGTATTTGGAACCTCACTGGTTAGTCCATAAAATTGCACATTTGCTTGCAATATGTTTAGTAAGGCTAACTTTATTTCAAATGAAGGTGCTTGAGCAAATGGTCTAGTGACACTTTGATTGAGCCCCGCTACTATTTGTGATGTGACGATTTAATAAACTTGGCCCAAGCTACTGTACACATCTCACTTAACTGATGTCTTCTATGCATTTTGAGCAAAATGCACCCAATGTCTGCGTAACATCTGCGTTTCGCAAACGTTTGTTCCTTGCATCCAGCTGCTATGCGTTGTCATTTCTGCCTGTTATTTGTTGCTCCTTGCTTGGTGCAACATTCTCATGGTGTTGTCGTTTTGCTCATTCATCTACTGTCGTTTTAAACTGTTGGCTATCCACCTACTGCAACATTTTACTCTTGGCCATTTGCATTTTGGTTGATCTGCTCACTGTTTGTTGCAGTGTTACTTCAACATTTTAATTCCAACATTGCATGTAAAACCGTGTTACTTTCTTCTTCTGCAATTGTTTTATTATTGAACCATAATATTCACGTAGTTTCAAGGGTGTGAGATGCAATCTTTAATTTATCTACTTTTTCTTTTCATTTTCTTCTTCTTACTCCATAAAGATAAGTGAAAATTAATCTTCAAAAAATGACCTAAATATCATGTTTTCGACTCACTTTTACTTCTTTACTTCCAAAGCGAACCTAAAATCATATATGAATTAAAGTGAGTATCTTAAACATTTTCATATCATTAATCGCTAAGTGTAAATGATTAAATGTATCAATGGTTAAATACATATCAAACATTCAAAACACAAACATTTAACTAAATAAATCAATCTTAAACTAAACGTGCACTAATCATTCAATTTAACAACTAAACCCACACTAAACTACCCACTGAAACATTATGTAACCTACCATTTTGAAATGCTAAAGGAACTAAATCAAACATTCCTATATCTCATTCCAAAAAAGGAAAACCTAAATTGTATGCAGGACTTTCATCTTATTTCTTACCGCAATATAGTGTATAAATTTATAGCTAAGCTCCTGGCCTTAAAAGTAAAAGAAGCTCTCACACCCCTCATTACCTACTGTTAAAGGGCTTTCATTATGGAAGGAGCATGTGGGGCAATCTACTTCTTGCTTAAGATTTATTCAAAGACTACAACATAAATCCATCAATCAATATATGCTCCCTAAAGATTGATCTCTTCAAGTTTTTGATTCCCTAAATTGGAATTTTTAGTGAACTATCTCTATATATTTGACTTCCTTTAGCAATTTATCCTATGGATCAATTCTTATATTACAACTACCTCCTATTGTGCTTTAATCAATGTTGAGCCTACTTTACTATTTCAAGGGGCTAAAGGCATTAGGCAGGGGACTCGTTATCCCCCTATCTATTCACAATGAAAATAAAGGTATTGACCAAATTATCTACAAGGGATATTAAGACAGTGAGCTCATTCAAGTTCCATTATAAATGTAACTAGTTTAAACTCTTCAATCTTGCTTTCTAGGTTGGTTTATTCCTTTTTAGAGTGAAGATCGTAATTCCCTAAAGACTATTATGGAGTCCCTAAAATGTTGCTCTAGTATGTTTGATCTAAAGACTAACTTAGACAAAGTAAATTGTTTATCTCGGTAGGGGTAGCAATATTGGCATGTTACATCAATTTTATAGATTACAAGTTCAACAAATTTCTTTCATTTATCTTAGCTTGCCTATCTTTAGTAACCTAAATACTTAGATTGTAGCCACTTTTGGAATCTTTCAAGAAGAAGATATTTTCTTATAAAAATAAATTTCCATCTCTAGCAAGAAGAATTTAACTAGTTAAAACATTCTTTATGAATTACAAATCTATTAGTGTGCTTGATCCTTCCAGGTAGATTAATTAAGGAATTGGAAAGGATTATCAAAAGATACACATGGATAAGTAAGATTTATAAGCCTTATAGAGCTAAGATTAAATGGTTAGAGGCTTGCAATTCGAAGCAAGAGGGTGGGTTGGATCTGGTGTCATTTAAACCTATGAAGAAAATATTAATGGCCAAGAGAATATATAGTGTTGGCAATAGGCCTTACCCAAGTTGACTAAGCCTAGGACCAAGGCTCGGCTAATGGATAACGACAAAATGACATTGTTTTACCCATAACAACATAGTTTTGGATTTTTGTCAAAACATAAATAATAAAGTTAGACGGTCTGAAACCTAATTGAACCTTGAGCCTAGCCCAGACCTGACATTACAAGCCTAATATGGCCTGACCATTATCATCTTTAAGAATATAGAGATTTTTTATACACAAAGAGGTTATATAGACAAAGTTGATGCATTTGCATTATTTGTCTAATACCAAATTTTATGATATAAAGGAAAATAGGGAAAATTTAGGGTCCCTCACTAAAGAGTTGAGAAGTAAAAGTACCATATCTCTATATATTTAAAAATAGATTGGGAATGGCTAAGATTCGTAGTTTTGGTTTGGTAATTAGTGTAACATCATCCCCCTTTACATGAGGAATGATCTTAATGCTTTAAGAAAGACGATTCACCATAATGCCAAAGTGGCAGAGGTGGTGTAAGGATCATCTTAATTTTGCAACTCCAGATTTATGGCTCTAGTTGTAGCTAACTTACCAAGCTACAATCCTAACCTAATCACATATGATTGTACTATTTGGTTATTGGAAAATTTGTTAGTTTTCTCTAATTAATCCATTTTAGAAATGCTTAGACCTCACAACCTCAAAGTGTCATAGTCTAATTTAACGTAAACTAAAACTATTGTGCTTGAAGCCTTAAATACTTATCCTCTGGTTGTTAAGTTAAGGATATAAATAAAAGATAGGTATGGAGAGACCCTAAATCAACTATGTTGTCTATATTAATTGGGACTAAAGACAACCTCACATTTATTCTAGTCTAGAATCCAGTAGAAATTTAATACTACTTGCCTTGCAAATGAGTGGCTCTTAATTATCGATTGGGTGAGTAACTCATCAATAGACAAGGCATAGACTCAATAAGTAGAAATTGAACACTGCTTGTCTTACAAATGCTTACCTGTTTTGTTTATAAGTTATATAAAGAGAGGAATAACAAAATTCACAAAATCTTGAAGCTAGAAAAGTGAACTACCAAAACCATACATTAGACTAAAGGGATAATAATATCAAATAATGCTTTTAAAGAGATCAGTGATCTTACCGGAAGAGTTCGGAATCTACAATAAAGTCTTCTCATCTCTATAATTCATATGTTTAATGAAGGTACAACATAGAATCCAAGTCCATTCATGATTTATGGATAAAAGAAGTACTTGGACCGGATGTAGACCTCTTATGTAGGAGTTTAAAACTGTTTATATATATTTAAGTCTTATTTGTAGTAACATTAATGGTTACAAGTTACTTTTGTATGCATTTCTGGCTTTTGTAATTTTGGTTGGTTATTAAGTTCTATGGAACCTAACCATTAGCCTTATACATTACAAATTAAAGACTAGCCTTATTCTTTTAAAAATACATTTATTTAAATTTCTTTAAAAAAAAGTATATTGAAGTAGATTAAGATTCCACTAGAAACAAAACAAAACAAGTAATCGAAAACAAGAAATAAGATATAATCAAACATCTAATTAAGAACTCTCCTTATTATGATCTTGCTATCGTAACTCAATTATTTTAGAGATTTTGTAACATAAACTTATTAAATTTCCTAACTAATAAATTGCACAAATTTGGTGTATAGCCATATATTCCTATATTGATTAACCAATATATTTTGTCTAATTAGAACGTACAAGATGGCCTATTACATGTGAAATCTCATAAAGTTTTACCCTAATACCAAAAGAATTATGAAAGTCTATTTATATCACCTTATTCAACTCTTAATATCAATGCATATATCCATCTACAAACTGGTTCTTTCAAAATATTTCATAATAATTAAGATCTTATTTTTACATTATAAGGTCATGTTCTACATTATAACTTCTTGCTAAATGGCACAAGATTTGTCATGCTTATGTATAAGGCAGTAATGATTCTTGAAGGGAACATAACCTAGTACCTAGTATGTATAAGGTTATGTTTGATCTTTTCTTCAGCTTCTTCTATCTAAAGAGGGAAAGAAATGATAGGTTATACAGAGGAGTAGAGAAAGAAGTTCAAATTCTAGGGAACTCCATTATTAACTAGATCAGAGAAATAAAAATAGCTCGCTCAATCCATAATTAGCCAAAGAATGAAAATCTCCAGAATGTTTAGTGGTGGCTAACATGGGTTGGAACATATGTACAACTTAAAGTCTATATGACTTAAAAACTAACATTGTAATCCTTGTCATTGTATTTTTGGTTAAGCTCAGCTTGAGTTAATGAGATTTATTCATCTTTAAAAAAAAGAAAGAAAAGAGGGACATAAGTTGCAATAACCTATATTTAAGATTGTATTTATCTAAAGATGTTTTTTCCCCTTATTTTAACATGCACAACTCTTTAATCCTTAGCCATAATCACTTCAAAGAAACATAACCACAAAATAACACAAAACATTGAATAAAGCCCAATGCAGTTTCAAATCAATGTGATCTCAAATAGAAATACAAAAAAACTAACTAACTAAAACATATGTACAATGCATATACATTAAATTCCCTAAAACTTAGATTTTTTCTTGTCCTTAAATTATTCACAAGAGTTATTAACATAAGAGACTTTTCAATTCTAGTAAGAGTTAATAATCTAATTAAAATAACTAAAATGATCATTATTTTCTTTTTTTTACTATTATTCAACTACCTAGATTTCTATATATTTATACTAACTTACAATTTAACCTTAATTTAACCTAAGATGACAATATTTTAAATTTCAAGTAAAGTTAAACAATTATACATTATATATAAAACAACATGATATAAGTAAAAAGTATAAACCAATAAGTAATTAATAAATTATATTGAAACAAACTAAAATAAAATATTTTTGGAACTTTATATGGAGAGTGTATTTGAAATGTCATCCTAAACTTATGACAAGATGGTAAAAAATTGGTTGTGAATACCTTAAATTACTCAATTAGGTTATAGTTTTAAATGGTTACTAGTACTAGTCATAAACTTTTCTTATTAACTTGGATCAAAATCAATGAAATAGAATTCATTTAAAGCTCTAAAGTTATTTTATGGTATTAATTACCAATGAACATTGAATAATAAACTACTCATTTAGCTAAATTTGAAACTTAATTCATGTTAAGTATATAAAAGTGATATCATTTAATTTAACGATCATTCTTAAAATTATTTGGTTATGTTTGAAATAAACTACTCATTAGTGACCATATCAATGAACCTAGTGTAGTTAAGTTATAGAGCAACAATAGAAACATTTAATTAATCAACTTAGTTACCTTAATTTTTATTGTTTATTTTCCTTTACTCATAATTTACTAAGTCAAAAGTAATTGCATTGATTCACTTAAATGGTGTTTCCTAATTAACCATGGCTTATCATAATTCTCTCCTCATATTTAATTAATTAATTTTTCTTAATTGACATATATCGTAAATGAACTAAATAGATAAATAAAAAATGAAGGGGAAAATAAAGATATAAAAACTTTTTGATCCAAATTTATAGATATTACATTAATTGAGTTTATGCAATTCATCAAATTTGGAGCATCTAATATTAAAAAAAATAAAAAGAAAATGTAAAAGATATAAGAGATAAAATAAAACAAACAACTTAAGAAGTATATATCAAACATAAAAGTTGGTACTAAGTGAGTATGAGTCTCCTTAGGTACCATTTCACCAGTCATATAAAGTTTTTACACTTTGCTCATTAACCTTCAATGTCTCAATTGCTTCATTATCCACTTCCATAGCTTCTTGAGATTATACCTTTACCATAGTGAAAAGACCAAACTACCTGGATCAAAGTTTCTTCTAAATAACTTAAGTCTTGAGTTCAAAAGGAATACTTCCTTACCTATCGTAAATTCCATCTTTAGAATGTGCTTATCATACTAATATTTGGTTTTCTCCTTATAGATCATAACATTCTCATAAGCATTTCGTCTAACTCCCTCTAGTTCGCTCAATTGCAACAATCTCTTAAGTTCAGGTTTCAAGTCCATATTCAATACAATTATAACCCAATAGTCTTTATGCTCCAATTTAACTAGTAAGTGATAAGCCTTTCCAAGTACAAGTCAGTAAAGAGACATATCTAACTGTGCATTAAAAGTTATACTATAAGCCCAAAATGCATCATCTCAATCCTTACTTGACTTACCAATAATTTTTTCCAATATCCCTTTCATTTCCCCATTTACAAGCTTTACTTAACCATTTAACTAAGAATGCTAGGTAGTTAGCATTTTATGAGTAATTTCATACTTTTTTTAGTAAGTCATCAAAATAATGGTTACAAAAATAAGAACCCTCATCGTTAGTTATTGTTATGGGAAAAGCAAACCTAAAGAAGAAGTTTTTCTTTATAAGTATCATAAAGTTTTTCTTTATAAGTATCATCATTATCTTAAGAGTCATTATTTGGAGATATTATAGCATTAATCTATTTAGATACATAATCAACAATAATTAGAATAAATTGATTGTTGAAGAAAGGTAGAAATGGACCCATAAAATGAATACCCAAGCATTAAACAATTCAATTTTTAAAATAGTAGTCAAAGGTATTTCATTCCTCCTAAAGATATTGTTAATCCTTTAGCATCTATCACACGTGCTCATATGATTACTTGCATCTTGATACAAAGTAGGCTAATAGAAATCATATTAACATATCTTAGTGATTGTCTTAGATATACTTAATGGATCATCACACTCCTAAAATGGAAATGATCAAAGATGTCCTTAATTTCTTTAAGAGGAATATATCTCCTAATCATTCCATTTGCATAAAGATTGAACAAGAATGATTCTTCTAAAAAATAATGTTTGACATTCTACAGAAATTTCTTCCTTGGTGGTACTTAAATTAGGTGAAATAATGCCTCTAACCAAATAATTCACAAAAACTCAATACAATAGAACTAGGGCAATTGCTAACAACTATTTATTTAAAATTTTCTTATTAATAGACACTTAAGTCATTACTTTACTTAAGTGTCTTTTATAATTTTCTTACATCACTATTCTCATTATCCAATTCTTGTAGTAATAGTATCCAACAATCAAACGTGGCTTGACATCTCTTTTAGTCAGTAAGTACTTGACTGCATAGTCTATTACTCTATTGTATTGTAAAAATATGTATGATCCAAGAAATTTCTTATCTTCTTCTCATTGATAAGAGGTAAAAACTATATATAATTCAAAATGTCCTTTAATTATAGAATTGGGCTATATAGTAATCAAAATTTCATATATACATCTAATTGATATTACCTAAAACATAAATAAAATGCTATGCTATGATTTCCTTCATCAAACAAAAATGATAAAACGAAATGCTTGGTGGTGCAAAAATACCCTCGGACGCGGAATAGACTTGTATCCTTTTTCATGGATACAACTCAATAGTAAACAGTAGTTTCATTTAATGAATCTTTTTTTTTTTCGAGATCAAGATTTTTAACGTTATCACTAGTACATAATTAAGGGAAATTTTTTATATTTTTTAGAGGACATTTACATAGAAACTGAGTCGAATAAAAGACGTCATTCAAACAAAAAGAAAAGGTTAAAAATCTTATTTTTATCTTTTCAACTTTAATGTTTCGTCTTTGGACGCTTTCTCAATCTTTTTTGAGTTTACAAGAACATAGAAAGGCTAAAAACAGCAAAATTTCTAATTGTAGTAGTACCAGATTATGTTTACAGCAAACTTGTACTGGAATTACTGTTACAAACTAAAACATTTATTTTCCATGTTCCAAATGAAAGCCCCACCTTATTGGAACCATCATGTAAGCTACTCTGTTGTCACGATAGATTCGTCGTTGCCCACATTAGCAACTACATGATTCTAATGCTTGCTTTGACTGGCGACTAGCAATAAGTGGACCCTATTCGATGCCCCAACCTTTTATAGGAACAAAAGTCGTTCAAAGTTTGAACACTTTGTGTTCTTCCTTCTATTTTCCAGCTTTTTGTCGTTGGGAAGTGACTCATGGGGCTTTTTTATCTAACATTAATGCCATAATTCTGTAGACGAGAGAGCTGGGTGGGCAAGTCGGTTCATGACGGCAAGAACATAAAGTACCATCAGAATGATTAGTCAATGGTTGTTGAGAAATGGAAGATCCTCTGGCCCTTTTATGCGCTTAATTATTTACGTCCAAGCATCCTACGATCCCAACTCATCCCATCGAACCATGTGTGTATCATAGTAAGTTACTGCAATTAGTGCGCTTGGAATAGGGAAGATTTTTCTGTACTCATCAAACTTGTTATCGTCTCCGTTCATTAATGTGCTTATATTTTCAGTAAATATCAGATTCACCCTAAAGTTCGTCTCTTCATCACGTTGGACCAGGCTCTCAAATACGGGTTACACATTACCTTTAGCGTTATTTTGCTATTGGACTGATAGGTCCTGTTACTTGGGCTCAACACTTTATTTACTCATTTGTTATTTTCCTTTTTGTTACAACACACACATGTAATGTACAGGCTATATATATGCCGCCTTCCTTACATAGCAAATGATAGTGAGAATCCCTTTATTCTCAATTCTTTCCTCTGTCATAGTATCAGAGCAGTTGCTTCCCTTTATATCTGCAGTAGCTTTGTCTATCTGCCAACATGTTTCTCTTGCATGATTTTTTGCTCTCCTTCTCTACTCCATTTTTCTTCTTGAGCTTCTTTTTTTCTTTTCTTTATAAGTTCCAGCATGTCAGGTGGTCCCTCATACGCCAGTATTGCTACAAATCAATCACAACAGAGTCAAAACACAATAAGACCTGAAGATCACCCAGCCAGCCCTTACTATCTTCATCTTAGTGAAAACCCATCTCTTATTCTTATTTCTTCTTTATTAAATGGCACAAATCATCACTCAAGGGCTAGATCTATGAAAATGGCCCTTTTATCAAAAAATAAATTGAGATTTATTGATGGAATAATCCCTATTCCAGACAGAAATGATTCTCTGTTTGGTTATTGGGAAAGGTCAACACTATGATCTTGTCCTGGCTACT
>JAOSBN010000008.1:38477740-38496667 GCA_027563595.1 Erythroxylum suave | reverse complement strand
GAATTTTACAACCTCAAACCCATACCTAAATGTAGCTGTCAACCTAGATGTTCTTGTGACCTCCAGACCTTTATTACGAGTTACCAAGACGCTAATTGCATGATTAGATTTCTTCGAGGATTAAATGATTCTTATGCCACTGTCAAATCCCATATTATGCTGATGGAACCTCTACCTAACCTCAAAAAGACCTTTGCTATGGTAGCTTAACATGAACGACAGCTAAACAACCCAAACCACAATCTTTCTCCCTTACCCATTACTAAACCTCAAGCCTTCATTACTCAAACAGACCCTAAGCGACCATATAATCACAACAAAAGACCTGTTTGTACATTTTGTGAGAACCTTGGGCATATAGAATCTAAATGTTACAAGAAACATGGTTTTCCACCTCATCTACCCTCAACACAACCGCAACATAACCAAAAACAGAGATGCAAACTTCAGTAGGCAAAGGACAATCAATTCAGTACAAACTCACCTGGACAAACAGTCCTTAGCTGTTGACAATGTTTCAGCTGCTCAAAAGTCTCCTTCTCCAAGCACTATTGGTCACAATCTCACAGTCGAGGAATATTCACAGCTCATGCAACGACTGCACAAAGACAAACAATCCACAGGAAACACCATCATTACAAGACATGTCAATACTGTCTTAAATGATCACAAAGGTATTTTCAAACCTGATTTACTTCCTTATGTATGGTCATCCACCTGGATCCTCGACTCTGGTGCTACAGACCATGTAGTCTGTTCCTTAGAACATTTCTCTACCTACAATACAGTAAACAATCTCGCAGTCAAATTACCCAATGACGAACATGTTCCAGTTACACACAAAGGAACTGTACAAATTCTTTCCCTTACCCTCACCGATGTCCTATTTGTCCCTAAATTTTCTTTTAATTTGATCTCCATCAGCAAACTTACAAATTTCTCTCATTGTCGACTGATTTTTTCTTCTGACTATTATCATATTCAGGACACCAACTCCCTAAGGATGATTGGTTTTGCTAAACACAAAAATGGCCTATACTGTCTCTCCTCAGCTATACCAGCCACCAATCCTATTCTTTGCAGCATTTCCTCACATCAAAAACACCTTTGGCATAGGCGTTTAGGACACCTTTCCAATCAACGACTACAAACACTTTCTAGCATAGATAACTCTGTTGCTTTTCATTTTATAGATCAGTGTGATGTTTGTCATTTTGCTAAACAGAAAAGACTACCTTTCAATTCCAGTACATCTATTGCTAATTCCTGCTTTGATCTAATTCATGTTGACATCTAGGGTCCTTATCATACACCTTCTATCCTAGGCCATAAATATTTTCTAACCATTGTGGATGACCATAGCAGATTAACATGGATTTACATGATGACTCACAAAACTGAAACCAGGGATTTACTACAAAACTTTTTTGCCTATGTTGATCGACAATTTAACAAAAAAATTAAGTGCATTCGCAATGACAATGGCATTGAATTCTCTATGACAAATTTCTACAACAAACATGGCATCATACATGAAACATCATGCGTTGAAACACCACAGCAAAATGGCAGAGTCGAACGCAAACACCAACATATCTTAAATGTGGCAAGAGCTCTAAAACTACAAGCCCATCTACCCACCACTTTCTGGGAAGATTGTGTACTACATACTACCTACCTCATCAACCGGATCCCATCTCCCATTTTGGGTAACAAGTCACCTTTTTCTATTCTTTTTGGTGCCAATCCTGACTTATCCACTCTAAAAGTATTTGGCTGCCTCTGCTTTGCCTCAATAAAAGAAGCTCATAGAGGCAAGTTCGATGTTAGAGCAAGGAAGTGTATTTTCCTTGGTTTTTCCAATGGCACCAAAGGCTACAAATTGTTCGACCTTACAAGCCAAAAGTATTTCCTATCCCGTGATGTCTCCTTTTATGAACACATCTTCCCCTACCATATTTCCCACCCAAATTTTTCTTTTGACCCCCCTACCTTACCCACCTTTCCTCATCTAAATACCACTGATCACCAATTTTCCACCTTATCTGATTCCCCATCTTTTCCTCCATCACCTCTCTCTCCATCCCCTTCCACCCCACCTTCTCCTACCTTACCCCTTAGACGATCCCCCAGACCATCCAAACCCCCTTCCTATCTCACTGATTATGACTGCCCTACTTTACCACTTACCTCTCCACATCACCTTTCTTCTGTTATTTCTCATAACCATTTCTACCCCCAACATAGTCACTACATTGCTTCTGTCATTTCTTTACCCGAACCTACCACTTATACTCAAGCAATTCAACATCAAGAATGGAGGGATGCTATGAATGCCGAATTAAAGGCATTACATGATAATCATACATGGGATCTTACCTATTTATCTCCCGGCAAATCTGCCATTGGATGCAAATGGGTACACCGGAAAAAGTTCAATGCTGATGGTAGCCTCCAACGCTGCAAAAACCGATTAGTTGCCCAAGGCTTCAACCAATAAGAAGGATCATATTACACAGAAACTTTCTCACCTGTTGTGAAGACTACCACCATCAGAGTTTTATTAGCTCTTGTTGCTTCCAAGGGCTGGCACCTCCACCAACTGGACATCAATAATGCTTTCTTGCATGGCGACTTACAAGAGGAGGTCTACATGAAACCTCCCCCTGGTCTTCCCCTACCACATCCCGGGTTAGTATGCCGTTTACACAAGAGCATTTACGAATTAAAACAATCTAGCAGACAATGGCAATCTAAACTTACCTCTGCCTTGCTTCCCCATGGCTTCACCCAATCCACCTCTGATCATTCCATGTTTCGTAAACATCACCTTAGTGGTTGTCTCTTTCTACTAGTCTACATTGATGACATTCTCTTAGCTGGTGATACCCTTGACTTCATTCGATCCACCAAAAGTTTTCTGGATTCCACCTTCACCATTAAAGACCTGGGTCCAGCCAAGTTCTTCCTGGGTTTGGAGCTGGATGGTTCCTCCTCTGGCCTTAACCTTTGTCAACACAAGTATACCCTTCAACTCCTTCAATATACTGGCTTTCTCCACTGTAAACCAGCCTCCACCCCTATGGTCGTTCCACATCGGCCTTCCTATGATGACCAAACCTTACCCGACCTTACCCCCTTCTGATGTTTGATTGGCAAGCTCCTCTATTTCATAACCACTCGGCCGGACATTTGTTTTACCGTCCAACAACTCTCCCAACATATGTCACACCCCACTATCCTGCACATGCAAGCTCTTCACCGTATCCTTCACTACCTCAAAGAGTGACAAGGCCTCTTATTTTCCAGTACCATCGACCTCAACCTCCGAGCCTACTCCGACTCTGACTGGGCGACTTGTCCCACCTCTCGTAAATCTATCACCGGCTATTGCATTTTTCTAGGCAACTCTCTCGTCTCCTGGAAATCCAAGAAGCAATCTACGGTCTCCCAGAGCTCCTCTGAGGCGGAATACCGTGACCTTGGCGCCTCTACCTACGAGCTCCAATGGCTTCGTTATCTCCTCCATGACTTTTCCATCCCTCACCCTCAACCTGCCTACTTTTACTGTGACAACAGATCTGCCATTTACATTGTAGAAAACCCTGTTTTTCACGAAGGTACGAAGCACGTCGAAATCGATTGCCACATCGTTCACGACCATATCAAATCCGGCTCCCTACATCTCCTTCCAGTCCCCTCCTCTCACCAGCTCGCCGATGTTTTTACCAAACCGCTCGTCGGCCCTCTCTTCTGTTCTCTGCTTCTCAAACTGGACGGTACACATTGTCCCCCTAAAGTTCATCTCTTCATCACGTTGGACCAGGCTCTCAAATACGAGTTACACATTACCTTTAGTGTTATTTTGCTATTGGACTAATAGGTCCTGTTACTTGGGCTCAGCACTTTATTTTCTCATTTGTTATTTTCGTTTCTGTTACAACACACACATGTACTGTACAGGCTACATATATGCTACCTTCCTTACATAGCAAATGATAATGAGAATCCCTTTCTTGTATGTATGAACACCAAAATGCGAGACACGAAAATATGTTGCACTTTATGTAACTCGCTTGAATGTGGAACCTACTTTTATGAGTTCAGTTAACGGGGGATTGTGATCTTTGATTAGTATTTGGTGTACTTTGACCCTCACACAATGGAATGAAATTATCCAAGGAAGGACAGTGAAAAATCAAAGAAATCTGGGATAGCGGCAATCAAAATTGAAAATTATGTAACTAATCTATTTAATAGAAGGTTAATTGCAATAAATTTTTGTGTGGTTTTTTTTTCATACTCATTTTTCAAAAATATTGCTTATTTTTATAATATTGTTTGACTATCAATACAAATCCTATCGTATTTTATTTTTCTCTAAAATGATATTGAAATTTACAAATTCTAATATTTCATTATTTTAAATAAAATGGATAAAAATAAAAAATTATGTCGTAGAGTAGTTAAATAATATTATACGAGCAAACTTATAATTTTTAAAATATTATAATGAAAATAAAAAATTAAACTATAAATAATTTCAATATATTTAATCCTTATTTAATAGACAGTGGAGCTAGATTACAAAGAGATTTTCCTTTTTCTCTCAAACATTTTTACTTTTTTTTTCACATTCCAAAATTGAGAGCATTCTATTGAGCCCTTTCAAGTATACTTTCAAATTTGATTTTATCAACCTTAGCCACTATGTTGTTTGTTCTTTTATGGAGAATATTCGGCTTTTGATTTACACAGAGCAAGGTGGTTAGTTGTTACGTGCATTTGGGAGAATAAATAATTACAACTTTTTATTAGTCAACTTTTTAGTTTGGTTCTTAATTTTTTTAATTTAGTTTAATTATTTTTGTTATTAAAATTTGATCAACTAATTAATTAATCAATCAATTTTAATAAACTAATTATTTTTATAGACTAAAATAAATTGATTAAAATTTAAATAATCTTATTTAATTAAATTTCAAAATTTTCAATAAATAAAGATAATCTTCTTTAATTATTTTTAAACTTATTTTAATTTTATTTAATTATTAACTAATTATATGATAATTTAATATCGATCGAAACCTTTTAAATATTAAGCATTTTGTGTTAATGTTTAACTTTTACGAACATTGATAACGAGAGATTTGTGTAAAAGTAGCGACGTGTGGAGTATAGCAAACACGAGTGAGAATCTTTTGTGAAAACTAAAAGGTAAACGTAATGTGAGAGTATGTGCAAGAGTCATGTGCATTAAATTAAACGAGTGTTCAAATAGTACCTAGCGGTTCATTGATTTATTAATAAAACAACTTTGTTATTCGACAATAAGAACAAAAGGGAAAACGTATGACTTACACGTTAGAAGGAATCTATAAGTTAACTCCATCTCATGAAAAAATTAAAGGGAATGGTGTTTGCGGGAAGTATATACACTTGAGGAATAATGCATCTTCAAGTTGAATCTGGAAGGACATGCCATTGGTGGACTGCTCTTCTTCTCCTCTATAAAGACAAATTAGCAAACCCCGAAAATTGACCCCATTAAAGATATTTCCGTTTTTCTTTAGTTCTCACTCTCATAGGTCAAGTTCTTGTTGGCCATCCATAGGCACGTGCAACCTACCAATGAATTGGCCTCACTAAGAGTCACCCTTGGCATGTGCCGCAACCGCGCGGTCCTCACGTCAAGCGTCGTGCAGTGAGCGGCACGCATGGCACGTGTGAGTCTCCAACCCAAACGTGTCGCTCGGGGAATGGCCCGCACATGACTTCTACCTAATTACCATGTGCAGCTCCACAACAGGACAACCCAATTGGCTTACAGTTTGTTGTTAAAGCCCCAACCCAACCCCACCTCCTCCGGATAGATATTATTAATATCAATGAATAACATAATTCGGATAGTTTATTTTATTCTGAAACAAACAACCTTACCAAGGCTTTAAAAAGTACTTCGAGCAAGATAGATTCTCCCTAGCGTTGAGAGGACACGTGGCACCGTCTAATTATGAAAATCCTTTTGGTTTCCATCTTCTCGCTTCCAACTTTTTCCTATTTTATATAAATACGAGTTCACATGATTTGGTCGACAGGTAAAGTCGTTACCCGTTAGGAAGCTAAGGGGTAAAAAGAAGGAACTGGTCTCCACTTTATCTGACCATTCTTCAAAGTTTATTCCCCTTAATTACTATATTGCCCCTATAATGCGGCTGCTTAACATGGCTATTCTGTAGTTCTAGATGAACAGTTGAACACTATTTGTACCGCTTTTCAGTTTCTTGTGTTGGTGGCCCACACATTAATCAATAAACTACTAAAATTGCAACAAAACAACGACCTTTTATTTTTTAATTTCGGCGGTTCCTAAAGAACCATGGCTAACCATATTAGCAAGCTTTAAATATGATAACCATCTAAACACTTTATAATTGTAATACTAGAGGGACTAGTGCTTGTTATTCATTAAACAGTTGGCATAATATCTTTTTGGTGAATTTACAGAGATATTTTATGATATTTAATTGTCATTACTATTATATATAATAGTTAGCGTCAATCATCTTCGAATAAATAAACTTGCTATATATTTTACGTGTAGGTTATAACTACTAAACCTCTATTTCGAAAGTCTGTCTTCCTATAGTAGCTAATTAAGGATTTAGTTGGACAAAGTGTCAAAATATACAGTTATATCTCAAAACGCGTAAACCTAGCCTATTCCCAAAGGGTTTGAAGCTCGTTTAAGATTAATGGCAAATTAAGTTTCACGTAACTTGCAGGGAAGTGTCTGAAAGTAATTCATTTCACGAGGTTCTTAGGCATGGTAACTAAGACACTAGACGACAAATAAGGAATAATCACAAGCTAATTTAAAAACACCCAAATTCAATTAATTAGCAGCTACATACATTGTATTTGGAATCGAAAAAGACAAAATCAAGTACTGTTCTTTTTGGGCTTAATTAGCAGCTTTGTCGCATGCAAACTTGAGAGTTATTTGTAAATTTGGAAGCCTTGTATCATTCCGAGGGAATAAATTTTAAGCGTTGTGACATAAACTAGTCTTAAGACGTAGTACGACAATTGCATGTTACAGAGAGGAAACGTTGTTAAAGCGTGAAGGAGTGTAGAAACCAGAAAGCGGTTGTCGGGGAATATAATAAGAAAATTCCTAATTGTCAAGATTCATACCTCATCCATGTTCATTGTCCGTGTCAGAACGAGGTTTAATCAGGTTGTAAGCAGTTTTTATTGGTTCTTTCTTGGACCTTGTAGTCTTCAACTTTTGTTGTTATACGCCACATGTGGATTCGCACCATGTGCATGTTAAGGATGAACAAAATGCTCGTCTTTCTTTCTTTCTTTCTTTCTTTTTATTTAGAGAGCGTATTTTAGTAATTAATATATGTTCTCTGTTCAGATCCGATGCAAAAAAAAGAAAAAGCGGCAGAATAATATTTTGAAAAACTAAAGGAAAATATGTAGAAATACGTAAAATAATGTCAACTGTGTGTCGTTTAAGGGATAAATTTTTTATTCTAATTAATTAATTATAATATTATTATATTAAATTTTATTTATATATTTACGTAAAATTAACTAAAATAAGGTGAGAACATCGTTTTTAGCAGGTGCCGCAGTTCAGTTTTCTCGGGCATTTCACAACGCAATCTAGTTTTTTTTTTTTTTTAACCTTTCCAAGTGATCTTTCTCCGTTCGCTGTTCTCTTCTCATCCCTTGAGTGTATGGTCTGATACAAATACAAACCCCTATCGCAATAAAATATTTTGCAGACGTTTCTTTTCTTAGCCTAGTTTGGAAAACTGTTTTAATTGTTTTTTTAACACTAAATATAATTATTAATTTATTATATTTCGAATATAAATAAAAGAGTGAATATATAAGCACATATACAAAACCCATTAAAATTTTAAAAAGAATTAAAATCTGTTTGAATTTAGAAAAAAAAATCAGTAACATTTTTTTTCTTGAATTGGTGACCAGATTACAGCTTTAATCGAGGAAGTATGAATTTGGTCTCATTTTCTTCAAAACAGCTGTAAGAATTGGTTTCAAAAATCTAAAGGGTTCAAGTACGAAGGACTTGTGTGGATTTTGGAAATAAAAAATATCATTGCAAACTATTAAAACCAATTAAATGCGTTCTAAGATTTGAGTCAGCGTACTTATCCTACAAGAACTTCAAAGCCAACGGTGTTAGTCACTGCCCCTTCTCATCATCAAACAAATAAAACATGACGCTCCATTGCTAGTGATGCGCCTGCAGTCTCATGTCTCAATCATTGACCCCAGGAAGCCGCCGGAGGAAAGTTTAGAGTTTGGACTTTGCAGCCAAAGGAGGGGCAATTATGGAAACTTGTCATCTTTAGACACAAAACCGCGTTAAAGGAGAGCATTATAGGGAAACAGCCGTTTTGGTTTTGGATGGCAATTAATTATATATATATATTACCTTTAATAAAACAAAAATGAATACGGAGCTTGATTTTAGTCCTTGACCATTAAACATTTACCCCAAGCCAAAATAAATGGATGAAAAAGGAGGGAAATCAGGTTTATTTATTTAAAGTTAAGAGACAGACAAGGGTCCTGAAAGAGTGGGTAGGGGTTAGAGGAAAGTTTCATATTTTTTTATTATTTGATTGCTCTTGTTGGAGTGTATTTTTGGGTTTAGAAATTATTTTTTTATTTTTATATTGGATGTGGATTGGTCGTTTGTGAGGAAGCCAACTTTCAGTCTTTTGTCATCATGTGTGTCTGCTGGCTCTATATATGACTCACTTGTCACCTTTGTCTAACCCCCCCAAGTACTTTGATTTTACTTTTTCTGGTTTCTACTCATTTTCGGTTCTTGTACTAAGAGGAAGAGAAGCAAAATGGAAATCTTGGGTTCTATGTGGAATTATGAAGAGGTCATCTATCTCTTTGCCAACCTTCTCATTTCTTAAGTCTTGTTTCTGTGGCATTAAACATTCTAACTTTAATTCCAATACTGTGTTAGCTGGTCTTTAACTTTGTTGTTATGAGCCATTTTAAGGTGTTTATGGCTTTTCTTCCTCCCAACAATTATCGGTTCATTTACCATAAAAATTGTCGCCTTTTAAAAGTCTGCTTTGCAGTTCAATTTATCTCTGCTCTTGCTTCCTTTACAGGTCCATTTTATATAAGAAAACAAAACTTCTTGGAAATTTTGATTATCTGTTCTCATTATTTGATCGTTGAAATTCCTTGTATGGGGCATTGCCTTGGCGGGGATTTGTTTTGGTACCTTCTCTTAACAGGGAAGAATGAGGGTAACTTTATCTCTTCCATAGTTGTATTGTTTCTGCACAACTTGAACCGAAATAATACCAAACAACTCAAATTCGATTCAAATTAGTTATCTGTTTGTGTTGGAGAATATGGACTTCTCTGTCCCTTCAAAACCAAAACCACGCGTGTTGAAAATTTAATGTTTCTGTTTGATGTTTCATTCCACAAGTTGCGGTGACCTCTAAGTTCAACTTAAGTGTTGAAGTTAGGTTCCTTTGACAATGTCTTTTTTCTTCCTTCTATATTTTCATTTTCATTTATCATTTTTCATAATTTTGGAAGAATCACTATTGACTTGAAGGACTTAAAAATTTGCATGGGTCCTAACTCGGACAACGCCTTATTCTCCCATCTTTGGATTTGTTCTGCCAACTGGAGATAATTGCAGCTCTTGTTCTTTGCAATTGGGGTTCTGTATCATAACTATATAACACCATCTGGTGATTGTCTCCTCAATAGAGTAGTGATGATGTTCTCCAATCGTTTATGGAACTCTTAACCCTTTTTCTTTTCTTTTGTTTAAGGTTATGTTACAACTGTTCAAGTGCTGAACATGTTCTTTCTTCGAAGCTTCCCTTTCAAGTGAAACCAATCTGAAAATTTTATGTCTTGCTTTGAATTGGCAGAGTGTTGATCTGTTGAAGCAAAAGCTTATGTGCACAACCATGGAGCTAGAGTCGCTGAAGGTTGAAGCAAATGAAGA
Organism: Erythroxylum suave; assembly: GCA_027563595.1. NCBI lineage: Eukaryota > Viridiplantae > Streptophyta > Magnoliopsida > Malpighiales > Erythroxylaceae > Erythroxylum > Erythroxylum suave. Next base: position 38,486,625 of record JAOSBN010000008.1, on the reverse strand, counting down.
AATGAGAAAGCACAAGGAGGATATGAGACAACTAATAAACCTGCTAAAGTTGGCTTACCAAGAAAGGGATGAGGCTAAAGACCAACTGCAAAAACTTGTTAACAAGCTAATGCCTTCAAGCCCTACTGGTTTAGGCCCTCTGGTTCCTCACGGACAAACAGAAAGTCCCTTTGTTATGACCACAAAAGCCAACTCCAGCATAACTGAATCTAGCAGTTTATCTGATACACACAACCACCAATCTCATGGCTCTTCCCCTGCGGATTCCTTCTTTGATACTGTTAGTTCGCCGGATTTCTCGAGCATTAACATGGCGGATTCAAGTCAACTGGGGTTTGCTAATAACACTCCTGTTCGGCAGTACACTGGCTCTATGTCCACAGGCGTAATTGGTCCAGCAGCGGTTAAAATTGATCCGACCGATGCTCTAATGGATAATCTTGTCAAGGGAAAAGCACTGCCACAAAAGGGAAAACTTTTAGAGGCAGTGATGGAGTCAGCGCCTCTTCTCCAGACACTGCTTCTTGCGGGGCCACTTCCTAGGTGGAGAAATCCTCCTCAATTGCAGCCTTTCAAGATTCCACCTGTTTCGATTAAAGATTGTGAGGCTGCAAAGTCTGCTCATCAAAAGCCAGCTGCAATTGCAAGTGTTATTCCTCACAAACAAATTTCTCAATCCTGCGTGGAGATGTCTCGTGTATCTTCACAAACGTGTTCTGCTTCCATGCTCAATTTTTCTTCTGGTGCTGCAGGCAATGGATGGCTTCTAAATTGTGGTGTCCTCAACCGAATTCCGGCTGGCAAGCGGCAGAGATTGCAATGAGATTTTGTATTTCCCTTTTTTCTTGTTTTAGAATCTGATTGCAGTTGTTGGTGTAAATGGTATACTTTGCTTTTCTGGGTTTGAATGACACACAGCTTAGTTAATTTTGTCTGTTTGCTTACTTGTATATGGGAAATGCTATCTGTTCTGATCTGGTTAAAACCAGCTCTATTTACTTACTTGATGAGCAAAAATCATTGACAGATTAGCATTAGGTCCTTAAATGAAGAATAAAATGTTATTGAAGAGAAATGGGATAGTAGAATATTTTTCCTTTAGATAGACAATCTACATCCGAAAGGCCATACCGAACTTAAAAAAGGGCAATCCTTGTCTCTTCTTCTTCAGTGAATGGAATTATCCTATGAAGTCCTGCCACAACAGTTTCCTATGATGTTGCTTGCTTCATTGTATCAAAACTTGGTAGAGTTGCTTGTATAGCCACTAAACCTTGTGACTAATTAGCGCCATGGAGCTCCGAAACTGGTTATAGAAAGTCCCAACGCCGGATTCACATCTCATTTGGTGTCCTACCTCACTTGAATTTATGAGCATTGAATTGAATTGATTTTCCTATTCCCATGAAACTGCTACTCTTAGTTTATAAGTTGTTGCAAGTTAAAGCTCGTTTTGTATGCCAAACTAGTTTCGAGTATTCAACTGAAAGATCAACTGAGTTCATTAATTCCATCATTAGCAAACTATTCCTGCAGTGGCCTATGCAGTTACATATGCAAACACGGCGCCATTATATGCTAGGATTTAGGACACACACACACATATATAAAAAATAAAAATGAGTCTGTATTACCAATTATTGTGCTTGTGATAAAGCTTAGTGTACAATTGGCTGAGAGTCGAACAGAAATAGAAAACGAAGCCCCTTGGATTATCTGAGACGCAATGTGGCAAAGATGACTCATAATTCCCCTAAACGACAAAAGCTTCCTGCCGACTTTATGAATCTATTTGAATAGACCGAACTTTGATACCATCCATCTCAGTGACGTGATATATTCTGTATACGCTGCGCCAGTCCATGGACTGCAGAATTCTCAATCTTATCAACAACGTCTATGTCCATATCTCTTTCTACATTGGTTTTATAAGCGAAGACTCGGTAGCCAGTACTCCGCTATTTCAGTAAGCGAAACTATCCATGAACAGAGTTTCCCTCAAGCCAATTAGTTGCTTCCAAAGATGTCTATAACCTGAGCTTTCTGAAATCCAATTTGCAAATTCGAATGCATTTTTCATCTCAAGTTCTACCGCACCATTTTGCACTTTGCCATCCGCTGCTCAAAGATACGGATGAGACAGCTTTATTTCATATGGAATTGTATAACATTTTCAAGCAATCTGGCTCATGAGAGCCCTCCAAGCGAGTTCATCTCACAAAATAATCCATGCCAATCTGACATCAACCGTGGAATGTACTCCAACATTACGCAATCTCTCCCCATCACCATCTTCAAGAACAAGAACGAAAAAGAGTTCGAACCCAGGAATAACGAATGCGCGGTTTGCTTGGATGAATATGAAGAAGGTGAATCACTGAAGCATCTGCCGCGCTGCAGTCATATGTTTCATGCTGCTTGTATTGATTCTTGGTTCAAATATCGCTTATGTTGTCCTCTCTGCAGATCGATCGCAGACCTTCAATCTCACTTGTCATGATCAATCTCCGCTTACTTGTACGGGCACGTTACTAGAGACTCTGACGAGGGAAGAATTTGTCAGAGAAAGAGAAGAAATTTACATGATGATTCGCACCAGAATCATACAGAAATTGGCGAGTATACCTCAAGAAACAGGTCCTAGACTTGATTCAACTTCATCCCATTGATTCCTAACCTTCCTTTTTGCTGGTGTATGGGAACTTAGGAACCATCTATTCTTTAAGTCACTGGGACGTAAAACTCCAATGGACTCAAAAAATACTCTCAAAAAGAGTAATCCTAAGTACTCCAGGATTGTTTGGCTTCTGTGGTACGAAGCATAGAGGGAGAGAAATAATAGAATCTTTCGATAGTAGTGCTGTTAATCCTGACAATTCGACATTCAGAGTTTTTCTTATTCTATCAGGTCAAAGAGAGAGTACCTTGTATATTGCAACCTTCTACTATTTTCCTGAGCTGTGCTATTTGTTTTTAATTAGATTCTTTGCCAATCTGTAAGTATACTATGTGTGCATAGCTTTTGCAGATAACTGGAGAACTTCAACAGAAAACACAAACAAATTCCTGAATCAAAAGAAAGAGTTTCAGGTATGGCCCTATGCATGTTCCAGCCAACTTGCAGTTAACAGATTGAATTGAACATCATAATATGATGTCAACAGAGTGTTATGATCTGTGAACTCACTTTGAAGAGAGAAATCTCCTCCTTTGGTTATTTAGACTGCAAACCAGTAAAACATTTCAAGAAACGGCAAAGAATTTGGATAACTTCACATGTTTTTTTTTTTCCAAATTTATTGCTACTTACAGATTTCACTGGTCTTTCTTGTATCATATAATTTCAACACCTTATATTATCCATAGTATTGAGTTTGCTATATTTATCAAAATACTTCTAAAACATTAATAAGATTTTTGTATGCTTGTTCTATATAAACCACATACGAAACACTTTCAAGCATATTCACGCGTACAGCAATACATTATAAGTAAATTAAGGTAGTGTTTCTATTACTTCCTTAAGTTGGGAGTAGTTAGGAACATTTAGAATTTGGCCACTTCCAATTTACTAGAAATGCTTTTGAATGATATTGGTGTAGAAATTTCATATATTTAACGAAAGCATTAAGGATTATTCAATAGCACTTTACACAATTAAATTGAATTGGTACATGAATTATAAAAGTTTTAGAAAACCTCCTAAGATTATTGAGTTACCATTGACAAAAATTTAGAATTGTAAGATGTTGGCCTAACTTTTTTTTGTTTTTACCTCTCTTACTATTTTAATTAAGTAATATTGTAGATGATTTTAACCAATACTCTATAAGTGACTCATATAGGCTTATGAGATGGTGAAAGAGAATTAATCTTATTAGTCAATGAATCAAATTTTGGTCTTACAGGATAACTACATCCCACTTAAAAAAACCTGCTAAGAAGATGAAGTCCAATCTAAGATCCTAAATGTTATCATGGACCCATAGGTATTAATTGACTCAATAGTAAAATAATATACTAATTAATTGTACTTCAAATAGACAAATTCATACATTTTCCTAAATGAGAACAGCTAAATACGATTTTTAACAATTTCATTGAAAGTATTTTGAAAATGACTCAATTGGTTAAAATAATAAATTTTAGTTATTTTCATAATTATCTATGAAATAGAAAGTTAATTAAGTTTTTAATCATCATCCATATAACAACTTATCAACAATTACCTATCTTATTTAGACCTATTTATTCACGATATCACAAACATAATATACAACTCATATATGAAATACTTAAGAATCAATTGCATTGAATTGAGCAAATGCCTTCAATAATTTTGATAATGATACTAACAAAGTAATAATTATGCACCATTAAAAGAAATGTATTGAATATGAAAAGTACGTATCCTAAACATCATAATATGGAATGATCCTTGAAGAATCCAATTGTAAGTCATTGTGAAACAAGCTCCTAAGCAATTCTCTTCTTCTATATTTTACCACCATTATAAAAGATAGTTCTTAATAATTACTATTCCATATTCCCATTAATAACTCCCTCTATAGATGAAATAGTCTTATGAATTACTCCAAGGGGGTCAAAGCCCAAATAGTGTGAACGTATAATTTTATGAATCGTGGCATAAATTGTTTACACTCGAAGCCTTTAAGTCAATTAAATTGGACATTGATTCAAACAAGTTAGGCCCAATTAACCCAACCAAGTCGAACTCTTATGGTCCTTTTGCTAATTCATATTATTCAAGCCCAGTACACGTCAATGGAATCAAGTCAAGCATACTAATAAATTCATCAAGGCCTACTATAATATAAAAATTAAACCAATTAAAGTTAATTAAATGACAAAGGAACACGAAAATAAAGGAGCTGGACATGTTTAAGGGTAACCGATCCATTGATATTTCTATTTTTCAGTAACACGCCCATCCTTGAATATTAAGAACAAAAAGTAATAACGTTACAAGCACAAAGAACAAGGTTTATAAATGTTAGCACAAGCACTAGCTATGTTGGAAATTCTCTGTAATTACACCCCCAACTTTTTGTGGTTTACGTTTGAAGAATTAATACAGGGTGTGCTGCCGCTGCTATCTTTTGAATGTATAAGTTGATTTCTCACTCAGTATCTGATAAATCTGTGTTATTGCATGATGGTATTTGTATCTCAGAACCATAAATATGACCCATTTTGGTACGTTTTGTTTCCAAGTATGTCTTGTTTTCATCTGTAATTGCTGTCAAGACCGGAACCCTTCCAATCACAGCCAATCCGTATCCCTTCAGCCCTGTGAACTTGGCAGGATTGTTAGTCATTAGTCGCACGGTTCGCACCCCTATGTCTCTCAGCATCTGTTTGCATCAAAGTTACCAGAAATTTAGCAGTATTAAGCTCACGCTAACCATGAACAATAAGGAAGAAATTGGAAAGGGACCTGAGCGCCAATGCCATATTCACGAGCATCAACAGCTAAACCAAGTTCAATATTAGCCTGGACAGTGTCGTGACCTTGATCCTGCAAATTGTAGGCTCGAAGTTTGTGACCGAGGCCAATCCCTCTTCCTTCATGACCTCGAAGATAAACAACTACGCCTCTACCTGCATTTTCAATTGACTGCATTGCCAAATCCAATTGGTTTCCACAGTCGCACCTGGCTGATCCAAATATATCTCCAGTTAAACACTCTGAGTGAACTCTAACTAATACATCTTGTCCAAGTCCAATATTTCCCTGCATAAAATTGATATCGGAAGTGAGCCTTAGTTAGGTTAGAACTTATCTGGCTTGAACTTTGAGGGGGGAAAAAGAAAAGGCCAAAGATCTAATACTTCACCTTCACAACAGCTATGTGTTCTGTACCATCTAGCTTGGACTTATAACAGTAGGCTTGGAACAGACCCCATTTAGTAGGCAGTCGAGAAATGCTTGTTCTTTCCACCAAATTCTCCCTCTTTCTCCGGTATCTATGGAGTGATATACACAGAATCATCAAAGGATAAATCATTAATGAGGAGTTTCCTGAATTGTCAGTCCATTACAATCCTTATTCTAGTTTCTATTACAGATGTTCAACCTGATTAAATCAGTTATTGAGACAACTGGTATGCTGTTCTCCAACGCCAATTTTCTTAAAGTGATCAAAGATGCCATGGAGCCATCTTCAGGATCGACGATTGCAGAAAGAACAGAAACTGGCCTCAAACCAGCCAGCATTACCAAATCTATCGATGCCTCAGTATGACCAGCTCTCCTCAAGACCCCACCATTCCTATACTTGAGTGGGAACACATGGCCTGGCCTTCTAAAATCTTCTGGCTTGGATTCGGGGGCTGAAAGAGCGAGAACAGTCTGTGCCCTGTCTGATGCTGATACCCCAGTAGATGTCCCAATTTTTGCATCCTGAAAGAAAATGGATAAGGATGTAGAATTCCAAAACTGAGCAGGAATATTTACACCAGTACTTCAAACGTACCACAGTGACTGTAAACGTTGGTGCAGAAGAATCATCTTCTTCGGTCTCTGGTGACATCAGAGGAAGCTTCAGTCTTTGAAGATCGTCCTCTTTCATGCCCACCGACACAACCCCTGACCCATGTTTAACCATAAACGCCACGTGCTTGGGACTTGTAAGAGAAGCTGCCATGATCAAGTTCCCTTCAACATCCCCGTTTTCATCGTCTACAACAATCACAAACTGAAACATATTCGTGTTATTATGAGTAAAATTAGCTCATCATGCTCGGACTAAAGTTGAGTACGATCCTCCAAACTTAAAAGAAGAAGAAACACGAGTTTTAGTTGATAACCTTACGAACACAACCCAACCGCTAAAATAAATAGAAGAGAAGAGAGTGACCTTCCCCTGGCGTAATATACTGAGTGCCTGTTCAATCGAAGAATAGCCTTTAGTTGGGCAATCGGGATCTCCCTCGGCATCGCTAACGAAGAAATCAATGGTTTCGGAAGTAATTTCAGCATCAAGTGTTCCAAATGGTAATGAAACAGGGTGATCCGAAAACATGTTATCTTCAAGAGAAGTGTCATCAGAAAGGTTTCCAGGTCCAGTTCTAGGTCTAGTGAGGCCAATAGCCCAAGAAGTTGGACATATGAATCCATGCCTGCAGAATTGAACAGCAGGAGGATGTGTGCGAAGTTGAATGTTGTCTGTGAAGCATCTGTATGCTAATGAGTTGGTGAAGATGTTAGAAAAGGACAATGAATGGAATAAGATGGAATCCATAATTGAGCAAACAGCTGAAGAAAAATCAAGATTTCGAGTTCAGTTTGGAGGCAGAAACCCAGCCTCTAGTTCACTGGCTTTGTTTCAATTCAAGCTGTTATGTTATCCACAAGTTTCAAAGAATGCAGACACCACATGCATGTATCTGTACTTATATCTGTATTTGTATGTACGAGCAATGTTTTAAAAATTAGACCAGACATTAAACCAGTCGAAGGAAAGGTTTAAGATTTAGAGGTTTAATTGGTAGTGAACCACTATAAAATCGGAGTATAATAAATAAGATGAAAATTTTATAAGAATAAATAAAACAAAACATTTTATTGAAATAAAAAATACACTAATGTTCATTATTATATAATGAACTAAAAATAAATAAATATAGGTTCAATATAAAACTTAAAATAACAATAAAAATCAAAATTGCATTTCTGAAGGAGGTTGCGTCTCATCATCATCAAAAGCTCCAAATTCTCAAACGCTATTTAAAGATTTGTAAACTACGCTTTCATTCAAAGTATTTGCATCAACTTCTTCTACTGTATTAAAATAAATTACAAATTAGTAACGTATGAAATTATTCTCAATTGTAAACTTGTAATATAATATCCTTTTAACTTAAATATAATTAAAATAAGATATGAACTAACCATCAGTAAATGTTCTTAATTCATTCGTTGTGACGAATGCATTTTCTTCATACATGGTCTTTTCAAGTTCATTATAATCAAGATCAGGCGATGGTTCTTCTTCTTCGATCCAAAAATCAGTATGTTCAATACAATCAATATCAACTGGATCATATGTTCTCTTCTTACTAAGTGCTCTGAACATATAATAGAGCAATTATAAAGTCAATAACAAAAATAAAATTATTGAAATAAAAACAAATAAAATAAAATACCGGTTCTTCATTCGCAGATTATAAGTAACGTAAACAGGTCATTAAGTCTTTGATGTTCTAAACGATTTTGTTTCTTTGTATGAATACGTTTAAAAACATTCTAATTACGTTCACAACCTGATGCAAAAACTGTTTGACTGAGTAACCTAATAACGAGTTTTCTCAATGTTAGAGCACTGTCACCGAATAATCTCCACCACTCATCTGCATTTTAAATTAATAGTTATGATAAAAATATATATTAATGAATTAAAATTTAAAAATATAAAACTTACCTAGCAACATTTTTTTCATCACCAGTTCTCTCTTTGCTGATGATCTAGCAAAAACTCTCTAAACCTTCACAATACAATTTAATTTCATTTATCGCTTGTGATTGCTCGTCAATAGAGAAAATACCTTTGCATTCAATTACATCAAACAAACCGCCCATAATATTACTTATATGTGCTTCTCTACTATATAAGCAATAAGGATTGAGAAAATAAGCTGCTAAGTGGATCATTTGAGTAAGATGCTTATCTCATCGTCAATCAATAATATCTATATAAGGCTTGTATAATTTCTCCTTCTTATTAAAAAGATTTATAATTGTTTTGTGAGCTTTATACATACCATCATATATATACCCCAAAGATAGCTTCTCATCTGAGTCAACAATCCTCAACAGCCTTATAAGCGGAGCCACAATCTTCACAATGATCAAGCAAGCATCC
>JAOSBN010000008.1:38444323-38456722 GCA_027563595.1 Erythroxylum suave | reverse complement strand
ATAGATTATGGAAATGGGAAGTAGTTTGATAGTTATAAAAGGAGCTCTCCCTCTCCCATTGTATACATCCCAAATTTGTATCTCTTCTCCCACATTAAATAAAAGCGAGCTATTTGATTGGTGCTCCGGAGATGTAGGCACAGTTGGCCGAACTCCGTTATCAAATTTTCGGGTGTATTATTTCCTTATCACTTTTATTATTCCGCATTTGTTGTCTTGTTTCTTTTCAAAGTTGTAGTGTAGTATTCAATATTATTTGTTAGGTATATTTGTCGTGCTGTGTTTAATTATTTAGGTGTATTTACTATTCGTGTGTGTACACGGGTTAGGATGTGATAAATACACCGTGCACGTAATTTCTGTCTAGGAGGCCGGGTTTTAAGTGAGACCGTTTGTGACCCCTTCGCCCTTTCCTGAGAATTTACGTGGAATGGTAATGCTGTCTAGGAGGTCATTGTGATCTTTCCTAAGTATTACCGAATCAGTTCACTTCACTAGTTGTTTATCTTAGAGGGAAAAATTACCCAATTTTCCCAACAAACACCACCTGAATAATAAGGTTCTGATTCATGGAAAGAAACATCCAAAGTCACAAGTAACCTGCGAGTTTGGGGGTCATAACATTGATATCCCTTTTGAAAATCAGAATGTCCAATAAAGACACATCTTCTTGCACATGGGTCAAGTTTATTGCAAAGAGTTTTTGGTATGTGAACATATTCTGTAGAGACAAATATTTGTAGTTTAAGGTTCAAGAGATGGGGAATGGAGAGTAAAGATTGCAGCTTTTGCAAAGGAGTTTGGAAATTTATTACTTGGGAGGGTATTTGATTAATGAGATATGCAACATATTTTACAACTTCTCCCCAATAAAAAAAAAGGCATATTCATACCAAACAAAGAGGCATATATCACCTCCAATAGTTGTTTGTTCTTTCTTTCGGCTAATTTGTTTTGCTGCAGTGTATAAGTGCAAGATGTCTGATGCCGAATCCTATGGTGGTTCAGAAAACGAAGAAATGATGCATCCATAAATTCGGTACCATTATTAGATTGCAACATACGAATCCTCCTCTTGTATTGTATTTCCACCATCTTATGAAATTCCTGAAAAGCTGCAAATGTATCACTTTTTTTGTTGAGCAAAGATACCCAAGTCATTCTCGTACATTCATCGACAAATGTAACAAAGGAACCAGCATTAGAAATAGAAGACACTTTTGCAGGACCCCAAACATCCAAATGAATGACTGTAAATGGTTCTGGACTTTTATTCAAACTTGGAAAATAAGAAACACGATGACTTTTAGCAAGTTCACAAATATCACAATGAAAATTTGATTCATCCATATTCGAGAAAAGATGTGGTTTTAGTTTCCTAAGATAACCAAAGGAAAGGTTTCCTAATCTTCAGTGCCAGAGCCATATATCCCTTTGATGTTTGTCTTCACTACTAGTTTGATTCGCTTGACTGAGTTTCGGTTGTCCACTTTCTGTCAGTTCCAAGTAGTAGAGTTTGCCCCGCCTAACACTATAACCAAGAATCTTCTGAGTCAGAATGTCATGAAAAATACGAAATGAAGGCCAAAAAGTTACAGTGCAGGCAAGGGCAGAATTTATTTGGCTGACAGATAAGAGATTATATTCAAAAGATGGAACAGCAAGAACAGTATCTAATGTAAGATTTTTTGAAAAAGTGGCAGATCCTTCTCCTGTTATTGGACATGTACTGCCATCAGCTGTGGAAATAAAGGGTTGTGAACATGGGAAAATAGAATGTAAGTGAGTTGAGCCCCTAATCATGTGATCAGATGCACCTATATCAATTATCCAAGTACTATTCTTAGAATTTGCAGAAAATACAGAGACTTTACCATTTGTTCCTTGGTGAGCAATATTCGTTATAGGTTGTGATTGATCTTCTTCCTTAAAGATTATCATAGCTTTACCTGTAATTTTCTTTCAACGTTTATTTGTGAAGTCCCACCACTCAAGATAGCCAATAATTTCATAACATTATAGTTTTGAGTGACCTGTTTCACCACAATCATACCAAATTACTAGACTTTCCAGCTGATTTATTACTGCGACTGTTTGAAGAGCCAAGTGACTGTCCTTGTCTAGTTTGGTTAGCTATCATAGCTGAACTTTTAAAAATTGGATGGGAGCCTCCCATTGTTTGTCTTTGCTGGTACTCTCTTCTTACATATGCATATGTACTCTCCAAATCAAGTTTTGGGTCTTTTCTCAGGATTTCTCCACAGACTTGATCAAATTCAAGGTCAAGTCCACTTAGAAAGATATGAACTCGGAGCCTAGCCATTGCAGTGTGCAAAGGAACTACTCCTTCAATTGTTCCTTCCTATGATATAGTTATGTGATTAATTTTCTGGAAAATAGCAACAAGTTCGTTATAATATGTTGACAATGGTCAACCATTTTGCTTGGTCGAGAAAGATCTTTGATTCAACTCAAAGATACAATTTTCATCTGATCCATTGTAGAAAGTTTTCGATACAGCCTCCTATATATCCTTTGTCATGGGTAGACGAATGAACCGCTGTATTAGCGATGGACTCATCGAGTCCATCAACCAACTTTTCACTTTATGATTTTCAGTAATGCATGTTTCAAGAAGAGGATCTCCTGATTCTGGTATTTTTGCTTCTCCAGTGAGATATCTGGCTTTGTTGCGAGTGTCGATCCGCATCTCCATAAGTTATACTCATCCAAAGTGATGCTGGTAGGAAAGGTGGAATTATCTTGTTGGACAATAATTTGTGGTGTTGGTGTTCAAACTGATTCGGTTAATTCACCTGTAGTGACGACCATTCTCACAACAGATTTACGAGATAATTTTTTAGATACAATGGATTTCATATTTCAGTTGATTATCACAGTCACTTTGATACTATGACAACACAATGAATTCTGCACAAGATATTCATGTTATTTCGTTATGAAACACAGAGGCTATATATACACAAAATACATCCTATAAGAAAAGGAAACAAAGCCTATATAAGGGAACTAAATATTCTTACAGCTAACCACAATGTCAGTCAATTAATTAGCTGATCTCTAGGAGTGATTATAGAAGAATATCAATCTACAGCTAATATGCAACTCTGCAGATAGATTTTAAAACGTTCGATTTCACTATTTTTATTGTTTGATTGTTTGATGACGGAAGAAAAAGAGTGTTTCTGTGACTAAACTCGCAACCTTTCGATTACAAAGAAATAATCTCACTAGCTACTCCAAAGCTCACCCTAAAAAAGAGATTTAGTTGGATTAGGGGGAAAAGATAAAAAATATTTAATTTTAAAATTTGAAAATTGATAAAAAAATAATTGATTAATATTAAGACAAGAATTTATGCAGTTAACCTTACGAGGTAGACAAATTTAACAGAGACATAACAGTAATTCAACCGAGTTAGATTTTTTTGGGTAAATTGTTTTATTTTGGAAATGTTAGGGGACAAATTGGTTTATGAGATTATCGGCAGAAGTCATTTTAGACCTTTTGCCAAATGTTAAGAAGCATATTGTCACCGAGTTTGGAAATATAGCTTTAAAAGTTGCTTTTCAATTGCATGTGACATATGTTGATATTCTGATGTGTGGATGTTGATACCTGTATTTCGTGAACCCTTCACCTTTATCTTCCCTGTGCTAGTGTACTTTCATTTATTCAACTTGGATTACTGATTGTTCCCTTTTAGCTGCTGTCAAAAGTAGATGGTTCGCATTTATAACAGTTTATATTTATCAAGAACTTCTTATGATTTACCTTTTTTCCAATGCCCTGTTCTTGCAAATTCTTGTGAAGAAGGTAGTCAATCGCATAGCGACCAGAGAAGGAAGCAATCCTATGCGGGCTATTGGGGAGACAGAAAAGCAGTCTTAAAGTGGTGTGCTGCTACCCTCCCGGGACTTTGGAGCCAACACACAAATGTTCTTTTGTGATAAAACGCCCTTCCCTTATGAGTTTCTTTTGGTCATTTACAGTTAAAACAAGCACTATTAGGGAAAAACACAGTTCTCTGAGAATTGTCAATAAAAGATTATATGAATGATTTATTTATCTTTCACAAAAAAAAAAAAAAAAATATATGAATTATATTTAAACAGAGTAAAGAACTACACAACACAAGGGAACAAGCTCAAGCAAGCAACTGATAGATCAAGGTATATTGGTGTGGTTAGATGCAACATGCAATAAAATAATACTGGGGAATATGTCAACGAGTACAATTTCTAGCCTAACCTACCATTTTGTGAAGGCTATCCATAAACGCTTTGTATTCACTAACAGCACAGAAACAACACCTTGGGACTTGTGTTGCCTCCATAATCAAATTCTTTCTCCCTCTCTTTATCAACGCAGACAGCATATATATATATAAGCAATTAAGGAGAAGAAGCTGCCCTAAAGACGAGGAAGTTGAGAGACTCCACTGCGAAATAGATGAAAGTCCCTTCCGTATGAGAAAAGAAACAACCAAAGTTAGAACCCACCACGCATTGCCATCCACCACCAAAAACCTTGTCGAATTCCTGAAAAATATAATTTAAAGCACTAAGCATTCCTTTTTCTGAGAAAATATTTCCGGGTATTGATAACGTATATATGCCATCCCATGAATATCAAAGGTTCAGAGTGAAATATGAGAATTGTGTTCTGAAACCTTAACATGTAGATCATTGTGGGAGAGATTTCATAACCTCTAAAAACTAAAATAGAAATTGGTAGCTGGCGGGTATTTATAATTAGAAGCAACAATACCTTCTTGATATAAGCGGCTAGAGAGATGGAATCAGAAACGTCACAAACATCAAGGGCCTGAGAAGCAGAATCCATGGCTTTTATTTGCATCTCCACTGCCATGTCTGTTTCTTTCACCAATGCTTTTCCCCTCAGCATCTTAACTATTCAGTTAACTTCCAACCCTTCTTCCGTTTGTACTCTTTTCCTTTTTATTCCTCCATATTGTACATACATATGAATAGGAGCTTAATCAGAGTGCGACGAGAAGCTTCACTTTTTTCCAGCGCTTAATAATGACAAAATTGAATGAATGGTTCTTCTGGTGGGAATGGGATGACTTTGTAGTTGGCCACGTAAGACCGACCTTTTTGTTTCTTTTCAAACTTTCTTTCAGGAATAATCTGAATTAGTACAAATTGGACATACTAAAAATCAACACACTCCTGCGAGATTTTGTGACTTAAATTTGTAATCGTTTACTTCAAAATTCACCTTTATATACGAAAAATCAAATTAGTAAATTGAATATTATTCTTGTGAATACTTTGCAGTATTTTAATTAATAAAGTCGAGTGATAAAACCCACCCGCTTGTCTAACCAACTTAAAATATTAACAATTTTATTTTTTTATTACCATCCAAATCCTTTTTTTCCTCACGTTGATGAAATCGAGGACTAGAATTCATCTCAAATTTTCTTGTGTGCGCTCATGGGGTGAAAGCAGTTGGCGTTGTCGCCTACATTGGAAATCGACTCAGTTGTCGGCTTATTTGATCGATAGCCATCAATGCTACAAATATATATATCAACATTTAGGGAAACCTTTAGCAAATAGTTTTTTTAAGAAGAAGAAGAAGAAATATGACGCTTCTCACATATACAAATGCATCCTACATTCAATAATGGTGGGAATTCAAGATTGAAGTTTAAATTGTTCGGCATGATTAAAGCTTAAGTGGTCAATCCAACATAATTGGTCAATAAATTACAAAGTAAAACAACTTTTTGAAAACTAAATTTGAAGAATGTTCTAGGATATACATGTTGCCCTCTTTTATAAGTATTTGTTTGACCAATACGATTAAATTTGAATTTCAAGGGTCGGGAAAAATCAAGACATAAAACTAACAAATTATAGTTATTTTTGGAATACACGTATGTATTGGGATTGAACACCCCCATGTTGTTGGTGGAGATCACCGTGTGGATGACCTTGTAAATTTTTGTAACCGTATACAGGTAGAATGATGATGTTTCATCTGTGTTGAGGTCAGATATGCTTGTCTTGATGTTAGACACCACCGTGTCCATAGATCATACGAGTTGCTAAAATCATGTATTAGCATGACTATTGAGTTTTTGAGTGGGATTTGAGACACTATCACTAGACACGTTCGTATTGGTGATCGTGTCTACTGTAAAACCCTATTTTTTACAAGGAATAAAAAGCAAATATGAAGGCCCCCGAAGACACACGAAAACAAGGCGTTAATTAGTGAGAGAGAGAACATGAAGCTCTCATATTCCTTTGATATAGTAGCATAGTAGATGATCAGTGGCGGAGCCAGAAATGTCTCAGACCCGGGGCTGATTGGACAGTGATGGATTGATGGCGAAAACTTCCGATAAATTCAAAATTAATTCAAAAAATATTCACAAAGCACATTTATAAATGAAGTTAACTAAATCATTGTAAATTCTTCTTCCAACAATGGGGTTTTGAATCTGATGCAACCGAGAGGGAAGAAAAAAAAGGAGAAAGAAAAAAGAAAAAAAGAAAAAGGTGAAAGTTAAATTATAAGAGTACTAATAGGGAAAGCTTGTTCTGGTACATTGTGATTATCGTGGCCTTTTCTTTTACTTGAATAACCTCTACTGTCAATACTGTGCTTAATTTGACATCTTTGTTTTCTTTTTCACATTGCTTGCCAAAGAAAGAACAACAGTTCAGGAATTATGAAAAGGGCGAGGGACCATAGGAGTGAAATCAAGATCAAAAATTGCATTGATCGCTGCTGAGGAGTACACCTGGACACTAGAGATTGAAAAGACAAATTTTACACACGGGCAGGGGCAGTTGGGACTTCGCAATCAATGATATTTCGTTGCTGCTAGGAGCTATGCCTGACAAGGCTACATATAAATTGTAAAACAACTAATGATCCTGTCATCTTACAACGAAGCAACACACGGACAAGCCGGGGCTGGCGCGGGGGCTTGTCCCTGTGTAGCTCCGCCCCTGTAGATGATAACATGAGCTGAGAGTATTTCAACCTTTGGCCTTTTTTGTGCAGATTAAAGTTTGTTTATGCTAATTTGTTTGGTTCACTAAGGCCAATAGTATTCTTCAACTATAGGTTTTTAGGGTTTGATTTTTTAGAATTATTTTGGAGTATTATTGATTTAGGATATCGATTTGTACTATATCCTCGAACTTTATTGGATTACCTATTGTTATATTGTGATGATGTTTTGAGTTAGGGTGTGAAATTTGCAAAGTTTCTATTTGATTCAGTAGAATTACTTATCGGTTCGACCATAATTTTCCTATCTATACTACAGGGTTGTTTGGTAAATTTGGTGTTCTATTTATTTTTTATCATATATATTATTCGTTTTGATTATTTATTATAATTGTGTTACTTGAAATTGGTTGATTGTTCTTGTTGATATTGTGGGTATTGTTGTTTGGAGCCCTATAATTGCTATGAGAGCTATAAATATGGAGAATAGTTAAATTGACATCAATCAATGACTCTATAAAGACTCATGAT
Organism: Erythroxylum suave; assembly: GCA_027563595.1. Taxonomy (NCBI): domain Eukaryota; kingdom Viridiplantae; phylum Streptophyta; class Magnoliopsida; order Malpighiales; family Erythroxylaceae; genus Erythroxylum; species Erythroxylum suave. The sequence continues at coordinate 38,449,174 of JAOSBN010000008.1, read as the reverse complement.
TGTACACCTTTTGTATTGCAAAGATCTTAACGACCTAACTGGTATGCAAAAAGTAAAAAAACACATTGTTCTTGTAAAACCCCAAACCTTTCCTTTAATTGAATATTAAATTTTATTTTGGTGAATAGTATTTTTAGATGAATAGTGAATCTGGGTGAATAGTAATTCTTGAGGGACTTAATCCTAAAATATTAAAAATATTTGGAATAAGTATTAGAGTTTAATGATACTGAAATAGATTGAAAATAAGTCTGATTGGATGGATTTCATGGCTTCGAAAAGTTTAGGACTAAAATGTCCTTTTTGGAAAATAATGAGAATTAATGATTTAAAACTCATTCACATTCTTTTAAAGTACCCAATCAATAAGTATTGACCTTACTTAGAAAATTTCATGGTCAATTTGATAATAAGACATTACAGTATATTTTCATAATTTAATTCGGTTAGTTAGAGAATTAAATTCATTAAGGGGAAATTTGGTCTTTTACATGTTATTAGTGGATTAATGAGTCATTAGAAATAACCAATCAGAGATTGACGTATGTATCATTAATTGGTAGTATAAAAAGAAAAACTTAGACAATTAATGGGGAGTATAAAAAGCAAAACTTAGACAAATTGCTTGATTCCTTTAATATAACTGGAAGAGTGAAACAAAAAGGAAAAAAAAGAGAAAATCAAAGATGAAGTTTCAGCCAAGGAGAGAGAACAAGAAGAGTGCAGCCATTGTTGATGGGTTTTGAGTTGGATTTGAAGAGATCTTGATAAAACCTAAGTATTCATCAAATACCCAAAAGATTGGAGGAAAAAGTGATAAGATTTCCTAGCTTAAATTTCGAATTTTTATGGGTTTTTGAGTGGAATGGATGTGTTTAAGATCAATGGTGATTTTTGGCTTGCCAAGGAGTAGAAAATAAGCTTAAAAGCATTTTAAGGGTTGAAATCAAGAAAGTAAACCAAGAAATCAAGATTGGAAGAATCAGCCATGGGTAGATCTTTTTAGTGTGATTTGATCCAAAATTCCTATTTTGATGTTTGATGATGTTCATAGCATGGTTTTGATGCTAATGAAGTAAAGAAATGAAAAAGAATTGATTTGGCAGTGAATGGGAATATGTTAAGTTAAGCCTTAAGGGCATTTTTGGTATAAAAGTATGACTATGATGTAACGACCATGTGAACGTGATCAAGGATGGTCATTAAGTATATTTTTGGGCATTGGAATTGTTAAATGACAGGTGATTTTAAATTGTATGATTATGATTTTTATGTGAATGATACATTACAAATGAATATTGCTAGTATAAGTTTATATTTTATCAATATATGAATTGAAGTTTGAAACTTGAATTTCATATGATTTGAAGTTATATAGAAATTCCATTATTAGTTGATAAAAAGGAAATGAGATTTTAGCCTATGGGATACCATTAGGTTTTATAAATGTTATTGTGTCGGTGAATAGCGATTAACCTAGTGTAGGTAAGCAATATAAAACCATCTCCATAACTAATAGTTAACTAGTTGCTGGCAAGCGATGTAGAACTAGCTCTATAACTAACACGGTATAGCGGTTAAATTAGTGCCGGTAAGCATTGTAGAAAAAGCTTTGTAAATAGTGGTTAACCAGTTGCAGGTAAGAGATGTAGAATCAAATTCGTAACTACCGATATATAGCGGTTAATCTAGTCTTAGTAAGTGATGTAAAACCAGTTCTGTAACTAGTGGTGAACTAGTTGTGAGTAAGCAATGTAAAACTAACTTCGTGACTTTATGCCTAATGTACCATATGGCAAAGAAGATAGTAGTGGGCTATATTGTGTAAGAAATTTCATGAGAATAACAATATTGCTACTATTTACTTTAAAAGTAAATTGGGAAATTGATTTCAAAAAGCATATATGTTTTATATTAGTATTGTATGATATGATATGAAATGAATTTGTTTTAGGGAGTTTTAAATTGTTAAATATGGTTTGCATAGAAAATTTGACACTCATTGAGCTCATTTAGCTCACACTCTAATTTCTGTTTTCAAAATAAAACCTCCCAAGTATACGCTCAAAGGATTCAATAGCAGGGACTCTACCTCGTGAGTAGTCAGCTTCGTCACATGTTGTTGTATAGGCATTTTTTCTTTGTAAATATTTTTGGAAACTATTTTTTATCTTTGAATACGTTTTGAATTGTACATTTGTTTAACGAATGCATATCTATGAATTTTTTAAATTAAATATATGAAAATGTTTTAGCCTTTTTTAAAAATCATTTGATGTAACTATTTGAGGTTGCTTGTGAGTGGACTTGAAGTTAAAAACTTGTACTTGAGAAATTTGTAACCCCCTGCTTCCATCAAGCACATGCCCAAACATCTCGAGGGCATTCATGCACATGCACTGTGAAAGCAGCATGTTATACTTATATGGCATCATACATAACAACACAATATCTGAAAGATCAATCCCACATTTCATTAATAAAACATAGTTTACAATGTAGCTTTTCACTACATAATTCACATATATATAGTACCCAAAATACATAAGAGTTTACTACTCTTACAACATGTTCTATATATGACTTGAGAACTAGACAAAAGATTCTAACTAAACTCTACAATCTCAGTTGGCCGACCTTTGAGCCATTTCTTAAGTCTAAAAATGCATAAACTATACTTCTTTTATAATGTCTTAATAACTAGGTCTCCTCTCTCGTATTTGAAAAGTCATGTTGCAATTTTAATGAGTTTTGTGAACTTAGTAGATAACCATCATTGATGTGCTCACTCATATCAAAACACATAGAAAATTCACATTTCAAATTTTAGAGACAGTTCACAAAATCATATATTGCACATTATTTCATAATTCAATTTCAGTGCAGTTAAGAGAACTCATTTCCAACTTAAATTCAATACATATCAAATTGTATATGTAATGCACATGTGAATCACTTTCAATTTTTTTATTTTGTTATGACCGAGTGCTTTTTAATTATCCTATATCTATTGTGGATACCGAGTTTATTGATAACTATCTCGTATCTATTTTAGATACCAATCTTATTTTACAGATTGAGCATATGGCTCTTAATCATATTCTAAGCTTTAAGCTCCTTTTCATTGGCTACTCTAGTCACACCTATCTTTATCTGATCATGCATATCATGTAATGTCATGCATCAAATCACATATATTTATTCAATCACTTTTATTCAGTATGCACATTCATTTGGCACGTTTTCATTAGATATAAGTCTGACATTCAACATCTTTGTTGAGGACACTTATTTTCAAATTCACATACAATCAGAGCACTTCCAATACATTTCCAATTATCCAACTCCTTGGATTATCAATGTTCGAAATTATCACATGTACATGAGTATTAGTTCAATAATTGTAATTTAAGTAATTACAATCAAGTCTAGTGAGAACATCTTGGTTACTTACATTACACTCCAGATAGCTATTGTTTTGACATCTCGGTAATATCTGGATGCTGTCATTCTATTTGCACTTCTATATCATGCAATACATACATTTATACACACTACTACGTTGCTCATTCATATAAATATCCAATCATACACATATGTATATCTAAACATTATCACTTAGATATATCTAGTTTACACTTAGGTTTATACCACAATTAACTAAACTGAAACATATCAATCAATTTATCAATTCATCAAGTATCAACTAGGTTCATTTTAATCTTCATTCAAGCCTAAAAATGCACTATAAGAAAGTATCTTATCATTAGTTGTTTTAAACATCACTTAAAAGACAATATTTTCACTTAATATGGTAGCCCACGGTCATGGTGGACTTTCCCATGATCGTGAGAGAACTTTATGCAATAGGCCACGATCAGGGGGACTCTTCCACGAACATGACATAACTTAATTTACTAGGCCACGATCGTGCTCTGCCTTTTCTTCCCTCATTTTCCATGAATTTAACATACTTAAAACCATCATTGACACTCCAATTTTTTTCAGAATTCATATCCGTTTATGCAACTTCATTTCATACTAATCTAACTACCATATTAGTTGCATTAAAACTCACAAAATTCTACTTAATTGATTCGTCATCATTTACTTAATCCTATCATACATGCACTCCTAAGTTTTCCAGATTTTACTCTTTCAGAATACATCAATATCTATATTTCATCATTTAGACTTCATAACCTCATCATTTTTTACCTCAATTTCGACTCATAAACATCCATGAAATAAATCATAAATCATTGTTCATCAACCATACAAAAATAGAATATGATTTCTATCATTCACTATCACCTTATTTCTTCTCATTTCAAGAATATTTTAATAGTCTTTTATTTAACATCAAAGCTCAATCTATTTCATCATATAACAACCTATAATCCATGGTTTTCATTTAACAACCCATGAAGATCCATAGTAATACACTTACTTGTTTAATCCAAACTTTGAAGATCACATAATGCTAGCTCTAAAGCATCACACGATCATCATCTTACCAAAGTAGAATAGGCTAGGTTTCATCAAGAAGAAGAGATAACAACAAAATCTTGTAGTGGGTAAGTTGTAACACCCCATTACCATAAATTACATACCGAAACACCCAGTGGATATTCCATTATATAATCTATAATATTAGTGTATTAACCAGCTCACCTTCACTTTATAACATGGCAACATATCTAACTTAGTCATAACATGGCAACATATCTAGCTTAGTGCAACATCCCACTACCATAGGGTACATACCCAAACATTTAAGAAACGTTCAAGTACATATCCTATAATAATGGTATGTTAGAGCAAAACAGATCCAACTTACACATGGCATCA
>JAOSBN010000008.1:38420297-38439324 GCA_027563595.1 Erythroxylum suave | reverse complement strand
TGTGCATTTTCCTAATTTCTTATAATTTCCCATAATTTACAATTATAGCCCTAACATGGGTAACGGGATGTTACACTTAGTCATGGCATCAACTACTGCACATAAATGTCACTCGATTTTAAAACTAAATACCAAACTGTAATCCTCATTTCATTTTAAAAAATCAAACGTATTTACATTGTAGCTTTTAAACACCCATATATGTATATCATCATATCCTAATATAGAGTATGCTATATGAAAGAGAAAATTACACAAAATTCTATCTCAGTTTCAACTAACCAATCTTTGAGTCATTTCTTCTTCACAAAAGTACAACAATTAAGCTACTTGTAATCTCTCAATTGTTAATGTCCTCTCTCGGTCCTGAATTGTCAACTTACAATTTTAGGTGAGTTTTGCGAACTCAATGAGGTAACTATCATCAATGGTTCATTCAATTCATGTAACACTTTATCACATGTAACAAATATTTCACATCTTTGTATTTTGCAAGAAATATCACATATCACATTCTCATTCAAATACAAGGTACTCATACATTTTAATCAGTCAAACATATGTATTAAAATGTATATGCGATGCACGTGAAACTCACTTTCACTTATTATTATTAATGTTGTGACCGAGTGCCTTTTTACTAGCTCATATCCCTTAGTGGATACCAAGCTGTATCAAATAATGTCCCATATCCCTTAGTAGATACTGGGTACTTTTACAATTGAGCCTGAGGCTCTTATCATAGTCTAAGCTCTAAGCTCTTTACAATGGCAACTCTAGTCATAATTACCTTTATCTTTCATGCATTCATGTAATGGAATGTTTCACATTCATATAAATACAATCATTCATTTGATTTCAATTTCACTTTCACATTCACATTTACCATCGAACTTTGTTCCGGCATCCCACAATAATGTTGAGTATCACTTATTCATTCAAATTCACATACAAGGACCATTTTAATATCACAATTATCAGATCAGAATCATCAGACCTTCATGTCTAATATTCAAAAAACAAATCACATTTATAGATAATTCAAATCACATTCTAGGTTACTCACAGGTTGCTCCTGATGCTAATGCCTGAAAGTTTCAGCCACGTTTGGATGTTGACGTTCAATATGTTCCTCTAAAAACATATCATACATACATATATCATAACTTTGCACAAATATGAATTTATTTATGCACATTCATGTATATTGAATACATACAATGCATGTTCATGACAATTCTGGGTTCCTAATCATTATCCTTGTCACAATATTCATTCATATAACAATACTCAATTTAACCATCCAGACTTGTCTAAAAACATACTTTCTATCTACTTTGCAAGATTATTATCATCAGTAAAGTGAAGTAATTTGGCAACACTTCCTACTGGAAAATTGTTCTCCTATCTCTTAAGTTCCTAATGACACCAAGATCATTCAATTCTGTTTAGTACTCTGAAAGTTATACACAAAATATTGTAGACTAAGCACATTTGAAAATCAGCTAATACATGATCATGCTGTCAAGTTGTACAACTCATATCTCTCAATTCCAGTATCCAAAATTACAAACTTTATACCAATTGAAAGCTAAGAGATTGAACTACAACTTTTATGAAGACACTTCTATCTGATTCGGTCTACATCAATACAGTTTATTCGAAAACTACAGGACATGGTTTCTGTCTCGGGTAATTTTATAGCCTAAACCAAGACTCAATTTCAAGACAGATTTTGAAATTCTTAAAGACAGAATTAAAATTCTATTTCTTCAGACAATTTTGTACCCCTATGTCACTATTTTTCTCCAAATAAAGAATCATTCCATTGTGATAACTACAGAACAAGTTATGTCTAAAATACCAAAGCATATTTAGTGAAAATACTACAGTTATTAAATTCCAGAACTCGTCATTAATTTCATCCCAAATTCATCAATAAATCTCTCCAAAATGATTTCAGATGGTTATAATTTTTGGTGGGGATGCAAAAGAATGTGTTCGAGTCTAATGGTCTAAGTCCCATGTCAATTGGAGGTCGGGAGAAGAAGTTATGGTCAAAAGATAAAAGGATGTTCAAAATAGTCCCTTATTATTCAAAGGTTCAGAGTTGTGATTGTGCCTCTTTTGTAAGCTTTAGTAGAGTCGCGATCGTGCTGATGCACGATCATCGCCTATTGTGCTTGCTTCCTTCTTTTTTTCATTTCGTGCCACTTTTGACTTAAAACTAGAAGTTTTTAGACAACACTTTCTTCTAATCAAATGTTCCTCTATGCCTTAAGTTTCTAATGCCATCAAATTTATTCATTTTAGTCCAAATCATGCAAGTTATGATCAAAATACTCCATAATGTTCCTCATGTCTCAACAAAATACTACTTTCAACTTCAAGTTAAATTTTAGGGCTCTTATGAACAGAATTAAAATTTGAATTTTAGGGCTCTTATAAACAGAATTAAAATTTGAATTCTTCATAAAAGTTGTAGAAATATATCTCTTGTTTAATATGAACTAAGAATCAACTTATTTGAAAATCTATAAGTCAAGATATAATCAAAATACAGAAGCATGGTCAATAAAACTTCTCCAGTTCATAACATTCCAACACACTCACTCACTTTGATTCAATCATTCTTTTTTTAAATCAGTTTAGATGATTCTAACTTATCATAGGGATGAAAAGCAATGTCTTAGGAGTGTATTGGTTTATTTTTCAAGTCATTTGGAGTTTAGAAGAAAAAGTTATCACCAAAAGAATCAAAGTTGTTCATATACAGACTTAAACACAACAACTATGCACGTAACCTTCTTCTTCTTCTCTCGTCTGTGAATTTTATTTTATGAACAGTAACAACCACAAGCCAGAACAGAATTTAGAACCACTTACAGAAGCCTTCATCCTAAACATGGAGATGTTGCGTACTCTTTGACAACGATCGTAATATGCCATGAAAGCTTGAGTTTCTTTAAACAAATATGGCTAATAAAATCTACACTAAAGTACTTGGGTTACGATTTTGTTTGCTTTATAATGGTCAGCGTATTGAGCTTCATGACACTGTGTTAATATATCCAACATTTCTTCCTCTGGAACACATTGACTCACTAAACCATCAGCATATGTTCGATACAAGATTAGTTCATCCCATAGATATCGGGTGCACTTGTGTAAGAATCTATTCCGCTATTGATAGGGTAGATTAGAAGGAAGCTTACAGCTAGCAACATAATTGGAATATTAGCAAATCATGATATTGCCAAGCTGTGGGGTAACACCAGGATTTTATCAGGTAATTTCTCATTAATATCGTCACTTTGCTTACATTCCCCTCTTTTAGATGTGATAAATGGTCTGTGACCACATTCTTTGCTCCCTTCTTATCTCATGCTTCTATATCATTCTCTTGTAAGATTACCACCCATCAAATAAGTCTTGATTTTATGTCCTTCTTGGCAAAAAGAAATTTTAAAATAGCATGATTAGTGAATACAATCACTTTAGACCCTAAAAGGTACGACCAAAACTTATCATATGCATATACTACCATGAGTAGTTCCTTTTCTATGGTGATGTAGTTAATTTGAGGTCTCATAAGGGGTCATGCTTGTGTAATATATTGCATGTAACCTTTTTTCTTTCTTTTGGCGCAATACACAACCTATATCTTGATCACTCGTATAGTACATCACCTCAAATGGGAGTATCTAATCTGGTGGTGCTAAAATTAGTGCTGATGTTAGTGCCTCTTTCAATTGATTAAATGCAAATAAACAAATTGCATAAAAAAAAGAAGGGCATATTCTTGGCTAACAAGTTTGTCAAGGGTCTTGCAATTTGTGAGAGATCTCTAATAAAGTGACGATAGAACCTAGCCTAGGAATCCTCACACATCCTTGATGTTAATTTAAGGTGGGAGTTTTCTATGACTTTTGTTTTTGCTCTGTCCACTTCAAATCCTTAGTGTGAAGTCTTGTGCCTAAGTACTATCCCCTCCTACACCATAAAGTAGCACTTCTCCCAATTCAGCATTAAATGTGATTCTTCACATCTTTGGAGTACCCTATCCAAATTGGTTATATATATCTCAAAAGAGTCTCCAAAAATTGAAAAATGAGCCATGAAAACTTTCATTACATCCTTGATCATAACTGCAAAGATAGACATCATACATCTTTGAAATGTAGTTGGGGCATTGCATAATCCGAAAGGCATCCGTCTATATGTAAAGTTACTATAAGGATATGTGAACAGTGTCTTTTTTTTTATCCTCGGTGTAGATCAATAACTAATTGCACCCTAGGTAACCATCCAAGAAGTAGCATGACGAGTGACCAGCCACTCTTTCTATCATTTGATTTATGAATGGGAGAGGGAAATGTTCCTTCTTAGTAACTGTGTTGGTTTTGCGATAATCTATACACACTCTTCATCTTATGATTGTTCTTGTTGAAATTAATTCTCTGCTTTCATTCTCCATTATAGTCATCCCACCCTTCTTTGGTACACACTGTACTGGTCTGACCTATTCACTATCGAATATAGGATAAATTATCCCTACATCTAATAGTTTTACTACTTCTTCCTTGACCACTTCTTTTAGGTGAAGGTTCAATCTACGTTAACATTCCGTCACCACTCTATATCCTTCGTCGAGGTTTATTTGATGCATACAAATATTTGGACTTATACCTCAAATGTTGGATAATTCCCATCCTATCTTTTGTCTACTTCCTAACAATCCTTACCACCCTACTCTCTGGTTTCCCATCTAGTTGATTAGAAATAATGATGAGTAAAGGTTGACTTTGACATAAGAAGGTATATCTACGAGGTGTAGATAAAGTTTTAAGCTCCAAAGTGGGTGGTTTTTTTGTGGAGGGTGGTATATGTGCTTAAGTTCTAACTAATATGTCTTAATGAGTTGGAACACATGACTACTCCATGTCATCAGTTCCTTTCAACTCAGCCTTGTTCACCTTCTTAGCTTCATTGTGTGTTTCTAATTCTATTGATTTCGCTTCTACAACATAATTCTCTACTTGTTCTTGCATACTTTTATCCATGATATCAATGTTCATACATGCGCTGCTTTCCTTTGAATTCTTTAGAGCCTTGTTCATGTTAAATTTTATTTGATCTTCACCAATCCAAAGTGTCTATTTTCCTTTATGAGCTTCGATTAATGCTTGTTTTGCATTCATGAAAGGTCGCCCAAGAATCAGTAGATAGTTGTTATCCTCATCAAAGTCAAAAACCACAAAGTCTATCGGAATAATGAACTTGTCCACTTGCATTAAAATGTCTTTCATTACTCCAAACGGTCTTTTAATAGATTGATCAGCCAACTAAATTAGCATTGAAGTTGGCTTAACATCACCAAGTTGTAATTTTCTGAATATTGACAAGGGCATAAGATTGATATTTACTCCTAGATCGTAGAGGCACTTTGTGAATTCAAATTCACCAACTTCACAGGGTATTGTGAAACTCCCTAGATCTTTCAGCTTAAATGACATCTAGCTGGTGACTATGCAACTACAGGTGTTAGTTAATGTTACTGTTTCATTATCTTCCTAAGTACGATTCTTCGATAGTATGTCCTTCAAAATTTTAGCATATTTGGGCAAGTTTTCCAAAGCCTTAATGAATGAAAGATTTATCTACAACATCTTTAGTTTCTCTACGAATGTCATAAATTGTGCATCAAGTTTATTTCTTTGTAGTCATTGAGATATAGGACTTTAGATGGATATGATGGAGGAGCAATATAAGGAGGGTATTTGCTCATATCCATGTCTTTCTCCTTTTCTTGGTCGTTCTCAACAGGAGGAGGGGTTGCAGCTTTTGACTTTGTGGGTTGTTCAAGTTCCTTCGTACTTTGAAGTGTGACAACTTTTAGTTACTCCCTCGATGTTTTTCTAAAATTCTTTGGGAGACTCCCTACACTTCGTGCAGACAAAAAATTTGCCAATTGGTTCTTTTGAATTGTTAAATTGTGCATAGAAGAGGCATGATTATTTGTTACTTGTTTGAATCTTCCTTTTAAATCCTTTTGAGCATCATCTAAGCTTCCAAGATTATTCAAGATTTTATCTAGCTTAGAGTCCATCAAGTTTGATTTCTCTTATTGGAACCTAGGTGGCCCTTTAGGTCGGGATTGACCTCTCGCATTGTTTGATCAGGAGAAGTTCAAGTGATTCTTCCACCCAAAGTAGCTCACATCTTTGTAGAATAGCTTTCACAGGAGTTGAAGAAGAGGCTTTCATATTATTTAGATGTTAGGTCAAATGATCAATCGTAGCTTGCATTTCAGTGATTGGGTTAACAGTTAAAGCTCCCTTTTGCTTGCAGAGGCTCCTATGTTTTCTACTCCTATCCATTATCCAAAGACAACTATTGCTAGCCATTTCGTCCAATAACTCTTCTGATTTATCCATCATCTTCCTCATTAAAGATCTTCTTGATGCTACATTAATGGTGCCTTGGGTAGTGGGTTCACTTTATTATAGAATGTTTGTAAAAGGAACTCCTTAGGTAGGTTTTGGTGAGGGCATCTCCTTTGTAAATCTTGGTTCCTTTCCTAAGCCTCGTAAAATGACTCCCCATCACTTTATTGAAAGTTTGTAATTTCCTTGATTATCTTTGTAGTCTTCATGAGGGGGAAGTACTTATCTAAGAACACTTGCACTAATTATTTTTAGCTATAACATTTGTAGGATTTAATGAGTAATACCACACCTTAGTTCTATCCCTTAGTGTGAAAGGGAAAAGCCTTATCTTAACAACCTCTTTTGACATCCCTTGATATCAGAAAGTATGGCATATTTCTAAGAAGCATTAGGATCCTTATTGTTCAGTCCATAAAATTAAACATTAGTTTGTAGCATGTTTAATAAAGTTGGTTTTATTTCAAACAAAGATGCTTTAGTAAGTGGTCTAGCATCATCTTAATTGGTTGCATTGAACCCCAGTTTCATGATATCCACGAGGTTCCACTGTTGGTTCCCTTATCTTTCTCTTTGACGAAACTTTTGATGAAATTTGTCAACCATGGTTGCTTCGGTATTCTCTTCTTCTTTACGTCTAGATCTTTAGATTGTTCACTCTAATAGGCCTATGTCAAGTTCTAAAAGTTTTAGCTATCCAACTCAAACTCCTATCTTGTGTTCATATAACTGAACAGACATAAGAGTGGTGAAAACTCCTTATACTAAAAGAATTAAACGAATCCTACTAACTCCTCAATAATGACATCAAAAGCTTGTCGATAGAATTGAGTGACAAGTTTTAAAAATTCTTAACCATCAATATACCGTAAGTGCACAGGTCGTGAATTTAGTTTACGGGGTGCCAATACCTTAAGGAGTTCGTGTACTATTCAAATTCTAAGTTATTAGAGGCCTAAAGGATTATTAAAGTGAAGATAAAAATTGAATAGAAAAATAAATTTGTGAATATGGATTGATTGAAAATTAAATTGTAAAGTTAACATACATGAAACCAAAATTGCTCACCACCAATTGAGAATTGAAATTCAGCCAATGAAGATTAATAAATTATAAGAGAGGGGATTTATCCTATCATTAATGCTAACTTGATCACTTTTGTGTTAATGTGGTGTAGGTTCTAGACTATCGAAGGCTGGATTACTCTCTATCAAGTTATAATCACTAAACCTTAATTAAGTCGCGTTATTGAACATGTAATCTCTTGATTAACAATTAGCTCACAACCTTATCAGATTTTAAGCATTCAATTAAACAATAAGGTCTTTTACATAAGATCTCTTTTTGTATAATTACTGATTTGATTATTTTCGTAGTTTATTAGGGCGAACTCTCATTAACAATCCTAATTATTTTGTATTTGGTTCACTCTCTCGATTTATTACTGATGCATATAATTACAACAAATAATCACAACACCCAAATGAATTAACAAGAAAACAATTAGATTAATATTAAATTAAGAACAAATCCCTAATTCAAGATTCATGATAATAAATCCTATCTTATACATCATATGAAGAAATAAGAGTTGAAAAAAAAGGTTCAATTTAAAGGATTAGAAGTGGAAGCACCCAAGGTAGATTCCTTCTCTCTACAAGGTTTTTCTTCCTTAGTTTCTTCTAAAAGTGGCAAGAATGGAGGCTCCTCTTAGGTTCTTTGTTTTCTCCTTTATAGTATTTTCTATTTAGGTCAAAACTTAGGTTTGACCTGAGCCCCAAAGTTTGAAATAAACCCACAAAGTTGAGTTTTAGAAGTCGATCCATGTTTGTTATTACATAGGCCACGATCGTGACAGACCAGTCCATGTTAAAATGCTCTCTATTATGATCACGACAAAACAATTCACGATCCTGGCTCCCCTAAAATGGTTCTATCACAATTGTGGTCCACCTAGGTCTTCTTCTAGGCTTCCTTCGAATCTCCTTCATTCTTCAATATCTGCTCTTAAACACTAACAAATCATTAAGGCACCTCAAATACAAAAACTTAAAGCTCAATAGCATGCTTTTACCCACACAACACTCAAAACACAAACATCTAACTAACATAATTCTAAACCTAAATATGCATTAATAAATTAATTAACAACTAAAAACATACTAAAATGTCTATTAAAATATCATGCAAACTACAACTATCAGTCTCAAAAGAGTTAATTTCTTAGTTATCCTCGTAAATCCCAAAAAAGTAGTCTAATCATTAAAGGACCCATCTCGAAGTTCTCTTTTCGGAACCCTAGTGGAGCCCTCACAACAATCCCACGGTAGCCCTCTAATTGATATCTAACTCAATCAAAGGGTTCCCACAAAGTCAAGCCATTCATCTATAACAAAAGAGAAAAAACTTTCATACTATTAAAGTTAAAAGTGTGGAAAACAGTGGGAATTTTTTTAATCATTTTACCAAAATTTTTGACAACACAATGGCTATATTTTAACCTTCCTAAAATTTTCAAAAACTTGCGTAACACAATTTAAAAGACATATAATATTTCATATCCATCTCAACTTTTGAAATGGGACCTCAAGTCCACATCATCAGCAATCACAAACATATAATTATCAACATTTTATATTATTGAGGATTGAACCCTTGTAGTTCATTTAGTAAAAGATATATACAATCTCACAAACATTTACAAGAACACACTTTTGAACCCTTTCTAAAAATAATTTAAAATATATCATATGCATAGAAAAAAATAACACAAGCACATTAACATTCGATGATAGAATTAATCATGTGGAAAAGTCCCAATTGCTGCAACACCTATACGCATACTTGGGCTGGTTTGTTAAAAAACATAAAAATAGAGTGAGCTAAATGAGCTCAGTGAGTGTAATTAGTTTACAAGAAAATTGAAGTTTACAAGAAAATTGAACTTTTCATAATAATATAATTGCAATATTCCATACAATCATAAAGCTTATGGTAAAACATTTAACAATTTATTTGTGCATCATCAAATCTGGTAATAACATGACATTTCATAAAACACAATTTTAATTTTTATGAAATACTATTTTGAAATGATTTTCTAAATTAAACACATAATGTAAAAGTTTCCATTTTCCATTGTCTTAATCAATAAACAATGTGGCAATAAGTTTTTTGATAACTTTTCTACTAAAAATAATCCATCCACTAGAATTGGCACTATATGGTAACTCTAAATCACTTTTTAAAAATAAATAGAAGCAGCATTATTATTAAATGACTTTTCTTATTTAAAATAGCCCACCACTAGTTTCTTTACCATATAGTATACTAGGCCTAAAGTCACAGAGCTAGTTCTCTATCGCTTACCTGCGACCGATTAAGCATTAGTTATGGAGCTGGTTCTTTATTGCTTACCTATAATAGGTTAACAGCTTTAGATCGGTAGTTACGGAGTTAGTTCTACATCACTTACCTATAACAAGTCACAAAGTTGGTTCTACATTGCTTACCTGTGACTGGTTAACAACTATTTGCGGAGCTAGTTCTACATTGCTCCGGAATAGGTTAACTGCCATAAATATACTGATATCATACAAAATTTTAACTTTCAAGTTAAAACTTATATATTGCTAAAGCAAAATCTTATGCTAGTAATAGTCACTTGTAAAATCCTTTCTACAAAACTCAACATAAATATTCATTTCATGATCAAATGAAAATGATTTGAATAAACTCAATTTAAAGTACATTCATATGTTATCAATTCTTTTCAAATAATAAAACTACGCTCTTAGTTTTGGGAACTTATCTCCAATTACACTCACGCATTCAATGCCTCTCCTTTATCTACACAAAGCGCATTTTGTTTAGGCATTTATTTCCAAATTAGGAAATAAAGCATTAAAACTATATATTTGGTTTAATTGAGTTTGAGATTTTGTGTAACTCATATGCTAATCATATTTTTGCTTACTTTTGTGAGCTAACCTGTTAGTCACTGTTTCCAAATCTAACTTCAAAAGTCACTTAAATACCATATTTTATCCATTATAACTTACCAATTTCTTCAAAACATGATCTCACTCAATTTAATTCACCATATCACAATAATGCATGATGAGTCGCGATTATGGCCTATGTCTAAAATCCATACCTATACTTATTCCTTAAATTTCACATAGTAAACACTTAAATTAGGCTATGAGGTCTTCTAGACATTTATTTCCCTATGTCTATAGTTTCTATATCATCAAAACTCATGCCATTTTATCTTCTAAAATATGAAAATGTACCAAATATCATAAGCTATTTCAACACAAGGGCAGTATCAGGTTACCATTTTCAATCTAAAATTTCAATATCATTTATCCTGAATTAGGCCTAGATTTCCTCTAGAGATTTTTAGTAATATTCTTAGGTTTTCATTCCAATTAGAATCAAACAATTTGGAGGTATGTAGACCAACTTATGGCCAAAACATCTGGACTGATTCAAGTTAGTCTAAGATAGAATTCTGATACACATTTCTCTCTCGTCATATTCAACTAATTCTATACAAAGTGTAATGCCCTAATACTCCCTGGGAGGATATTGCAAGTGCCACACACATAGAACACACTGAAGATGAAACATTTCGAAATATATAAAAGACTTGTACATACATACATTCATTTCCAGAATCTCATCAAACATACATCGCATATCAAAATTTCTGAAAGCAGCCTGAATTAAGGTTATTACAACCTATCAAAATAAAAATTCTTGAGTTATAGACATCAGATACAAGTCCAAAAACAATCTCAAAATACATATGAACAAAACAAAAATTAGACTCCTTTGGCCATCACGGTTGTCTTGTCCCAGTTGCTACGTCCCTCTTTCAGAACCTAAACGGGGCAAATCCACCGTGCTAAGCATATAGCTTAGTGAGTAATAACTAATCTATGGATAAGCTGACAACTTATCATACTGAATCATGTAACAACATATACATGCATTAAACAATAACATAGACATAATGTATTTCAGAACAGACTTTATATAATTAACAGAACTGAATATCACAACAGGGTATAAACCCTTCAAAATTAGAACAATAATGTTTATGTCATAATCAAACATATATATCAGAATTACAAAACCAGATAACTGTTAATCCATCAACAGAAGTAGGTAACGGGACTTATATAGAAGAGACCGAAGTCTCAACACCGAAGTGTCACAGAAGAGACCGAAGTCTCGACACCTAAGTGTCAATATTAGAAGACACCGAAGTGTCAATAACAGAAGACACCGAAGTGTCAATAATAGAAGACACCGAAGTGTCACAGAAGTAGCTACAGACCCTTATAGGCATGCCTATTTAACCACAATTAGGACTTAATAGAATCAAAACATAAATATCTGAAATTCAATTCACATGTCAATCCAACAGCTTTGCAAATCATTCAATAGACCAAAAGCAGTAACAACAAAATAGTCAAAGCAAAACTATCAAAGTTGACCATCTAAATTACTTACAAAATTTACGCTCTAAAATTACTTACTAAATCTCCCTTACTGCTTATTGCCTCGACATCCCGACAATATCTGGAATTGGTCGCTCGATGGGTTCCTCTAAAACATTTAATACAAAAACATATCATTATTGTACACAATTATGAATTCAATTATGCACATTCATGTATACTAAATATGTATGATGCGTGTTTATGACAAATTTCGGGTTTCTTATCCTTAATCTTTCCGCATTCTCAATCATGAGAAACCATACTCAAATCCTTGTTCCAGATTTATTTCACAACCAACTTTCGGGTCCACCTTGTTCAATTATTATTCTCAAGAGGGCGAGGTACTTAGGTAATACTTCCTTCTAGAAATTTTTTCCCTCTTTGTTTTAGGTTTCCAATGATACCAATTTTATCCAATTTGATTTAGTATACTGAAAGTTATGCCCCAAAAGATTTCAGATTGTTCTTAACCTTCAACAGAATTCTCATCTCAACTTCCAGTCAGATTCTGAAATTTCTAGAGGCAGAATTAGAATTTAATCTCTTAATAAAATTTTTATCCTTATATTTCTAGTTTAATCCAAATTAAAAATCACTCTATTTGGATAACTACAGGAAATGTTATGCCTAAAATACTGAAGTATGTTATATGCTGGAAAGTTCAGTACGGCTACCCTAAAAAGTTTGCTTTCCAGAGAGAAAAAGCTCGCATGCAATCTTACAAGTTCACCGTGGCAAACCCCTGAGTTGGCCGCGGTGAACTTCATCCTTCAAGTTGGCCACGGTGAGTCAAGGAGAGTTAGCCGTGGCGAACTTTGACAGAAGCATACTTCATTTTCTAGATTTTAACTTCAAGCCAATTTTCTAGACTCTTAAGGACATAATTCGAATTCGATTCCTTCATTAAAAATTTAGCTCTATGTCTCTAATTTACTCTAAATCAAACCTCATGGAAATTAGATATTTACAGATCAAGTTATTTCCTAAAGATAGATGCATGTTTAGTAAAATTCTGTTTATCCTAACTCCAGCTCACTTCAAACTTTCACCAAGTTATACACATCTCCAAATCTACTTCTTCCTTCAACACCCACACCTACATCAACACCATTCATGCATGCAACAATCCACAAGCATGAGAATGTATACTAATTACGCATGCATGCAATTACAAACATTAAAACCTGAATGAACTTACTTGACTAAGTTTCTTTCTCTCTCTTCTCTCTTCAGCAAAATTTCCAGAACTTAGGAGAGCAAATGAGAGTTTCGGAGGATGCAGCAAGGGAAGGAAGAATGAAATAAGCAATTGATTGAAGGTTTATAAGTGTTTTTGGTGATTGATGAGCCAATAACATTAACAAGTACAAGTTCAACGGGTGAGCATCAAATGAAGTTTAATGGTGGTGGAGACAAATATAAAGAGTGTGTTTAAGAAGGTGATGTTCGGTGTTGAAAGAACCCAAAGGAAGAGACCAAATGCATCAAATGTTCCCTTTTCAACATAACTTAAATTTAGGTAGCTTCTTAATAAAAATTTATCCATTTGGCAACTAATGATTTGTCTCTTGTTTCTTTTTTTAATCTAAAATACCTTAAATTTTTAATAAATTTCTAAAACATCCTAAATGTCTCCAAAAATGCAAAATTAATAATAATACACACCAATTTAGTAATCCAAGACAATTAATCCATAATTCACCAAAATTTTGAAATAACAACTATTATCACCAAACAAATTTGTAACACATTTAATCCAACATTCTTACTTTAATAACTAAAAAAAATCACTTATACCTGGAAGATGTCATGAATGCATGTATAATATTGGTATGAATCCAAAAAGGCATATGCAAAAATAAGCAAAAACTCAATTACGCCAAGCATACCATGTATTGAAATTCCTTAATTTTCTAACCCCTAATATGGGGTGTTACACAAAGAAATATCAAAGTAATACCAAGACAACATTGATATTAAATACATCCATCTCACTTAAGAAAACCCATAAAAATTATAAATTTAAGCTGGGAAACTTACCACTTTTTCCTCCAAACTTTTGAGTATTTGATGAAGACTTCAAGATTTCTCCAAATCACCATCAAATTTCATCAAAAATGACTACACTCTTCTTCCTCTCTCCTTAGATGATGTTCACCCTTGGCTTCGCTTCTTTTCCCTTTCTTTTTTTGTCTCTCACGTTACTCTCTCATCACTCTCACGTTTATTTTGAAGGAATGAAGCAAAATGTCTTATGTTTTACTTTTTATACTCATTGAACAGATTACTCTCGCCACCTTCCTGTTTGTCATTACTAATGACTCATCAAACACATGTCATCATCTCATTGGTCATCTCTAATGACTCATTATTCCACTAATATCATGTAAAAGACCACATTGTCCTTAATTAGTACAAAAAGACCGAATTGCCCTTTAATGCATTTAAATGACCAACTAGCTGAATTAAATCCCAAAAATATTCCACAATCATCTAATTTTCAAATTTGACGATGAGATACTCTAATTACGGTCAATAATTATTGACTGTATGCTTTTAAAAATTTTGAATGGGTTTAAAATTATCAATACCCATTATTTTCTAAAAGCGTATTTTAGTCCAATAATTTTGGATTACCCGAATTTTATTCAAATAACCTCCGTTTTGGCCTGTTTTAGTTCCTATAGACTTCAATCCTAATTTTGGAGCTTTTCATCATATTTTGAAATTATTGGTAACTTTTCGGTTGCTCGAAAGAAATTTTGAATTGGATATGGAAATCACTAAATATCATCTAGATTTTCTAAATTTCATTCAGAAGTGTCACCTAAATCTCTAAAGCACATTTCGGGTCTTTTAAAGCTCATTTGGACTCATTCTGTAGAATTTTGGAGTTTTTGAAAATTTTTAAAGAAATTTTTGGTCGAGGCTAAAACCATCTCTAGTTTATTTGTGATCTCCGTTATAACCTTAATAATACATTTAAATGCTTAAATTACTCTAACTATAAATAGAGCATACTCTACAAAATATAGGTACAACACATTACACACTATAATTATCGAACTAGGATATTACAAATCATTGGGTATTAGACGAAAAAGTTTAAGTCGCCTAAAGTTGGGCTCTTGTATGTACCCTATCTCATATTTAGTAGGAAGGGACTTGGATATTACCTCATTAGCCTAGTCGCAAGCAACTGTTGCGTTAATTGCTACAGTTAAATCTCATAATCCCCATGCAAATCCCCTTCCTTTCTACTAGGAGATGCTAAATCCAATGCCTTAGCTCTACCCAACTCCATGTGCTCCAAAGTATCATTAGATGGTAGATTTAAGACTAATGTACCCTTTATAATTTTTTGATTCTCATTGTTATCCTCAGTCTCCTCATCATCTAATAAGGAAAATCCATTCTTAGTCCCTTCAAAAGAAACAATAGCAGGAAGTTTATCAACAACTCCCTCACAGTCGGATAATACAACCACTGGATTTTCTATTTGGACAGTATGCTCATCGAAATCATCATCAACATCTTTGACCATAACAACTTCAAGGTTTATCTTTTATACAACAACAATAGCAGGTGTAACAGAGTCTAGAATAATCGTAGCATACCAAAGCTTACCAAATCTATTGAAGTTGCAGCATTCAAACTAAACCCAAAATTGTTCGTCGACACAACTACATTACTTGTATCAGTATGTTTATCCATAACAACATCAATAATACCATCATTACGAGTATATTTTTTCATAATTTCTTGATTTTTTCATATTTTTCTTTCAATGTTTCTGTCTCCACTAGATTCTCCAAATCCATTATAATAGGTTCTTTACCCTTATTGACAGGGACGAAGCTAGAACCAAAAGTCAATAGGGGCCAAATATAAACAACCACAACTTATACATCAACATTTGCGAACTTTACCTTAAAGCATCATAACTATAAATGGAATTAAACTATGTGAAACCAAAATCTTTTCAATTACATAAAAATATTCTTAACGAAAAATTATAAAAAAAACATGTTCATAAAATGATAATTGAGAAGACATACAGAGAACATAGTCAAAGTAGAACTCGCCGGTCTTTCAAGTCTCTGAACACGTCAACAATTGAGTCACTACTGAAGCTCTATGTAATTTCCCTCTCGGTGTATATTACCATATAACTCTCAAAAAATTCATCCTCTATTTTGTTGCGTCGCACAGTCTTGATGGCATCCATGGTAGAAAAGGCACGTTCAGCACTTGCAGTAGAAACCAACATAGTTAATATGAGCTTTGCCAATTTAAAAATATGTGGATATGTGTGCATTTTTCGTGTCTCTACTAACCATTGGCATAACTCAGAAACAATTTCTAATTTCTTGAGGCTTGGATGTCTAGACAATTCAACCTCGTAATGAGACAATTGCAATCGTAATTCTTCCTTTTCAACATTCGTGAAGTCAACAGGATAAAATTTGTTGACAAGATTACAAATGTCGTCAATTTTGAAAAACTTGTCAGCACCTCGAGGCTCCAAAGCACAGCTAAGAGTGAGCAACTCCACCGACCTCTCATTAAACCTATTGTTTAGCTCTTGTAGTTGCACATCAATTGTAGCATAAAATATATTTATTCGATAATGATGCTCAACTGTTAATTTGTCTTGTTGGTGAAGAGCACGGACTCCTCTTTCTATATAAATAGAGCCCATATTTGGAATTTCGGTATGACGACTTTCACAAAAGGTTTTCACTTAGACGAAAAGAGAGTTCCACCCATCATCTCTAAGTTTCTGTAAGAGGATTTTTGTAGTCTCAACAAGATATAAAGAATTCAAAATGTCTTGAGACTTTCGTTGTAAAGCTTGAGAAAGTGACTCGGAGACTTCTAGAATTTTCTTCATAAGATGCAAAATGAAGATAAATTCAAAAGAAGTCATATACTGCAATGCCGTAGTTGCTTTTGCATGTTCTACTGATGTATCTCCTTCATCAATTAGTTTATTGAGAACAACACAAGTGGCACTAAACATTTTTATCAAACTTGAAATAGATCTCAAAATAAGTGCCATCTGTTGCTTTCCCAATACATCCCCTGCTTCATCAACAATTATACAGAACTTTTCTTTGCCAATTTCTTCACGAATAGCTCCTTTTACTTTCTCCGCAATAATATGTAATATCTCTTTTATAATATTCGGTGAAGTGTAAGATGAATTTTTTGGAGCATTTCCTAACACAACTTGCTTCACATCAGAATTGTACAAGGCCTGATGTTTTACTAGTTCAAGAAAATTTCCCCGATTAATCGAATCCTCACTTTCATCTCAACCCCTCATAGACATCCTTTGGCAAGCTAACCATCTAAGTGCATCAACAGAAGACTTAAGTCTCATTCTGTTATTAGCAATTTGCTTTGGTGTTTGCTTCAACCATATATGTGGCAAGTGTCCAGATTGGTTGAGAAAATCTTCCAACTCTTTCTCGGCTTTTTTATGGGGTGAATTATGGTCTTTACCCTCATGCAACAAGAAAGCACATTTCTTACCTCCAACTTTATTCCAATTTTGAAAGCCATCTGTAGTAACAGCTCTACCGTTCGTGCTTGTTAAAAAGAAAGCAAATAAAACAAAAGACAACATCTTTATAAGGAGAATATTCTAACCATGATGGGTATTTTTCATACCATGAGGTTTGAAATGAACAATTTCTGGAGCCAAACTTTGATTTTTTATATTCATCCTTTACTGGTTAAAACAGACCCTCCACAATATAAGCTCAGCGCATGTCATTCTGTTGGTGCTCTGATTGATACTCCCATATTTGCTTACGCTTGTCTGGGTCTCGCTCTAAATAATTAGAGCTAGTTTGTGTTTCTTCAGTTTTCAAAGTTTTTGTAGGCCTTAGTTCACACTCCGGAGACAAAGCGGTAGGTAATTCATTTGGGAGCTCATTTGATGGTTCTGCAGCTGGCTCAATTGTCGTATTTCTTGAAGTTTGGCTTTGTTTTCTCTTAAAAAGCCCAGTAATTGTAGCTTGCTGCATTTTTTTGAAGTTCCACTGTTCCACCTGTAACATGTATCAGTTATAAATTTTAAATATAGTAATAAGTAAAGCTAACTTATAACTGATTTAATTTTGTACTCGATACTCGATAAGTAAATACTATCGTATTAACAACCCAAACTCACCCCAAACCTTGGGGGTGAGGGTGCATAGAAAATACCAATGTGACAATTCACAAACTGACAAGTTTCTAATTTATGTTCATCTAATTTCGAAACAAGAACAACAATAAAAATTAAAATTGTCTGTATGTTGTTTACTTGATTGTTTGAAGAAAGAAGATGAATAGTTTCAACAAAAGAGGTTGAATCCTTGAACGTCGCCCTCGATAATCCTAGTATAACTCAATCAATGCGTAAAATTCGCAAGTCCTAAAACCCCATACGGCCACACCTAAACGTCACTTGAACGAACATTATCGCACTATGTATCGCACTATCGTTGTTTGATATAAAGCAAAATAAATGGTTTTGCATCGCAGAGTAATACCCAAACGCATAAACGCTGACAGCTATGCTTACTTTTACAAACTCTTCTTTTTAAAATACTGTTTTTACAGATTGTTACATATATTTACAAATGGGCTTATACAACAGTCCATAGGGTAGTAAGCATTTATTTTTGTTTCCATAGGGTAATGCTTTAAAGTCCATACAGTAATGCTTTAAAGTCCATAGGATAATAAGTTTCCATAGGGTAATGCTTTAAAGTCCATAGTGTAATAAGCATTTATTTTTATTTGCAGTGGGTACTGGCCCACCTTGGCCCTTCTATGCATCCGTCTCTAGAACCCAGAACCTCCTTACAATCCTCTCCTCCTTTCTACCACTAGGCTACCCCGTGAGGGGCATTATGATCTCATTTCTTATTATTATTACGGGTTGATTTCGATTTACTTGACTTAGAATTTACGGTAACTTTTAAGCATGATGAATGTACTTACGACTCACTGACCCCTTTTCTAAGCCAAGTTAGTTAACTTAATTGACAATGTAATCATATGTACAAACTC
>JAOSBN010000008.1:38402129-38417189 GCA_027563595.1 Erythroxylum suave | reverse complement strand
AACTCTCACCTCAAAAGAGGAATTTAACTAGAGTCAAATTTGTCATACAAATCTTTGACTTTAGATTGGTGTATTAAACAAGGAGGTCGCACCTCCTTATATAGGCAAGATTCTTGCCTCAATTTTGCTCCCTAACGAATATGGGACAACAAAGGAGCCGAAAACCCAACAGATTAATAAATAGAGAATTAAAAGGGTCCATCCTTATTTGAAAAAATACCAAAATGCTCAAAGATGAGTCCTAAAAATAGTATCATAGGGTATGTTTTGATGCTTCTTCTTACATGTAGCAAAGTAAAACACGTTGCAAAAAATAAAATGGCCCAATTTAATTCGCTCACCAATCATAAGGGTGGATAAGAACCAAAGATCATTAAACTCTATATTGTTCTTATAGATAGTAATAGAGGATATAAAATTGAATTTGATAAAGTGATGATGAAATTTTTCTATAGTAGAAAAGACTCTAAAATCCTTAGGTTTAGGGATAAGGTAGTGGGTATGGGGTAGCTAAAAGATGACCCTTTTAAGATGAAATGTTTTCCATCCTCCAAACAATGATTGGCTAGATAATCGTAATTATCAAAATGTTTGGGAATACAGATGCCTTATATATCATTTAGAATCTAAGGACTAAGCAAACTCTCATTTACATATACATAAATTTTAAATATCCATTAAATTGTAATCAAATTTACAAACATTGATTAGGTTAACCATAAAATGAGGCCTAAATCTAGTTTTAAAAAAATATCTCACCAAGTCAAACTGCTTAAAGTAATAAAATGGATCTAAAAGAATAAATATACTTATGTGAAAGGCTTTAGTTGATAATCTAGAAACTAGGTGATTAGGTGCCAAGGTAAGGGTGCTATCTAATAGGAGAAGGAGAAGGAGAAGGAGAAAGGCAACTCACCTTTCAGTGATAGGAACTCTCAATTAATCTTTTATTCCAATAATCCTAGGCCTAAGCCTCCCTAAATTCCCAATTCAAATTAATTATTATCTTTAGATATATCCATGATAAATTAATAAGATGACAATGATCCTAAGGTATGTAAGTAACAACAAGAGGTAAAAAAAAAGATATGTTGTCAAATACAAAACCTATAAAAAGAAAAACTTCCAGTAATTTTTGAAAGCACGTATAAACTCAAATAAGCCTCAAACAATCTTAAAAGGTTTCCAAAATATTTCTAAAACTTTAATTTATCCAAAAGAGTTCAAATTTGTTTAAAAGGTTCATGAAATATAAAATGTTAACTGAAAAGTCAAAGTTCATCAAATTAATGCCTAATCAAAAGCATAAGTCAGCTTAATCATATAAAAGATCAATTAAACCTTTAATTTCACAAAAATGCCTAAATGTGATTAATTTAACCTAAAATTAGTGATTTTTAAAATGCCTCCACTCTCACAAAATGTTTAAGGCAAAAAAATTCAATTGAAGAAAGCACTCAAAAAAAATTAGTAAAATTGAATAATGAGAAACTTAAAGTTTGCTCCTATATGCATAATTTCCAATAATTTTGAAAACAACCTAATTTTTAATACGCAAAAATGCTAAAATCTAGATTCATCAAAAGTTATACCTTAAATGCATTTAGGGGGTTTAAAATCTTACACCTAACTTTCAATTGAATCATATAAACGTCAATTTTATGAAAACCCCAAAATTAAGAATTTAACCAATTTGGAATCTTAGAACATTAAAAATTCAAGTTGATGCTGTCAATATTAATTTTCATGAAATTAAATCCATGAATAATTTATAAATTATGAAAGCAATGAAAATTAATCAATAATTTTATAGAAAAATCAGGAATATTTTAAACACCAAATTTAAATGGAAGATGTGATTAGAGGCTAAAAGTTAATGGAAAGACATCCTAAAGACAAAGTATACTCTTTTGGGATAGTTATTACTCCCTAAGACTAAATAGAAAGGGGTTAACCACTATAAAAAGGAAACATATATGCGAGAGGGAAATACTAAAAACCTTTAAACAATAATGAGAATTGTTGGAGAATATCATGCTTATGCTTTTTGATAAAAAAAAAATATTTTACAGACCTCACCTTTTATGACATTACTTTTTAAATGAAATCCATATAACCTCTCATATCATACTTTAGGATCTTGATCCAAACCATACAAATTGTAAAGTTTGTAAACATGATTAGGTGTATTATGAATTTCAAAACCAAGAGGTTGATTAATATAAATTTATTCTTGAATAAAATCATTTTAAAATGCACTTTTAGTATCCATGTAATTTGAAATATGTGTATAATGTAAATGTAAGTAATAATATAATGACTTCTAATTAAGTCACCGATTAGTGTAAAATTTTCCTCAAAATCTATTCCCTTCTCATGATTATACCCCTCAGCCACCAGTCTAGCTTTGTTTTGAACACTGGTACCTAATTCATCTAGTTTATTTCTAAATAACCACTTGTATATATGACATTCTTTAGACCTTTGTGATAACATTCACACTTTACTCATCTCAAATTGTTTCAACTCATTGTTGCTAATGGCTTTTTCTATAGTTTTATGTTCTATTTGAGAAATGAAAGCAAGATGAGATAGATCTTTAAGAATATATCTGGTGATTACTCCTTCTTAAAAATCATATATGATTTAAAAAATTATTTTTCTTAAATTTCAAATATGTTGGAAGCTCCTCGTCGTTCTTTCCCCTCTGATTTGGTTCAGTGATGTCTTTTCTTGACTTATATGAGGTATCTTAGTAATCATTATGATTATTTTAAAAGAGCTAATTTTTCTAAATCTTTAAAAGAGCTACTTCGTTATGTTTAACACTTTCCTTAGAAAAAAAATGGATTAGTTTTTTTAAAACAATATGCTTAGCTTTTTTAATAACAGGACTATTCTAAAACACTTTATATGCTTTTATATCTAAGAAACAACTAGAAAAACTTTGTTAATTTGAAATCAAAATTTTCTAAGTTATATTCAGTGTTTAAAATGTTGCATTTTTAACCAAAATTTTTGAAGCAACTAATCTTAGGCTTTTTGCCATGTCACACCTCATATAGTGTTTTATCTATAATTATTTCTTATATACCCTACTAGATGTATGATAGATAGTTGCTACAACTTCTACCGAAAAATAATTTTGGAGGTCATACTTATTGAAATCTCTTACGATGTCTTATTTTTCTCTTAAGAATTCTATATTTAAAGTGTCGTAGGAATAATGAAATGGTGAAAGATATTATTATTTGCACAAAAGGTTTCAAACCTTTTATTCTTAGAGTCTTGATTATGGACACTTCAAATTGAAGTAATGGAGAGTTCTTTTTCATTTTAGACTCTTTTAACAAACTTGCAAATGTCCAAAATTACTCACCTTTACTAGCTAGCAAGAAAACATAAGTAAGCATACTAAAATCATCCAACATCAATAAAATGAATAAAACATACCATCTAAATTGTCATCTGTAATGGGGCTAAATAAATTTATAAAAGTAATTGTAAAATTCTAGTAAAAGTTATTGACTTTTCTATCTTATATGAGCTACAAATCATGTATTTCTTAAACTTGACAAGTTCCTTGTAGTTAAGAAAAGAGATGATTTCCATGTTTTCATATCCAAGATTCCTTTACAAAATATATGCATCTTCATTTATAGACATTACACACTTTATAATATAGTTAAAGAGATCATAAAACTCAACTATGTTAACATTCCATTCCCAATTTTCCAAAAATGTTATTTTGATGTCAACAAAACTAAAAAAAAAAATGCATGATTTTTCTTTATAAATTATTTTCAAACTTTTATCACATAATTGGCTAAAAAAAGTAAGTTATGCTTCAAACCATCAATTAAAACCATATTATCAATCTGGTATGATCTTCCTTACCAACTTTTCTATTACCAATTATCTTAAACTTGGAATTGTCTCAAGATATGATAATCTTCCATTTTTTTCTTTAAGAGTTGTAAATTAGGGATGCATTATTAGAAATATACTTTAAGTATCCATTGTCCATATATTTTTAGTGCTCTCAAAAAATTAAGAAAATTAATGTATTGTTTAGGTACACAAATAATCATGGCTCCTTAATGATTTTTTTTCTTTTCTCAACCTATTTCCTTAAAGATTTACCTATTGAGATTTTTCTCAATATTTTTATGATCACCACAAAAAATATTATTATATGAATAATTAAAATTAGTGTTATTATAATGAGACCTTTGGTTTTGATGAATCAAGTCATTCTTAGGTCTTCTTTAGATGTTTGAATAGTGGATAGATCTTTATTAGATGTCACAAGAATTGTGTCCTCTATATTTGATAAAATATCCTAGAATTTGAATATGTATGCGATAAGTTAGTTTAATGTGTTGATTTCTATAAATGGTAAGAACATGTTATATATAATGTTCCACTCTCATAGAGTATATCCCCGAACGTACCGTCAATATTTGAGAACATATTTTACAAGGATGGCACATTAAGGTAATTAAAACAACTTATTACAAAAAAAATTTCAAGCATCAAACACATTTTAAGCAAAACAATAATCATTTTGGACCATTTTGTTAACAAAACTTATCCAGTCATAAATGTCATTACACTTTACAATTCACATATACATTGTACAACATTTGACAAATACAATTCCTGATACAAAATAACTAAAAACATGTGCAGGTACAACTGATGTTGACCACTAACTCATGTCAAAATGCAATAACTATACTCCAAAAATTCTAACTCGATCTCTTCTGAACTTGAAATTCAACAATACAATTTTGATGAATTTTTCAAACTTAGTGAGTGAACCATCCTCGATGTGCTCACTCACATCAAACACAGAGACAATTCATATTTCAATTTACAGATAAAAACTATAATCAAATATTGCATATCATGTCACATTTCATCATACTTCGACAAGTATAATTTATGTACACATTTTGCATTTCCATTTCAAAACAGTCCAATTAATTCATTTCAATCATTCATGCAATATATATCAAGTTGTATTTGTAATGCACATGTGACTTCACTTTTATTTTTACTTTGTTGTGACCGAGTGCCTTTTTACTATCCCGTATCCATTATGGATACCATGCTCATTCATAACTACCCCATATCCGTTATAGCTCTTTATGCACATTCCTGAGTTTTAAGCTCTTTTTAACTGTTCACTCTGGTCACAACTTCTTTGTTTGATCATGCATAATAATGTGATGCATCATATCACAAAATATGTCATCAATAACATTCATTCATTATGGACAGTCATTTTCACATATTCATCGGATCTTAGTCCAGCATTTAACATTTAGTTGAGTAAACTTAATTTTTCCAATTCACATTCAATTAGGAAAAGCTTCCTATACAATCTCAATTATCAAACTCCTCGAACCATCACTATCTGGAATTATCACATTCACATCAATAACAGTTCAATAATTAAAATTTAAGCAGATACAATCAATCCTTGTAAGAAACATCTAGGTTGACTCACAGTAAGCTCCAGATTAGCTATTGCCTTAACGAACCGGCAATGTCTAGATACTTTCAATCTTGTGTATCTATCTTCTTACAATACACACATATTTCGTACATCATTAAGTTGTCGATCATATGATTATTCAATCATTCACACATACACACCAGATATATAGGCAAGTTCAATATAATTATAAAAAAAAGTTGGACACCAGCCTTGCAAGTGTATACTTGAAGTATCAATAAAGATGAAGTAAACATGTCTGCAAAAACTACTCGCTCGCTTTAAAAGCAACTCAGTTGAGTCATGTCATTAGTTACTTTCTTGAGGCCCTAAGTCTTGTTTTCCCAGGTAGAAATCAGAGTGAAATTCGATTATTTGGGCATTATGTATGCTCAATTTGACTATTCCTAGGTAAGTACCCTAAATTATAAATCTTAACCATTTCTTATGTCATAACTTGTATATGTCTAGATTGCACTTCAAAGAAACTTGATCATTCTAAAATCATCAATTATACATTCACTAATCCTTTTACAGCATAACATAATCACATAATATCTAAATTCTTATTCATCCATACCTAATACACCTTACCCATTTCCTCTAGATCACATTTACATTCCTAAGAACCCTTCATTTATATGTCATTCATAAATTTCTAGATTTTAAACTCAATCATATCAATAATCATTTCCTTAAGTTAAAACCTGAATTAACAACCTAAACTTATCAAACCTTTATCAACTTATTCAACATCAAACTAGGTTCATTTTAAGCATCAATCAAGTCGAAAGGCACCACTATAAAGTAGCTTATCACTAGTTCATTCATTAATCATTTAAAAGAGAAGAATGCATGCCTAAAGCCTTTCCCACAATCATGGGTTATGCCATCCAAAAAATCCTAGCCAATTTCTTCCATGTTTTTCCAGATTTTAACTTTTTCATAATACATCCAACACATCTAGTTCATAGTTCATCATTTAGACTTCATTTCCTCATCATTTTTACCTCCATTTCAACTCAAAAACATCCTTTCTACAACTCATAAACTATTATTGATCATTTATTCAAAAATAGAACATGAACATATATCCCTTCATTCATCAACTTCCAACACACGTCAAGCAAAATTATCACCATCAATCTATCTTAAACTATCGTCATATAAGTTTTTATTAATCAAACCATGAAGATTAATATGTTACTTACTTGTTTAACTCCAAAGCTCTTCAAATCATGGGTTAACCTAACTCTCCAAGCATTACAAAATCATCAAACTTTTAAGGTAGAATAGGCTAGGATTTAGTAATAAGATGAAGATAACCGAAAACCTAAAGTGGCTAAGTGAAGGATGTAACACTGGACTCTTTCAGCCCTTTATATATTGGTTTATACTTTGAAACACTACTGTATATTGATATATACATGGTTGTATATGAGTTCAAAATGTATATGAATCCTTTTGGTATATATAAGCCAGTGATATACAATAATATATGCCCTTACATGAACTTAGAGTTCATTGTTAAGCGAAATCTTAGAGATTTCTAACATATAAGCTTCTAAGTGTGTAAAAGGGACTTCATTGGATGGATATGGCCATGGTGGCTGAGTTAAAGGTGTTCTAATGCCTTCTTATTGGACACTTAGAAAGCTTAATTTGAAAAGTTGATGTATGTATATTGTTAAAAGTTAAGGGACTTAAATGTAATATTTCAATTCTTAGAGGACCAATATGATATTTTATAAAGTTAAGGGGCTTATTTATAATTTGAAAAATTCTGAGGAATAAAATGAAAAGTTTTGGTCATTCTTAAATTTTGGGTTTAATTGCAAATTTAGGAAAGTTTGGAGGGTATAATAGTAATTTCACATAAGCAAAGGGCAAAAGGGTAAATTCACTATGATTGATCAAAGAAAAGTCAAATTATAGACCCTTCTCCTTGTTATGGCCGTGCACCACCCATTAAACATTAATAACACTTGGTTTTAATTAAAAGAAAGGAGAAGAAAGAAGAAGAGAGGAGGAGAAGAAGAAGAATTCAACTATCACCCAAATTCCACCATCCTTTTGATTCTCCAACCCAAACCAACGGTTCTTTAAGGTAATTTGGAGTCAAGGAACTCAAATCTATTAGATTTGAGAAATTATTAAAGGATTGGAAGATATCACAAAGGAAAGTTTAGGTAAATTTTGTCTCATCTCTCTCTACATTATGATTTTGAGTTTGGTGTTAAGATATGTTGTTCTCCATGCTTGAGTATGCATGAAACATGTTTTATATGAATGAAAAGAGTCATGAAACGAAATGGCATCTCTTTGGTGAAAGTTGGTGAAATTGTGAATATCTTTTGAAATTGATGGTTTAAATGGACTCTATGATGTTAATTGTGTATGTATAATGTGAATTGATGATAAAAAATGAGGAAGAAGTACATTAGAAAGAGGCTTTCAAATTTATGTCTTTAGGTGTTTGATAAAATGCCTAAGTGAACTTGGCCTAGGATTTAAGGATTTTGATGATGTGCATTGGAAAGAAACTTTCATGTTTACTTAGAGTAAACTTGAATTGTTGCTTAGATTGATGAGTAATGGCCTAATGTGCTTGGCTTAAAATTTTCTCAATTATGCTATTGGATCAAGGCATTACACACCTTGGAAAAATGCAAAAGAAAGCTTATGTGAATAAGAAGGGAATTAACTATTTGAGAAGCTTAATGGTCAAATCCTATAGCTAATGTGTTTTATACATTTATGTGTTGGGGTATAAATATGAGTTATATATTTGAGTAGTAAATATATTGCATTTGTATGTATAAAGGCTCGAGAGCTATAAATCAAGGAGCTCGTACCGAGAATTGTTGAAGTAAAAAGAGTGTAAACCTTCTTTCCAAGTGAGTTAGGGAAAACATATCTCTCAAATGGGATCAGGACATCCTAAGACATGCATGATGACTTGTATATGAATTTTGTACCTAGGCAATGCATAGTAGGATTGATTTTCACATAAATGCTAGTATACTTATGTATTTAATAAATGACCTTGTTGTGAATAACTTTTTGCTCTCGGAGTGAAACTGATGTTTTGATTTCATATTTTGAGTAATGATATTGTTTTCAACAATTGAAGTGCAAAGGACAATGTTTAATTTTCTCACTACAATTTTGAATAACATTTCACTTAGAGTGCAAAAGATAACTTTCAATACCTGAAAAATGTTTTGAAACTTACATATGCATAACTAAGTCATGTATGCTGCATGCATGTATTCTCTTTTGACTTGGAGCCTTGGCACGGTTTCATTTTTTCAGTTGGACTGATAAATAAAGACATAATGCCTTACCTGATTTTAGTATTCAATATTTTTATATGATTTTTAATGATTGGTGAGGAAACGATTGGCCAATCGTATGTTGGGCACAATAGATTAAGTGACCCCCATACCCTTGACACTGGTACATAAAAGTCAAGTCTTTGTAATGACACCATTCTACAGGACTCGCGGATGATTTCACACCTAAAGTTCTAGTCACTAACATGGTCATCTCCCGGGGTTATGACGCTCTTGTCAATCGTAGTCTGCACTTACCACAATTAAAAGTCGATCCAAAACTAGGATCGGTTGGTGTATGTGCACACTAGTTTGGTCGACTAGTGGCGACAAACGTAACTATTTTGGCCTATTCTGAGATTTGATTTCCTGACAAGATTTGACTTTTACATGTGATGCTTTTCTGCTTTTGGTGTACTAAAACTGGAATCTATGTTCACTGAAAGAGTGATTAATATGCTAGGCCTATGTGGTTCCTAACTAATATGGCACGAGTCATAGACTAGGTCTATGCATTTCTGTGTCATGCATGTTCACTTCATAAGTGGTTATGTGCAGGTTAGATGTGTAAAACAATCTTTGGGTTATTTAGACCGTTTTCATGTGTACCAGGTTTTATTTGCGATATATGTTTCTTTCTGCTCACTGGGTACATAATGTCCTCATCCCCTCTGCTTCCCAACCATGTAAATTAATTTAGTGAGTTTGAAGTTCTAAGTGGATCATATGGTCTTTTGACATTTTCAGGATATTATAGCACATGGGTAGTCTCTATTTTGTACTTTGTTTTATAGTAGCTCATGATTATGTTGATATGCTTTAAAATGTTGTAAATTAACTTTTGGTTGTCTTGTGATTTGTAAATAACTTTATGTATGAACAATTTGTATTGTCGTTGAGATTGATATATAGTTAGCCTTGCATAGTCAGGTTAAGGATACCATGAGTATCCTCAGCTCGGGTATGCGGTGGTTGTCATATACCCGATGGGGTTCCAAGTTGTGACAATTAAATTGGTATCAAAGCAAGGTTTTTATGTTTTCAAAAGTTTTATTACTGCTTTCAAAAGATTCATGAGCCTTAGGAGTTAAGTCTGGGTGTCGACAGTCTAAGGTCGAGAAGTTGAGTCTCAGATCATTAAGTTGACGTCCTTAATGGTCAGATGATTTCAACCTCAGTAAGAGTACTCATCGACATTCCTTGAGGTGTAAGGGACATCAGATAAGCAAGGCTTAGTCCGATCTGTTTTATTAAACATCTTTTTCTTTGATTTTATAGTGATAGCATGGTTGGGTGAGGAAGGGGAAGACGTTGTAAGGTTAAACCTTTGCGACTCGATCTAGGGGAGCACAGCGCTAAAGCAGTCACAGAACCAGTGTTTACTAACACATAGTGTTATTAGGTGTTATGTGTGTTCTCAGTAGAGATGCTAAAGTTTTGATCGATATTGGCATGCAAAGGTCCTTTGTTAGTGTGACCTTTGCTGAGGACATCGTCGTTAGATCCCTCTCTCATTATAATCACTCTTTTAGGAGTGCAAGTGGCTTGTGATGAAGCATATACGGCCTGTGAGCTAAAGGTCAATGATGTTGAGTTAGAGGTAGATATTATTCCCCTCGATCTATAGGATTTTGAGGTGATATTAGGGATTGATTGGTTAAAGAGGCAACATGCTAGGGTTAATTGTTACAAGAAAGAGGTGGAGTTTGACACTTAAGGTGGAGTCCCGATTAAATTTACCGATGATCGACATGTGTTCCCGAGTTCTTTGATATCAGTGGTCAAGGCTAAGAAATTGATTCGTTGGGGATGCCAAGCATACCTCGCATATGTGATTGACACTTGGGTACAGAGGATCGAACTTAGATATATCCCTATTGTATACGAGTTCCCCGATGTATTTCTGTAGGAGTTACCTGGATTGCCTCCTGATCGGTATTTTGATTTTACTATTGACTTAGTCCTTGGGACAACACTAATATCTTTACCACCGTATCGCATGGCACCAGCTAAATTAAAAGGGCTGAAGGTTTAGTTGCAAGAGTTATTACACAAAGGCTTCATCAGACCAAGTCATTCACCGTAAGGAGCACCAATAATGTTTATAAAGAAGAAGGAAGGGACCCTCCGTTTATGTGTTGATTATCGACAGTTAAATAGGGTTACCATCAAAAATAAATATCCACTCCCCAGGATTGATTATTTATTTGATCAGTTGAGAGGATCTACAATATTCTCAAAAATAAATCTGACGTCTGGGTACAAAAAATGATGTACACAAGACTGCTTTCCAGTAAAGGTATGGAAACTATGAATTTTTGATGATGCCATTCAGATTGACAAATGCACTTGCAGCGTTTCTAGATCTCATGAACAGGGTGTTCCATCTTTATTTAGATCAGTTTGTTGTAGTCTTCATTAATGATCTTCTAATTTATTCTAAAGATAGGGAGGCGCATGCTAGACATCTTCAGATTGTGCTGCAAATACTTCGCGAAAGACAGTTGTACACGAAGTTTTCAAAGTGTGAATTTTGGTTGAAAGAGATAGGATTTCTCAGGCACATGGTATTAAGAGAAGGTATTTATGTGGACTTAAAAAAAGTGGAAGCAATACTTGAGTGGGACTAGCCTAAGAATGTGACAAAAATTCGCAGCTTTCTGAGGTTAGCTGGTTATTTTTGAATATTTGTTGAGAGTTTCTCAGTACTTGCAGCCACTTTATCGAGACTTACCCAAAAAGGGATAAAATTTCAATGGGATGAAAAATGTGAGGCAAGTTTTCAAGAACTGAAGAAGCAATTGACTTGTATGCCAGTGCTTGTTTTACCTACCCAAGGAGTCAATATGAGGTACACAATGTTGCCGGTTGCCAGGGACTTCGCTGTGTGCTTATCTAGGCTGGGTGAGTGATCACTTATGCTTCTAGATAGCTGAAGAAGCACGAGCTAAATTATCCTACTTATGATTTAAATCTCGCAGCGGTGGTGTTTGCACTCAAAATTTAGAGATGCTGTCTTTATGGGGAGACTTGTCGTATATACACCGACCACAAGAGTCTAAAGAACGTAATGACACAGAAGGAGCTAAACCTCAGATAAAGGAGATGGATGGAATTAATTAAGGATTATGACTTAGTAATTGACTATCACCTGGGAAAAGCAAACTATCACCTGGGAAAAGCAAATGTGGTAGCCAATGCATTGAGTTGGAAGTCCTATTTATTGGAGACTGTCAAGCAAAATCCTTATATGACTCATTTGATGAGTATACGGAGCCTTGGGGTTGGACTCTCAGTGGCTGAGGGTAACGAAAAGCTGCTAACACAGTTTAAAGTTTGGCCAACACTATTTGATGAGATCAAGAGATCATAGGTTGATGACCCCGAATCAAAAGTAATTCGAGAGAAATTACCATCCAAAGAGGATGAGAGGTTCCAGTTGAGAGAAGATGGGTTATTAGTCTTCAGAAACAGAGTATGTGTACTAGATGACAAAGATCTCAGGTGAGCTATTATAGAAGAAGCTCATAGTTAGGCATATGATATGCATTCGGGCAGCACCAAGATGTATCAAACTCTTAGAGAGAGTTATTGGTGGCCAAGGATGACGAGAGAAATAGTGAATTTTGTGGCAAAATGCCTTCCCTATCAACAGATAAAGGCAGAGCATCAGAAGCCAGTGGTACAATCTTTCCCTATTCCATAATGGAAGTGGGAGTATGTGACAATAGATTTTGTAATTGGATTACCTTGTTCATTGAAGGGTGACAGTGCTATTTAGGTTATAATGGATAGATTATCGAAATCTGATCATTTTCTGCCTATCCACATAACCTACTCATTGGAGAGGTTGGCAAAGTTGTATATTGATGAGATTGTGAAGCTACACAAGGTGCCAATTTCTATAATATTAGATAGGGATCCAAGATTCACTTCTCAATTTTGGCCAAAATTCTAGGAATCTTTGGTAACTTAACTGAAGTTTACTACTGCTTTTCGTCCCCAGACAGATGGTCAGTCAGAGAAAACTATTCAAACACTAGAGGACACACTGAGGGCATGTGTAATGGAATTCTAAGGGAGCTGGGAGCAGCACTTGCTTTTGATAGAATTTGCTTATAACAATAATTATCAAGTAAGTATTGGTATGTCACCATATGAAGCACTTTATGGGAGAAAGTGCAGGACACCTTTTTGTTGGAATGAGGGTGGTACAACTAAATTAGAAATTACCATGCAAAAAGTAAATATCATCCGAGAGAAAATGAAAGCCACCCAGGATCGTCAAAAGATTTATACGGATAAGAGGCGATGACCATTAGATTTTGTAGTTGGTGATATGGTTTTCCTTCTGATATTACCCTAGAAAGGTATAATCCGATTTCAGCTCTGAGGGAAGTTGAACCCTCGATAAATTGGGCCTTTCCGCATCCTAAAACGCGTCAGAACTATGGCATATTGGTTGGAGTTGTCACCAAACTTGGATAGGATCTATAATGTGTTCCATGTCTCGATGCTTAAGAAATGTGTATCGGACCCATCTCATATTTTGGAGACACCTCCAGTGGAGCTAAGAGAAGACCTAAGTTTTGAGGTGAAACAAGTCCGGGTTCTGGATTGGTAGATAAAAAGGTTATGTAACAAGGAAGTTCCCACGGTCGAATTGCTTTGGAAAAGCGACAAGTTCAAGGAAATAACATGGGAATCTAAAGACGCTATAAGACATCAGTAGCCCCATTTATTTGAGTCCTCGGCTTAGGAGTTTTGAGGACAAAACTCTTTTTTTTTTAGGGGGGGTGGGGGAGGACTTGTAACACTGGACTCTTTAAGCCCTTTTTGTATTAGTCTATACTTGGAGATGCTACTATATATTGATATATACATGGTTATATATGAGTTCAAAAATGTATTTGAATCCTTTTTTTTTATATATGTCAGTGATATACAATGTTATATGCCATTATATGAACTTAGAGTTCATCGGTATACGAAATCTTGGAGATTTCTGACATATAAGCTTCTAAGTATGTAAAAGTGATTCAATTGGATGGATATTGCCATGCTGGCCCAGCTAAAAGTGTTCTAATGCCTTAGAGGTGATTACACATGACTTATAGACTTATTGGACACTTAGAAAACATAATTTAAAAAGTTGAAGTTCTTAAAGGCTTATTTACAAATTGTTAAAAGTTAAGAGACTTAAATGTAATATTTCAATTCTTGGAGGACCTATATGTAACTTTATAAAGTTAAGGGGCTTATTTATAATTTGCAAAAGTCTGAGGAACAAAATGAAAAAAAATTGGTCATTCTTAAATTTTGGGCTTAGTTGCAAATTTAGGAAAGTTTGGAGGCTATAATGGTAACTTCACATAAGTTAAGGACAAAAGGGTACATTCACTATGTTTGGTCAAAGAAGAGTCAAATTCTAGACCCTTCTCCTTGTTATGGCCATGCACCACCTGATAAACAATAAGAACACTTGGTTTTAATTAAAAAAAAGGAGAAGAGAGGAGGGGAAGAAGAAGAAGAATTCGGCTATCACCCAAATTCCACCATCCTTTTGATTCTCAAACCCAAGCCAAGGTGTACTAAGGTAATTTGGGGTCAAGGAACTCAAATCTATCATTAGATTTGAGAAACTCTCAAAGGATTGGAAGATATCGCCAAAGGAAAGTTTAGGTAAATTTTGTCTCCTCTCTCTCTACAGTATGATTTTGAGATTGATGTTAAGATATGTTGTTCTCAATGCTTAAGTATGCATTAAACATGGTTTAGATGAATGAAAAGAGTCATGGAGAGGTTTCTTTAAGCCAAAACCAAAATGGTATCTCTTTGGTGAAAGTTGGTGAAATTATGAATATCTTTTGAAATTGATAGTTTAAATAGGGAAGAAGTACATTAGAAATGGTCTTTCATGTTTATGCCTTTAGGTGTTTGATAAAATGCCTAAGTGAACTTGGCCTAGGATTTAAGGATTTTGATGGTGTGCATTGGAAAGAAATTTTCATGTTTACTTAAAGTAAACTTAAATTGTTGCTTAGATTGATGAGTAGTGGCCTAATGTGGTTGAATTAAAATATGCCCAATTATGCTTTGAAATGTTTAGGTATTGGATCAAGGCATTACATGCCTTAGAAAAATACAAAAGAAAGCTTATGTGAATAAGAAGGGAATTAACTATGTGAGAAGCTTAATGGTCGAATCCTATAGCTAATGTGT
>JAOSBN010000008.1:38383511-38402029 GCA_027563595.1 Erythroxylum suave | reverse complement strand
TAAACATATACACAATAACACTCATTCAAGTTCATTTAATATTTCTAAATTCCACTTAAAAATCGGGGTCCAACAATAACCATCAGACCAAAATTCAAGACATAATAAGTCACAATTCACATCATAACCATTTTAAATCTTTTAAACCTCAGGACATGTCAATTGAGTGCATATACTATTTTTGCAACTTATACAAAAATCACAATTCACGCGTGTATGATAATGGTATGCATATGAATGCAACACACCTCATAATTTGTCAATGTTATTTCTCATGTACAGTAGTCTAAGGTTCTAACCCTTAGTATGGAAAACAGGATATTACATTATGCTTGAAGTAAGGTCTACTACAAGTGGTAGCTTCATTAATTCTTTTAAATTAATGTTAACTTATAAATGAATAATGATTGTTTTAAGTGTTACTTGTGTCTTTCTATAAAAGTTATGCTTATTCTATCCTTAGTAGGTCTTCACTCTGGGCTAAATTGAGAATCATACAAGAATGAATGTATCTTTACTTTTGAATGAGGCATAGAAGATGAAACATAATGCACCATGCTCACTTGCTACCTTAAGCAGTAGACCTTTACTATGAATACAGTTTCCCTTTAAAATATTGTCTTTTAATGAATGTACTTCGATGATTGAACCCAATCTAATGTTTATAATCGAATCCTTTTTTATATCTTAGCATTCTCTATAGCTTCTCACTTCCTTTGTTGAATTTTGACAAATAGTCATTGAGAGCACTAATCTCCTTCTTCAACGTCTTGTTCTCATGCTTTAGTACATCCAAGCCATAATTTTCAATAATGGACATATTTTTAAATGTTTTAATGATATGCATTTAATTCTTCAATTTTCATTCTCACTTATGCATGTATGATAAGATCTCATATTGACTAATTATTTGATATTATCTCCTTTGTTTTGAATTTATTTTTGTGCTTAAATGTTAAAATTAATGTTTGTTTTGTTTTAGAAGATAAAGTAGAGAGTGCATCAATTAGGAGTCTATTGATGATGATGACAAATTTTGGATAAAGTATAGAGATTATTGCGGTGGATAAGGTTGATCACTTGAAGAGTTGGAATTTAACTGGGAAACTTCTATAATGAAGAAGTTTGATTTTAAATTATTTTTAGCTAGACATCTTTACAAGTTAGAGTTAGATTAGGATTATATTAGAAAATCCTATAAAAGGGACATCCCTCATAACAAAAAAGTTCTCACTTCTTACGTTTTTAGAAATTCTTTATCTTTCTTCTATTTTTGTTATTAGAGTAAAAGTTACATATGGCTAAACTCAATCGTTCTGATTTAAGGGGATTTGATATTCTAGTTATAAATTTGTGAGGTTTTGTGTTCTAAAGCTTTATTTAGGTTCTAATTTGAGTATTTCTTAGTTTGAGTTCTTATATTTTATGAATGATTAATATTTGATTAATCTGACAATTTAATTTAATGTTAATTATTCTATTGCTATCGAGGAATTTAATGATTCATAATTGTCATGAAGGATTGGTAAAAGTAGAAAATAGTTTATTTATGAATTTTCATATTTAACTTATCATAAATAAGAAAACTAAATTGAATAATTGTAACTGTCTCGATTATTTAATTTAGGATTTAGTCTTTTTCATGGAGCTTATTGTTATCATTTATTTGATATGGAATGATATGACACCCAGTCAATAGATGATAAGTTTTGGTTTGGATGTTGGGTTTAAATTAATTAATTTAGGAAAATTTGAGACTTATTATAGTTATCCTAATATGTTTCGGACTGACTGTTAGAATTGTGAAAATATTCTTTTTGAACCAATGATCAATGTTACAATTAGAAGAGATCGTTCTCTTAAATCGGAGTTTGGTAATCTTGACTTTCTCATATTTAAATTTAGTGGATTTATTTTATTTTCATATTAATTTCAGTTAATTAGTTGTTTAATCAAACCTCATTTAGTTTTATTACTTGAAATTAAGAAGCTAGTATTTAGTTCTCTGGGGATTCGACCTGGTTCCACGACTACTACAAATATTTGGAGAATCGATATTATATTAGAGGCTTCGACAACGCGACTAATGTATTTACATGTTTTTTTATCCTCTTTAAATTTGAAAGATAATTTTTCTCTTTTACTTATGATTTCAAGAATCTTAAAGAATTAATCTTATGAAAAATCAAGATCAATATGATTATCATGAGTATTAGACTTAAAGGGTACCTTATCATTATCATGAGGAAATAATAATGTTTTTCCCTAATAAGTCACAACAAGGGATTGAATTATGTGTGTAGTTATTTTTAGCTTATTTGAAAACTAATGAAGAAGTTGCTTGTAATAAATGATTATAGAAATTTCATATATTGAAATCACAAAAAAATCACAATTATAATTAAAGAGAGTCGGGAGAAGTGATAAAAACTAATTTATAGCAGTTTAGGAAAATAATCCTTAGCCTAAATCCACCACCTAAGTTCCACTTAAGATTCACTATAGTCTTCCTTTAATAGGTAAAGATGAAACTTCTACATAATATATTCTTTGCCATGGATTAAGATGAACCCTTAGAATCATTTTTCTTTATTTTATATGAAGATGAAGCCTTTATAAATTATTTTCTAGGTCAAAAAGAACTCTTACAATGCATACCCTAAGAGATTCTTCCAATTGTTAACACTAAAATACCATATATAACTCAAACTTTCCCTTTTTTTATCACACAAATAAACTTAAGCTTAATATATATTATGCAATGTACAAATTCACCCTTTAGCCTCGTAGGATCATACAAATTCAAATCAATTATGATCTATTTACATTGTTGTTAAACACACAAACTATTCATTATAGTGACTAGTTTTTAAACATGATTAGCTAGTTGATCACCTACCTTTAACTAGCTGAACAACGTTCAACTAGGGTATTGACTAGTCAAACCCCTTATCAAACATAAATTTCCCTCTATAAAGTTTTAAAACAGTCCATTAAATAATTAATTATAGCCTTCTAACTAGTTGATGTTCTAGTTGCAAACTACATATTATATAACTCATTAACACTTTGCCTAGCTAGTTAAACCTTAAAGAAAGCACTTTAAAAACTTCAAATACAAGTCTTTGTAAAGGTAAAATGCATCCTTTTTACAAAAATAAAAAAATTTTCAAAAATTACTTTAGAAGTGTTTTGATAATTATTTAACACATACCTAAAGTTTCCTTTGATTATGAAAAATTATATGCAATATTCCCTAATTATAAACCATCATATAATAATTGAGCCCTTAATTCATTAAAATGACTAAGATATAGTTATA
Source organism: Erythroxylum suave (assembly GCA_027563595.1). Taxonomy (NCBI): domain Eukaryota; kingdom Viridiplantae; phylum Streptophyta; class Magnoliopsida; order Malpighiales; family Erythroxylaceae; genus Erythroxylum; species Erythroxylum suave. The sequence continues at coordinate 38,398,707 of JAOSBN010000008.1, read as the reverse complement.
AGAAAGACTATAATGATTGTTACACCTAAAATGACTTCATTAGTCCGTATGGCTTTGATTTCCTTAAAGCACTTTTGAATTGTATTTGATACTCCATTTGGCTAATTTTTATCCTTTGATCACTTTTTCCTTCCATTAAGCTTGATCATTGAATTTTTGCTTAACTCTTTGAAAATTTACCTTATTTATATTACCAAAGATAAAAATATTAAAACTAACATATTTTGTTGTCATCAAGATCATAACTTAGAACCCCTGGTGGTTTAACAAAGCATGTGTAAGACACTTCTCTTTTTGAATGGTCACTTTTAGAGTCATTTGAATCATCCCAAGTAAAGGCTTTAAGAGCCTTCTTTTCCTTATAATCTGTCTTCTCCTGGTTACAAATGCTTTCATGTTTCTCACCATTTATAAAATGACATTTAGACTTCATATAATTCAATTTCCTATACTTAGATCAAATAATGTTAGTTAATTTCCTTTTGGAACCAAACTTACCTTTCTTAAATTCACTTCTCTTAAAGAAATTCTTTCTCCTTAATAACTTCTTAAACTTTCTAGTGATCATGTTATATCATCGTCATTACTACCACTTGAGTATGCCTTTTCCTTTTCACCTAAATCTTACTTTAATCCTTAAGTTCCAATTTTTGTTTCTAAGAACCAACTCTTCCTCTTGTGTTTCCTTAAGCCTCATCATCTAATAGTAGTACATTCAAATCTTTGGCTTTTTAAATGGTAGTCATTTTGTCTTCACAAGTCTTTAGAAGAGACCTAATTAATTTTCTTACCATAATGTTAGTATAAGATTTTCCTAGGCCTTCAGAAGCATTTACAACATCAATGAATCAAGTGTAATATTATCGAAATATTTCATTATTATTTAAATATTTTGTCATGTTCTTTTTAGAAAAACTTAGTGTATAATTATGTGTACTTTTCTCTCCTTGACTTAGTCAGTGTCCTTATATGTGACTTATAATATAATATATACAAAAATTTATGCCATTACAATTTAAAGAAATAAGTTTCTTTTCTTAGATATCTTATTCTTACTTTTCTCTAGGAGCTTTCTTATTGTATAAAGTTTTAAAAAGAAATGAATAGGCCATTAGAAACAATTTTCCACAAGCTAATTTCTTCAACCGTAAGAAAGAACTTTCTTTTCTCTAAAATTGAAAATCATTTCCATAAAAGCTGAAGGCTTATTAGTTTTTTAGGCTCTTAGTTAGCTGAAGATGATAATCCACCAAAGTATACCATGATGATATTTATTCAAAATTTCATCTAAAATCATTATAAATGAGACCCTCTTTATTAGTCCTTATTGGCAATAGTAATAAATATGTAGATTTTAAACTAGAGATAATGCTAATAATACTAAAATATTCTGAGTCTTTTGAGCTAGCAACCTTATAATTTTTAGTATCTAAATGATATACCAAATGAATACAATTGTTTTATGCAATATGTTCTATTTGATTAAATAGTTGTATGAAAGTTTAATTTGATGGTAAAAGAAAAAAAAAAGTAGCCAAATAAGTGCAATAAGTAAAAAGAGTATAGATGAGAGATTGTAAACCAATTTTGTAGTAGTTTGGAAAATACCTAACCTACATCCATCTCTAATTCTCACCTAGGATTCCACTATTTTCTTCTTTCAAGGTGTAAAGGAACCTTCTTACAAATTTTTTTTTCTTTTATCTTAAGTAAAGAGAAATCTTTCTACAATATTCCTTAATGGTGAAGAGGAACCATTAGCTTTTTTAAATCCTAAATTGTAGTAAAAATAGCCCCTAATTAATAATTGCAACATGAATCAGTCTTGGTTGCTCACTTTAATCCTTTACAAACCATAATGAATGCACATCTATTTATAGCTGACAACCCTTCAAATAATCGTTAGAGACATAAACTAGTTGATATAAGAACTAGTTTTTAGGCATGATAGATTAGTTGATGACCTACCTTTGACTAATTAAAACCAATTCAACAGGGGCATCGGCTAGCTAAAAAAATGCACCTATTTTTATCCTCAAATTAGTTGGGATTAGTGAAACCCCTCTATAGATTAATGATTTAGAAGTTGGCATATAGACTAACTAAATATCTAGTTAAGACAAAAACAACTAATTATATCTCTAAATTGTCTTGTATTTGGCTAGTCTATCTAAATCCTTAGGCTAATTGAACGTTTTCATAAATTAACTTTCAAAAGCACTTTAAATGATCAATTCTCATCACTTCAAAATTTTCAAAAGCATAAATCTCTTTATTTTTAAGAAAAAAACTTAATTATGTTTCAAAGCTCCATAAATTTCATTTTAAGAATAAAAAAATTTCTTTGAAAAATCAAAATTTTAATTTCTTATGATAAATAAAAAATCACACATTAATATTTAACATAATTTTTATGCATATAAAGCCTTGAAAGTATTAAAATGATTAGGATATAAGAAATATTACATTGATTTTTACACATTGAAAGGTATTGAATCTTCCTCAATTTTGATCCATTTGGCTTGATTTCCACTTTAATAATATTGAAGATCTTTAACTTTATTCATTCCTTACTTTTGGCTTTACAAGTCACTTGATGCATGATTTTACTTTATAGCATATCTTTTGGCTCAATTAATTCATATGGTTAAGTAATTTGATTATGTTTTCTTTTAAATTATGTTTTATTATCATCAATTCATTCAATACAGAGGAATCGATAAAGAGCAAGTGTAAGTGTGATCCATTTGTTTTGTAAAAATAATTTAACGATAAAGTGAAGAAGACCTTTGATCATCGCACTATGGATCATAAAGAAGAAAAAATAAGCAGAACATTGGTAACACCACCACTTGGTTAAAACTGCTAAATTTTCTTTAGAGCAAGCTTAAACTAAACTCAATTTAAACCCATTTTCCATTGACTATCAAGCAAAAGAGTAGTAAACCGTATTAAATGTTTCATAAGCTGTCAAATTTGAACATTCTTTGTTGAAGCATAGATCTAGAATCTCTTAGCTGAAAAGTGGAGAACTTTGGTAACAAAGAACACTTGATTAGAGCTGCCAAATTTTCTTTAGAACACGCTTAAACTAATCTCCACTCAAACCCACTTTCTATTTACTATTAAGAAAAAGAGCAACAAGCTTTGTTCAATTTTTCATAAGCTGTCAAATTTAAACATTCCTTACTGCAGTAAAGACCCATAATCTCTTGGCTAAAAAATGGAGACAAAAACTCAACCTATTCCACAAATCCCCATCATTCGAATTGTCTCTATCACTCATGAAGGCAATATAATTTCTACTCAAGACTAACTTCTTAAAGCTTCAATGGAAAATTTCACCTATTTATTAAGCTCCACTTTAGACACTAAATCAATACCAGATTAGCGCAAGATATATTACAAGACAATTTATCATCGTAAGAAGCTCTATGTTTTGTTAAACCAATCAACTTAGAAGAGACCACAAAATCCACAAAATCTTTACACCATTAAAAAGCACCAGGCCTTAATGGATTAGACGCAAATTTTTTTCCATAAAATATGGTCATCCATAAGATAGATTTACCGAAAAATGCTGCTCTTGAATTCTTTAAAAAGAGTAGAATGCTTAAGGAGATAAATATGACCTTCATCACTTTGATCCCTAAAGGTAATAAGTGAAAAAACATGCATGATTATAGACCTATTGTACATTACAATACTATTTGTAAAATCATTTCCAAAGTACTAGTTAAGAGGTTGAAACTGCTCTTACTAGATCATATTAATCAAGCACAAAGTGTATACATACAAGGAAGAAGCATAGGTGATAATATCATGATTTTATAAGAGCTTTTTAGGCATTATACCATCAAAACAAGTCATCTTATAGAGATTACTCGCCACTCATTGACAAAATTATGTCTATAATAAATAGCTGGACTAGCAGAGAGTTGTTTTTAGCAGGTAGAGTATTACTAATCAAATTTATCCTCTCCTCCATCAGCATTCATTAGGCCTCTCATATAGCTTTCCCCAAAGGCATTATAAAGGCCATTAACAAAATTTTAAAAAATTATTTATAATCTAGCTATAAACTTAAAGACAAAAGGAACAAAGTCCAATGATTTGAATTTTGTTAGCACAAGAAACATGGAAGTTTAGGAATCATCCCCATAAAAATCATAAACTAAGTGTTTCTCTCAAAAAAGATTTAGAGGTTGATTCAAGACATAAAGTCACTATAGGTTAAGTAGGTACATGAATACAACATCAAAGATAGTTGCATTTAGAATTTCCAAATTTCACAAAATGCCTTAACTGTTATAAAATTCATTATTAAGAATAGAAGAAAATTTAGGAATTTTGCTTTAATCAGGTTGGTAATGGAACGGTAACCAATTTTGAGCAAGATAGATGGACCCCTTATGGTCCCCTAAATCAAATAAGTGACCTAGAACTTCTACAAAGATTGGTTAACCAATCACAAATGTACCCTAGGAAATCTCCATTATAAATTCTAGCACTTCCAACATTCCATCATCTACTGCTTTCACCTTTCTTAAGAACTATAGATTAAATTAGCATGAAGATAAGCTTACTTGGCATAATGAGCCATACACCTATATATTGCTTTACGATGAGCTAACACCTCAAGTTTATCGGCATAAGATTGTATGGCGTAAGCATCATTGCTCTAGAGCTGCTCACACACTATGAACTGCTTTCAAAATCCAAACTCCCCACCCTATACAAACTTGGAATATATCTATGCATCCCAAATTGGTGCACACTATGTAAGAGAGAGTTAGAATCTTGCAATCACGTATTCTTTCAATGCAATTTCTCCAGCAAAAAATGGAAATATATCATGCTCTGATATAGAGTGACAAAACCCCCCATCAAAATGGACTAATATCATGACCTAGTGTGTGGGAATTGCAGACATAACTAAAGATAACAAATGGACTATACACATAGCTCTTTCCTAACTTGTTACAACTGTATAGACTAAAAGAAACAACATGGTATATACAACTTTAGCTTACTCAACGGATGAGTACTCATATGTGAACAAATTAGATTGAACCTAGCCTTTGCAGTTACGAGCATAAAGTCAGTTACGAAGTCAGCACCATCTGGAGAATTAATTAACAAATTGTTCAACTAGTCAATCAAGAACACGTATCACTTATCATTTAGATATTAAGCTTATCTAGTTCTTGCTTCCAACATTGTCTCTCTACCTTGTAATCCTTTCATTCAATGAATATTCTTAAAAATAAAAATAAAAGGAAAAAGATATGAAAGCAGTAAGTTAGAAAAGAGACAATATAGTTGTTTGAAGATGATATTATGGCTAATCTTGAGTAATTCTCATCCTCATTGGGCTGTTTTAATGGGGAGAGATTTTTTAACCCCTTAAAATACTTTTTCATTAATTTGATGGTAGAGAATAATCCTTACTCTCTATTGCCAATACAAAAAGATAACATCCAGGAGGACAAACAACCAACAAAAATATATCTAAAATATTAACTTTGATCGTTTCATTTGCAATTAGAGTATAACTATTTTTGGATAAAAACATATAAGATGCCTCTAGAAAGGCATATTTTCTTAATTTAGTTTCAATTGCACACAATACAACATGAATAGTAGTTTGAATTCTAAGAATCAATGCATTCTTTATTCTTTAATTCTCTTTAACAAATTTTTTTAAGGGACTACGAATGATATTAAACAATCTTTTGAAAAGTTTACAAAAAGGACAAATATAAAGCCAGGTAGAGAAGCAAGGAATTATGAAACGTAGCTGAAGTATGCTTAAACATAGCTCTCGAAACCAAGCTAGAGGAAACAAAAAGAGATTGTGAAAAGTATTTGTTTACACTCAATTGGCATTAAGAGTGAAACTAACCTTTAAACCGGTCTGTAACTTCCTTGTAATAAATAAAAATGCCCAATACGAAACTAATGCCCATGAGAGATTTCACTCCAAACAAAAATGATGTAAAACTCGACCTGAAGTAGTTGTAGTGGAGATTGTGATGGTGGAAGTCCATGCCAAAGCTCGCAGACTGGGTCCGTCTCTCTTGCTTTGTTTGCAATTACAGTCTCGTTCAACATTTTGGTCTTTGAAGATCGACGAGTGGAAGCAGTTCCTGTTTTGACAATGTCATATTGACTGCGTGCACGTCATTGACAAGCAGGATAAGACCCTTCTGTGGAAAGAGTCAACTAACGAATCATCGGATAGCCCGCCTATTACTTCATTCGATTAACTTTGATTCCCATTTCTGCAAGGGAAAATAGATGCTTATTTTACATTACAACCGTTCTCTTATCATTATATCAAATCCACAATCGGTGATATAGATAAATTATAATACCATTAAAAAAATATCCCTCTCCCTCTTATGATTTAAATAATTAATAATTAAAATCAAATATTATTAATGAACCGAACCAAACCAAACCCATTGTCACAATTCACATGGCCGCCCACCTCCCCATCAAGCTGTACTTGAATATAATAATATAGTTGTCATTTTTCACAACTCTCATAAGTCGACTAACAGAGTATTGTTATTAGATAATTTGCTTTCCAGCTGCACATACATCGGCTGTTTGTGTTTCTTCGTACAGTGAGCGGAGACCTAAACTCCCAAGCCTTTGGCTTGTCCGTCTTCTCTTTTCTTCTCTCTTCTCGTCTCAAAGCCAACAAGGGAAAAGGGGGGGAAAAAAAAAGAGAGAGAGAGATAGAGGGGAGGGAGAGGCTTAAACAGTGTCGTTTGGTTTGTTTGAGTTGATTAATTGAAAATTTCAAATTTGTTCAAGTGATGGGCGACGAGAAATCCACGATTGGGATTGGGACTAGTTGGGACCGAGAGCGAGATCGAGAACTTCTCATCCCCGTCGCCGATTCCGCCGCTGATGACGCCTCTTCTAAACCTTCCTCCTCTTCCACCTCCTCCCATCACTCTGGCCGAGAGGTTTTTTCATATAATTTTTGCCCTCTTTGTTTACTGTTTATGGAGGAGATAGTTTCTTGTCGAATTTTGGAATTTTGATATTGTTTTCAAGCTTGTTATGTGTTGGTTAAGTTTCAGATTTCATTGAATTTGGTGCAATTTCATTAGACTGGACTTCACTATATTTTCAATTTTCTTTCATTTTTCTTGATGGCATTCATGAAGGTCTTATATAATGGACATTTATATGCCTTTTCTTTTTGTTTCATTTATGAGAATTGACATGATAGAAGTGTTTGTCTGGTCGAATTGATTGAGTGATTGATTTTCAGCGTTTGGTAGACTGTTGTTCGTGGAATTCTGTCATATTCCACTTCAACAAAGAAACGAAATAAACACGTTGGATGAACAGCATGAGAAGAAGTCATGGATGTAGCAGATGATATTAGCTGATTCAATCACTGATATTCTTTGATAAGCTAAATGGTTCTGTGGTATATGGGTTTATAACGAGCCATTCTTCACTGAACATATGATGTAACGTTGATAAATTTTAATTGATCTGGTGCGCGTGCACACACAGGTGTAATGTCTTTTTCCTTGTTTTAAGTGTTTCCGTAAAATCTGGTCCACTTGGTTCTCCACATTGTTATGTTTAGATATTCTTCAACAAAACAAAAAAAAAAGATATTTGATTCTTTTCTAATGTTTCCACTAATCTCAAGTAATGATGTTGTACTTAGTTCAGATTCCACTAAGTCCAATGACTTATACTTTAGATTGTTTTCTTTCTTGTCAAAGTTGTTGCATGAAGTACTTTTGATAGTAGTTCTTAGGTTTGTGTGTTTTTAATTCTTGTTTGGTTTTTGTCAACTAATATTTGCTCATTTCCTCTTTTTCTTATGTAGACATTTTACAAAGTCCTTAGAAGCTGGGCCTCAAAAAAGTTCATGACTGGATGGTGCGGAAAACTTTCTTGTATCCCGTTATTGCATTCAATTTTAAAGATACATCTTTCATGTTTTCATTATCACTTTGGACTTGAGATATCAATTTACCAACAGTATGGTCAATGATTTCGCTTTTGTTGGGATGATTTCCTTCTAAATAAAGCACTTCTCTGTGTACTCAATTTATATTTTATAGTTGCATATTCCTGTTTTTAATACAAAAATTGCTACTTATTTCGGGCCTTAGTAATATGTTACTATTGATCAAGTATAGTGCTATTAATTTGATATGGTTGTTTACTTTGAGCTTTCCAGATAATGCAACCACATCGTCTTTTTGTACATAATATTACAATTTTTGGAACTCTTTAGATCATTAAAAGCCCTTATGGTTCATGGTGTCTATTTGATTTCAAGGCCAGTTTGTCTCTTTATTCATCAAAAGTCTGTTCCTCTTGAGTTCTCTGAAATTGTGGATATATTCTATGTTATAAAGGCATTTCTTTAACTCTCACAAGTTTTACTAAGGAGGATATCTTCTTAATTGCTAGTCTCCCACGTTTTCTTTATCTTGCACGAATGAATTGTTTATGCTCTGGCCTTTTCTTAGGGACATTTCAATCTTGCTATTTGTTGTCGAATTGTTATAGTTGATTTAGTTTGCACTTTGGGTTTCATTTTGTTAATAGCTCCAGTTATCTTTTTTGATATCAGCAAGTTTTACAGCTGTTTTAAGATTTGGATGTCACAAAGGATTTTGAGGCCTTGGTACAGGAATAGGAAATTCGTAATCAAAGTAGTTCTAGTTTCTTTTATTGAAAGTGCTAGAAATGTGCCTTTTATCTTTGTCTAGAAACCATTCAACCCAAGCATTTAAGCTGATGAATCAGGCCCAGGATGGATCATATATTGTTGAACACACGCATTCACAAAAAGTTTGGATAAACACAATAGATTATGAATGAATCAAAAACAAATTTGAACTCATGGTCGCAGAAGGAAACTTGAGTTGATGGGACTTGGGGATGGATGATATATAGTTCTACCAAAGTTGACAGAGATTTCCATTCTGTTATTGTTTCTACTTCTTGACTGCTCGGAAATTGAGTTCCTTTTTTAGTTTTGTGGGGCATCAATCTGTCTTATTCAAGGATAGATACAATGGTGCTGCAGATTTTACCGCATGAACCTAGAATCTCTAGTTTTGGAAAATATGATGACGACTACAGAATTGTTTTTGGACATAACATACTGTTTGAATAATGGTATCCACAATAGATAGTGTTGTGTCATACTGCAGATGTAACTCACTCTTGGTTGTTTTGCAGTGTCATCCTGTTTCCAATTGCTGTCACTTTCTATATAACATGGTGGTTTATTCACTTTGTGGATGGATTTTTTTCTCCAATATATACTCAACTTGGAATTGATTTCTTTGGTAAGTGTGCCTTTAACTACCAAACATGCCCTTTTGTCCCTGCTAGCAGATAGATGTTGATCAGTCGCATCATTGGTGAATAAAAAATGTTAGGTGTAGAATTAAGAAACTTTTGTCTTGTAGAGAGTAAAGATTGCACCTGAAAAATCACTCTTCTTTTTCATGTTGGAATTGAAATCTATAAAAGATTAAGTTGGAAACAAAGATGATGTTTAAAATGTGACTTTTCTTTTCATTTTTTTCTCAATTGCTGGAAAAATAGAAAGATGGTGATTAGATGGTAATGTTGGCATTGTATGGCATATTTGTTCTGTGTATAGATTGTTTGCTGGCAATGCCTGATTCTCGAGTTTGTTTCCTTTGTCCCTTTATCTAACCTTGAATTTATTGGTTTTGATATCTGGCTGCAAAGTATAGGGTATATCATTCAGCATTACTCAGTTGGAAAATTTTATTTGATTTATGTTACGTAGTGCAAAAATGAGAGGAACCTAGTATAATCTTTCCTTAACTAGCTTCCATTTTAATTATATATATCTAGAACTCAATATTAACAATCCTTACTTTGGCTTGTTAGCCTCTGTGGCATTTTTCTGGTTGTGCCAACAAATTGAGGATGTTTGGTTTTCTATTTCCTTCTAGAAAGCTGTTGAGATTTGTGAAGGAACCTTCATGGCAATGCATCAATAGATGTTGAAAAATCCTGATATAGCTTATCGAGTCAGATTCAATATTAAGTGGTCTTGCTTCTGTTTATATTTCTGGATGTTGGTATATGAAATGGAGGTTGAAGCCCTGGTATCCTGGCTTTCTATATTTTGATATCTTGTACTGCTACTGCCTTCATTAGTTCTCCTTAGAGGCCTTTATATCGGATTGTTCCAACTTATCTTCCCTGAGTTGATTCATTTACTTCAGGCAATGGCTGCTAGTGTCAGTTCTGTTGAATCTTCCTTCTCCCATCAATCATGTCTAGGAGCAGTATCTCTTTCTAGGGTCAGAATAATTTCAAGTGTATTACAAAAAAAACGAAAATTCCCTTTTCTGCATTGAAGATTATTGGGTGCACTCTTTTTAGGAGTTAGGTTCGATGATTTCCATGGGTCTATTGAAATACCTTCTGAATACGTTATACAGTTCAAAGCTAAAGAAACTCGTTCAGGAACTTAGCTTATTTTTTTATTTCATAAACAATAATATTTTGCTAATGCCTTCTGAAATAAATTGGTTCTTGAACATGCTAACTTTTATTGACTGACCTTATTAATCTACTATTTATGAGTTCTTCCCTAGGATTCTCATGTCTTCTTGATTGTTTCCTGCTTTTTCACCTTGATTAGGTCTTGGATTTGCAACTTCCATAACATTCATTTTCCTGGTTGGGGTCTTCATGTCATCTTGGCTGGGAGCTTCTGTTCTTGGCCTAGGAGAGTGGTTTATTAAGAGGATGCCATTTATTCGTCATATTTATAATGCTTCCAAGCAAATTAGTGCTGCTATATCCCCAGGTATGTTTGTGTGTTGACTCTTAGGTTCTCAATGAACATAGATCTGCTTCTCTGTTCATTTCTTGTATCTCTGTGTTGTTTCAGATCAAAATACCCAAGCATTTAAGGAAGTGGCTATCATAAGGCATCCACGTATCGGTGAATACGCATTTGGGTTCATTACATCCTCTGTCATCCTTCAGGTGTATAGATTTTCTGTTGTCTAAAAGTGATTGCAAATTCTGTCTGTTAACTACATCTTTCATCTGTTTTGTGGTTCGGAAGTCAGTAAATGGAGGAGAAGTAATCCAATAATATAATTGCTAGAAGATGGTGATACACTTCGTCATGAAAGTGCAGATAAAGTGTAATATACAACGTATATGCATATAAATTTCTGCCCGTCTTCATTTTCAAGGCCCAAAAATGATGTAAAAGCAAATATGCCTTAAACCCAATGTCATTAAATAGTCTTTGATTGTTAATGCCATGCATCTTGTGTTTAACAAGGAACAGAGAGCAGGACAGAGATAGAAAAGTTTATTATTGATTTTGACATTGTCCAGTGGCATAAACCTAACTTTTTGGACTCCTATTGGCAGACTTTGGGGTTTGTGGAGTTTAGTGAACCCCCTATCCTTGTTTTATAGATCCAATTTATTCTTTTAAATACTAGATATGTTACCGATGATCAGTTACCATGTTGATAATTGGTATTGCCACTGGCTTAGAATTGTGACAGTTGTTATGGCCATAAAGATTCATACATATGGTTTTCATAATGTTATGTGTCTGTCTTCTTCATTGGTCTTCATTTAGAGTAAGGATATATTATTTTGCTTCAGTGATTCATGCATATTTTTTTCATAATGTGGACCAATGTCTCCAAATTTTTGCATGCAGAACTATTCTGGAGATGAGGAGCTCTGTTGTGTCTATGTTCCAACAAATCATTTGTACATTGGTGACATATTCCTGGTGAATGCCAATGATGTCATCAGACCGAATCTTTCTGTCAGGGAAGGAATTGGTGAGCTCCAAGCGTCTTCTCTTTTCCATTAAAAAATGTCTTTTGGCTCCAAGTATCTTTTCTTTTCCATTAAAAAAATGTCTTTTGTTTAACCGTAGAAGACATATTGTTTGGCATTTATTCAATTCTGTAGCGTTTTCTTTATTATCAGTTTATGAATCTCTCGTAAGGCTCCTCTTAACAAAGGGTAATTTTTAGTCTTAAGTTGGTTAATTTTTTTAATCATCTTTTAAGCAGAATTATCTCTTAATTAACCCTCTTAATGCAGCTTATATGTATCAAGATGACCACAAATATAAATGTGTTCTTGATTTGCAGAAATTGTCGTGTCTGGGGGGATGTCAATGCCCCAGATCCTGTCTACATTGGATTCACACATTTCAGAGGATAGAAGTAGAGCTGACAGAAGTTGAATGTGAGCAGTCCATTGATTAGGATTCACGGCTAGTGATTGGATTGGAGACACTGAATTGTTCTGGTAATGCTGGGTTTTGTTGGGAATCAAAATTTTGATTTTCAAAGTCTGGTGGATGCGTGTAACAAATTGTTCATGGTCTACATTGTAAATCTAGGGATCCTATAGGCATTTACGCTTTGCTTGCTCTGGGCTTTCTTTTCCACCCCACAAGATAGAATTGTTCTTGACTATAGTATGCAACACTTCTTTGACCTTGGACTCTTGAAACTTGGTCCTGTAGATAAAAAGTCTGAAGTTTTCATAATTTCTCAACTTTTTGGTACAGGTCTCGTTGTCTCTCAATAGGCGTGTTAGAGTGTATATGTTTGATGCTTTGGCGCGAGATAAATGAACAATCTTCCCATTCATATAATCATTTAGTAGGTGGAAGGCGTTCCTTGTTCTGTTATAAATGAAGTATTAGGGGTCGTTTCATAGATTTAACTTGCATCAAATTGTTTGCTTGGTTAAAAATAAATTGCTTGCATTTTTAGATTATTTAAAAACTATAGTTTTTTTTTTAAAAATAAAGAAATCTTTATTTTTAGATTTGCTAACAAAAAACTTAACAGAAAAAGGTTAGAATTTTAATTTCGTGTAACAAACAAATAAAAAAGAGTTCCTAATTTAAAAATTCTCAACAGTTATCATAAGCATGATCCATAGACATACCTCAACAAGGGGCTTGGGCCGAACTGGCAGCATTGTCCGCACTTAATTAAATTAATCCCCACAAATTCATTAAGCCCTTTTTCCCAACACATGATCACCGTATCAATTGTAAGGCTTAAACCCTAGCCGCCCCACGTAGCCTCTCTATTTAACATCCGTTGCCCTTCTTCCTTCTCCGTGTCGTCACGGATGTGCTATAGCTTCTTAAGCTTTTGTATGTTTCTTTCTTCTTTCGTTCTTTTGTTTTTCAGAGTACAAAAGGGACAGTGACGATTTCTTTTCAGAAGGTCTCGTTCGTCGTAATTGGCTCCTAAAGGGCCTTGACGACCATACTGATATATCACCACCCATATTCTGAGTCTCTTTTCATTTTTTTTTTTAATTTTTGTTTGTTTCTGTGGCATTGGGGTTTTGGTTTTTCTTTCTCTTTGTTTTCACATATCTGTGATTCGGCCGATGATTAAACATCACAGAATAAAGACAAGCATATGTCTGAAATTATTCTTGTTGACTAATCTAATCTTCTCTATGAGGCTGATTCCTTATGTTTTTTTGTTTTAGGGATTTGGGTCTGTGTCATTCACTGGTTTTCCAAAATAAGTAATGACATTCTCATCTAACTATGTCGGTTTTCAATTCCTATTCGGTTGAATTTTTTCTTTGGGTTTTTATAAAGCTTTGATTTTTGAGATTGCCAATGAAGAAAGTAATGGGTATATCTGTAACGTATGAAAGTTTGTGATTACAAACATACCTCTACTGCCTTCCTTCTGAGGCTTTTGCGATGGATTATTTGTAATTTTGTAGAAAGAATTTCTTCTTTCCTTTCTGCAAGCTTTTGAGTGTGAAAGTGGAGAAATTGGGTCAAATGATGATTAAAAAGCATAGTTCAACTGACAAGTCGTGTGATTATGAAAAACTCTTTTAGTCTTTCGCTCCTATCTGATGACCCTTTCAATGTATCTCTCTTCTACTACTGAATTTTAATTTGGTTGTGATATGTGATTTGCTAAATTTTTGCCGTTTAGTTTGGTATTATGGAACGAAAGTAAGGCATCATTTGCTTTACCAGCTTTTATCAATCGTGGAACGATTATATTTTTAGCGCTATAAAATTAGATCCTAAATTCTAGTAAAGTTTATCGTAAAGATACTAATTAATTAAATTATTAAAAATTTAGATACTAAAATGTTAGAGTGATTGTAAGTAAAGGAAACAAAGCAAGAGAGATAGAGAGAATTTTTTTAATGTATTTTTATATGTCTTTTTCATTTATAATAAATAGGTAAATGAGTTAAGTTCACATTAATTTTTAACTATAACTTTTTGCTTGACCTAATATAATTATGTTATAAATATACGAGTTAATGAAATCATTGTCATTCACCATGTCTACGGGAAAGTGTGATAAATATTGGTTTATTTATTATTTTGTAAATGGTGGATGACAATGGTCTTATTATCTTTTATGTTTGTCACATAATTATGTTAGGTCAAATAAAAGTTATGGTTAGAAATTAATGTAAGCCTAACCTATTTGCCTATAAATAGGCATAATTATGAATGAAGAAGACACATAAAAATATATTGAAAAAATTCTCTCTCTCTTTATCTCTCTTGTTTTGTTTCTTTTACTTACAATCACTCTAATATTTTAGCATCTAAATTTCTAGTAGTTTAATTAATTAGTACTTTTGCGGGAACTTTTACTGGAATTGTTATTGTGATCTAATTGTATAACTCATTTGCCTATAAATAAGCATGATTATGAATGAAGAAGACACAAAAAAATACATTTAAAGAATTCTCTCTCTCTCTATCTCTCTTGCTTTGTTTCCTTTACTTACAATCACTCTAACATTTTAGTATCTAAATTTCTAGTAGTTTAATTAATTAGTACCTTTGCGGGAACCTTTATTGGAATTGTTATTGGGATCTAATTTTATATGTTATATGTTATAAAATTAGATCCCAATAATAATTCCAGTAACGGTTCCCGCAAAGATACTAATTAATTAAACTACTAGAAATTTAGATTCCAAAATGTTAGAGTGATTGTAAGTAAAGGAAACAAAGCAAGAGAGATGGAGAGAGAGAGAGAATTCTTTCAATGTATTTTTATGTGTCTTCTTCATTCATAATCATGCCTATTTATAGGCAAATGAGTTAGGCTTACATTAATTTCTAGCCATAACTTTTTGC
>JAOSBN010000008.1:38351525-38371773 GCA_027563595.1 Erythroxylum suave | reverse complement strand
TATAAATTTCAACCAAACAGGTTTTTGTTTTCAATTTTTATATTATAAATCTTAACCAAACAGGTTTTCATTTTTTTAAGAAAAAAAACAGAAACCAAAAACAAGAAACAGAAACTAAAAACAACAACAGAAAAACAGAAGTGGAACCAAACGGCCCCTAAGTCTTCCAAATGAGCGCCAAATCTATGCTATTCTTGTCCAAATTCATTCATTTTACTTAAGGAGGTATAAAATAACCTAAAGTAAAATATATCTCAAATTAATTATCAAATCTTTCAAAAGCATTCAAAACACAAGCCATATGTTATGAAAATAATACTAAAAATAATGTATATCTAGTATACATCAATTCTTTAATAAGGTAAAGTTCTACATTCAAAATGGTTGCAGTTGCCATTAAGTATGTGGATGCATTTATTAGGTTGAAACAATATGATTCTTGGTACACTTATTTCCTGACATAGTTGCAATAAGAGTTCACAGAAATTTATTAGAAATTGGAAGTGTTTAAAATTATCCCCGAGTTTCCTTTTACACGAAATATCCAACTACTCATAATTGTTTCACTAAATATTTGTTTCACTAACATGTGTGAGATCAAGTTAGCATTATATGAATGAGTCATTTCTTCTAATAAGGTGGTGTAATGCAGAGATAATGTTGTAAAATTTTGAATATTATTTTTAGAAATTGTGTAATGATAGAGTTTCAATACAAGTTCAAATCATTAAATAGTTATGATATGATTTGTTTTCTGATTACTATTAAGAATAGATAAAGGGTTCAACAATGATAGTTCGATGTCAGGTTTAATTTCTGTTGAGACATCCTTATCAAGCAAGAAAATTTTCAGTTTGAATCTTAGATTAAAGGATATTACAAGGGAAAACACCTAAGATTTCATATAATCCAATATAGTTAAATTGTTATTTGGAAGCTAATGTTTGAAAATTGCTTATGAGAATTTTGATATACTATGGTGAAATTTGAATAGAGGTTAACATATAATTATGTAGACAACTATGTGAGATTTCATAATGTTTCCAATATCTATAACCAGTTCTGAATTTGCTTTTAATTTTGTGATTAAACATTCAATTTCTTCAAAAACATTGGAGGTCCTAATTTGTGCCAAGATTTTATTATGTGATAAACCAATTTAGGGTAAACTAAATAGTTAATGGTATGTTAGTATCTTTTATAACCTTGAATCTTTTGTATCTTATAATTTTATAAAATCTTTTTAATATTGTGACATATATAAAAGATGTTAATAATAATGTGGCTACGGACCATGTTGTATGCTTATTCAAAGAAATATTCAATAATGAAAATATATTTATTGTTAGTAAATATATATTCATTTATGAAATTATTAGATAATTGAGTATGATTTTTATTGTGATTTCTTCCTAAATGTAAAGGAAGTGGTGCAAAGTGTTGACCATTTTGACTTCAAAAAAGATGAGTAATTATTAATGGTGTTGAATACAATCAATAGTTGTAGGGTTACATGATTATTTACCAATTGGTTAATTATCGTTTTTAATTATATTTCTAGTAAATTCCATATTTTATATAAAAATGGGTACTAAAACTCTCTAGTTTGTTTGCATATGATGTCTTCATGTTTTTAAATGCTGGGATTTCTAGGGACGCAACTTTACCATGCAAATATGTGATTATAACTTATATCTTTATTGCCTTTTTATTAGGTAATAACTATGGAGCTAGCCAAACTAAATGTTAAGTAACTTATCTATATTAGTTAAGAATTTGCGGTATTTGTTTGTAATTTGTTTTAAGAGTGGGGATCAAATGATTACTTAGATATACTGCCTTTTGCCTTTTCTTGTTTACTTCGCTTTATCCTTTGTATGATTTATGCTATCCAATTTTTCAAGATAAGGAACTCTCAATATAATTAGATGGGTACCGAATGATCTTAGAAATTTGACAAACTTCATTAGTTTGACTTAATGATTGCATAATTTTATTGGTCCTATTTTAGAAACATTGGGAAGTTGAAGAAAGTTTGTTTCCTATATGAATATGCATGCTTGATCTTCTATAAAATCATGTTGATTAGTATGAAATTTGTTAACTGCTCTTTTATTATTTGGTTGACCTAACAAATTGCTCTTTTATTATTTGGTTGACCTATATTTAGTCTTTTATGTTTTATGTTAGTATAAAAGAAGGCTCAATAATGATATTATAAATTATGACTTGTCAATAGTTTTGTATATCATGGATATTTTTTGTAAGTACTGTATTAGATATAAGTTCATTAGGTTTTGCCCAAATTGAAACTTGATCGAGCGTCGAAAAAGTTATTATGAGCCTAAATCTAATAGGATTCAAAATTTTAATTTGACTCAAGGCTCGATTGTGTTCGAGATTTTCGGGTTAGATCGAAACTTGGGTTGAAGTTTTTCCAAGCATGCTTAAAAACTTAATTAGGCTTAGGCTGGAACCAACTTTTTCAAGGTTGATTGGATATGAGATCGGGTAAGACTTATAAGTTCACTTTAGATTCAACTGACTCGACCTATTGCCATTACTACTTATAATTGGAGTTATATTATAAGGTATAGGGAATGTATATTACAATTGATGCTTTGATTTTATAAGCCCCGATCAAGACTTGATTCTCCTAATTCAAATGTCAAAGATCACAAAGATACCTTTAAAAGCTTGAAATAATACATATAAGAATGGTAATTAGTATAGTTGGACTAGCTTACTCTTTGTTCGACTCAACATGACAACTCCAAAGTACGGCCTAAATCCAACCCAAAGTTTGATTGGTTCGAGTCGCAAGGCCAGAACCCATTTGGACCACTTAAAAAGACGTCATTTTGGCGAAAGAGTTTAAGCCGCTCGAACCAATTTTCAAGCAGATTCTCTTGACGGAAGTTTAATCAACTCAAATCTGAATCTTTAATTTTGTATCACACCGAGTCTATTTTACCAAGTCTAAACACAAACATCATAAGATATATGTTAAACAATTATTTTAAGTTGCTGCAAAGAAAATTGCACCTACGAGTTATAATTTTCCAATGCCTGTTTGATCAAGTATAAACATTGTTATTATATTCCTAGAAAACGAAAGGAGAGAAATGGCTCAAAGTTCATTAAAAAAGGTAAACCAAAGTGATTTTTTTTTAATTAGTTCAGTAATTACTCTGACCACTATGTCAATAATAAATTTACAAACTTTATGCTACTGTAATTTCAACTTTCATTCACTTTTGTTTAACACAATTTTAAATTACACTAACTATTAAGCAGATATTGAAAATATGAATTATTTAAAATTCAAAATTATTCTTCTAAGGTTAATTCAAATCCCAGAGAACTTTTCCTGAAGAAGACTGATAATACTGAACGCATAACATTACCTTGAACAAGAAATTTGACAGCTAATACCGATAATAAGTACATTTTTACAGAGCCAACAGTTAGCAGGAATTATGAACACTTTTGACGCAATTGTTTGAGCCTATAAATCAACAGACATGAAGTGCATTTCATGACACGGTAATTGCATTATATACAGCCTTACGGAGCAAATAATAATTGAAACTTCTCATGTTGATCCTTTTGACTCAATTGGGAGTGTATAATCATGAGACGCCAGAATTACTTGGAACGAGGGGAGACTTTTTCCATTCTGCCTTTGAATACAAGCTCTTAGTGTTAAGTGTAGGAACTACCAGTATCTTCCCTTCAGTTAATGGATACGACCCTACACGAACTTATGAACATCCCGCAAATTGCATCCAGAGTACGATGCTGCTTCCTGCATATAACTGGTGTTCGCCTCCCAGACGCAAACATTCTACTGAAGAAAATGGACTTAGTACCAGCCCGCAAAGTCCCAGAGGAAGAAGTAGAGTCCCTGACTGTTATTTGGCTTCTTGTTGTAACTGCAGAGGATCTACTTTTACTGGTTGTAATTTCCCAAGGTAGCAGCAAGAGCTTAGAATACGAGGGATTAAGATCCTCTTCTTCTTCATATATCCGCTCCAATCTCTCCACTGGAATTTTCTCTGCATTGACATCTGCAATACCTCCTTGATCATCTTCAGTGGTCACAGTTCTGTTTGCTTCACTACGTAAGCCAATGGCACGCCATGCATCTGCAACAAGCTCCATAGTGCTGTTGGCAGGTAAGACACCCTTCTCTTCCATGAGTTGCAGCACCTCTTCTGCTTTCCAAGGTTGTCTTGCTTCCCCATAACCCCATATCAATGTTTCGAATGTTTTCTGATTGGGGGAAACACCAATCTTACACATTTTCTCAAAAACCATCATTGCTTGCTCCATTTTACCTGCAGTGCACCATCCACTGATGATCGTGGTGCAGATTACGACATTTGGGTGCACACCAGATTTATCCATTGAAGTCAGTACAGACTCAGCTTTTGCAGGCTCTCCAGCACGAACATAACCTTTTGCAAGAATGCCAAATGCATGTATGTCAGGTTCTATTCCTGCCTTCACCATGTCATTAAAGATCTCCTGGCACTTGTCCATAAGCCCTGCAGAGCTCCATGCATTCATGATTGTGCTGAATGTTATAACATCTGGCTTGACACCATACTCTTCCATTAATGTAAGTGCCTGTTGATTACCTCGACAAGAAAAATTTTATAAATTAGAACACGTTGAAGATCATAAAGAAGAGGAATTAATATGTCAATTACATTACAGCAAGGTTTCTATCATACACTTGAGACTGTATCTCGACTTCTTTTGTATTCAAACTCTACATTGAAATGCTAAGTTAAATGTCAAACTGGAGTTGGTACCGAAACATTTTGTCTATATCACATGCCAATGGTTCATTCACAGGCCAATGGTTCATTCCCTCTGCTCTGCCCTTGTCAAAATGTAATCAACACAATGTGGCCTACAACAAGTAGGGTGGGAGACAGAGGGTTGTGGGAGGCACAACGAAGAGTGGCATTTCTCAGCCATGCTTAGAACAATCACCTCTGTCATGTAATGGCCAAAATGATTTTAACTGCGTTCTGCGTCGAATTATTGGTTGTGTATGCATGTGTTATACATGTTACACAAGCATCGTAATTGTTAGCATTTTGTAGTTCTAAGACAAATTGTGAGTCTATACACAACTACAAGTTAATATTTATGGTGAAAATACAGGATCCAAATGCACTTTATTGTGGACTCTTAACTCCTATTTTGATTAACTAGCCAGAAGAATTCAGTCAATTGACACCTTCTCACATACATCTTTTCTTTTCTGTCAAGGTGTGTTTGTGACAACTGATATGAAGAGATTATCTTTCATCTTCAACAAATCAGTATAAAAAAAAAATGAAATGCAGATCAGATGTGCATCGTTTCATCTTTCGATAGCAAAGAGAATAGACACTTGTTTGTGCACCCATTAGAGTCGGAGATCATTTTGCTAAATATAAAGGTAATATATTGAAATGTAAAGAGACCTTTCATTATTTGGCATGGAATTTGCACTGAGAAAGAAAGAACTAACCTCATCAACTCCATTTGTGTCCATGATGTCTAGAAATCCCTTGATTAGAGAATTAAAAACAAATTGATTAGGATGCACTCCAAGCTCCTTCATCTTGTACACAAATCTCAAGGCTTCTATCATCTTAGATTCTTTGCAATAGCCATTTACAATGGTGCCACAAGTGCGCTCATTTGGTGCCACTCTCTTGTTCTGCATTTCCATTAACATGTTTTCAGCCCTATCTGTTTCCCCTTGCTCAGCATAAGCCCTAGCTAGGATATTGTAAGTGACAACATCAGGCTTCAGACCAGATGCTACCATCTTGTACAATAAATTGCATGCTCCTTTTATATTTCCCTTGTTACACCAGGCTCTAATTAAAATATTGTATGTCCGATGATTTGGCTTGATGCTTTGATCCTGTAACATCAAATCTAGCAATCTCAAAGCTTCTTCAGGCTTACCAGCATTCCCATATCCTTTGATGAGGGTATTGAATGTAACAGTAGTGGGCTTACATCCACATTTCTTCATCTTGTGAAAGAGTTTCATGGATTTCTTTACATCCCCAGATTCAGAAAAAGCATTAATCATGGCATTAAAAAGTATAGTGTCAGGCTTCACTCCATGCTCCTCAATTTTAGATGTCACCATAAGAATGGACTGGAAACGTTTCTGCAGAGTCAAGGCAGCTACAAGAGCTGTGTAAGTTATAATGGTTGGCCTATGTCCCTCTTCCACTAAATTATTAAAGACAGAATGAGCTTCTCTAGGCTTCCTTCTTTCAACCAAACTATTCATGAGTTTTGTTCTGGAATGAACAGTTGGGCAATTGCTACTGCTCAGACAAACCGGACATTGGGTTTGGGCTTGGAAACCTACAGATGAAGAAACTGTTTGTAGTGGTTCCTCTATCAGACGTGGGTCCTGAGAAATTCAAATTGGCCAAAGGTTAGAACCCGATATGTAGATAATGCATGTGTAAAAACTAGCCACAAGAGAAAAAAAAGGTCCTAGTACAGCAATCAAATATGATGGCATCCTTTGTAATTGACATGGTATTGGTTAACATCTACCACATGAGTTAAATCACTTGTGGTAGAAATAGAACATGAATCTCAGGAAAATAAACATTTCTAATTTGTATTTGGCAGCCTATGAAACTTATGTGGAGTGTGTGTGTGTGTGTGTGACAGGAACATATAAAATCATTAGTCAGGCAACAACCACCATTGTAGTGGCATTTGTACATTGAGAACCATATAACAGAATATAGTAGCTGCAATGGGAATGACTGAAGAGTAGTCTTCCTTCTTTGGACATCTAATCCTCTTAAACAATGCCTACACTTCCCCGATTTTCTGACTCCACTTTCCATTAAGAATCGTCTAGAGAAAAGACAAATAAAAGGATCCAATTGTAGGATAACCATCATGTACCCTTGAGAAAAGTTTCTGAATTCAAATCTTCATTCATCAAAATCGGAGGTAACTTGGCCACAGATTAACCAGGTTGTATGGATTTTCTGCCATAACTAATATCAAAAGTAGTTAAATAGAAAGCACTAAAAGCAGTAATCTAAACAAGACCACAATTCAACGTCTATCTTGGAGCATGCAATTCAAATTTCCAAAGATAACTCCAATAATATTTATCTAATTCAAAATTCTTCACTCCAATATACTTCAAATCATCAAGGAACTTCCAAAGGTTCCAACTTTCAATGAAATTCCTAATCAACGCACTCAAAACAGTTAACTTTTGCAAGTAAAAGAAAAAATATATAGCTTTACTTTACCATAACTGATGTTTTAGTGAGGTTTGTGCTTGCTATCGTTCCATTATGACGTCTACTCATCGTGCCTTTCTAAGTGGAACTCCTAGATTTTTCTGCTTGCTTTCCCAGTATACCTGAAATTTAAAACTTTTTCCCTGCAAGATTAAGCTGAAGACTTGGGAAAATAGTTTGATTGGATGGGAATTCAGAAAAAAGGCGAAGTTCATTGTACGCAATATGCTAGAAAATTTCCAAGGATCAGTATCAAGATACGAAAACTAGAGATATAGTCATTTATCAGAATACCCTGAAATCTTGATAATATAGAAAGGTAAACAAAAATGAAGGTATGTTTAGCTGCGTCGTTAGCAGGTTAATAAGCACCATAACTACGTGATTGGCATTTTACGTACAGAGATACTTTATTTCACTTTCAAAGTACATAAACAGAGTCAAATCTCAGACAAGAAACTAGGCAGTCTTGAAAGAATTAACAAGGTAAGCAACGATTAGCTAGTTATGTGACTTGTAATTGTAGACGCAGATTGAAGAAAAACAACAACCCGGGAAGTAAAAAAAAGAAAGAAAAAAGAAAACGGTATGAATTACAGCATTGAAGCAGCAAATCAAGAAGCGGGTTTCTTTACAAAAACCAAATGGCTTATACAACCAACAAGAGTTGCCAGTCAACCAACGCAAACCCAAGACATTGGAGAACACACAAAAAGTACAAATGAATAGAAGTAGTGAGTCGCATCAAATCAACTAGCAGATCAAAATCAATGCTAGAACACAAAGGCAACATAATCGACAATTTTACACCTAAAATTCACACATGTCACTGCCACCAACTACTAACTTGAAGACGTTCACTGGCGTTGTACCTCTCAAGATGGGCAGTATCATAGAGAGGGATGGGCAAGAACTTGCATGTTGTTGGCATGCAAGTGGTGAATCAGCAAGCAGAAAAGAAATAGGAAGGTATAATCGTAAGTTTTGTTGGGTAGCAAGACTAGTGTTTGTACTGTGGCATCAGCTAGAGATTCTTATCCACAAATATTATCAGAAATAGATTTCTTTGGATGATATTTTGAGGCCGTAAAGAAGTTGACGACATAATTATGGTATAACGAATTAATGTTTTTATTTGGAGGAGTAGAGCTGACCACGACGCCTTTTGTTTCAGTTGGCCAAGATTCAATCCCTAAATTTAATTTCCCCGCATTTTTTTGACGTTCATTTCACAATAATATCCATGATCCTTTTATGCACTTGATCATGTTTCTCTTTAACGCTGCAAATTCAAGATTTTTCTTTTCAGTTTCCTCTGTGTTAAAGAATTAATGGGAAGAACACTAATTTACTCATAGTGTTTAGATTGTTCTTCGATGCTATCTGTTCTCACTCTAATTCAAAGCAAAGTTCTCATTCTGTTACTTATTCTCACTTCTGTTCAAACCAAACTTCTTACCCCTTTTAATTTGTTACTTCTTCAATTCTTCTCCCCATGCCTCATGGTTCTAACCTTGTCTTCTCCAATAGGCTCTGCCTTTTTTTATCTGAACATCCAATAACCGTATAATTTTGTTCTTTTCCCTTTGTTATTTTATTTCTGTTTCCATTTATTAGCGAGCTCTATGTTGGTAGCGAGCTTTTCTTCTCTAACTAATGTTTTCTTTAGTTGTTTTATGAATCGAGTTAGGTTGGAATAAGACATGGTTACAGCTTTGGGCCATTTAAAACCTGATCGGTTTGATCTCAGGCGATATGAGCTACGTTTGATTACGTTGAAGGCCAAACTCAAGTTACATTATTGGGAGGATAGGTTAGCCCGATCATACGATGGGCC
Organism: Erythroxylum suave; assembly: GCA_027563595.1. Classification (NCBI taxonomy): domain Eukaryota; kingdom Viridiplantae; phylum Streptophyta; class Magnoliopsida; order Malpighiales; family Erythroxylaceae; genus Erythroxylum; species Erythroxylum suave. The sequence continues at coordinate 38,362,635 of JAOSBN010000008.1, read as the reverse complement.
CAACCAATACTGAAATGTTGATGTTCCTAATTGTCACTAATTTAAAAAATACATTTATGAAAATGATTACGATTATTTAAAATCATTATAGTTCATAAGAGTGAAGGTTATTCATCAGATAACCCCCAAACTGTTGTTGGTATTTATAAATTGGTGGACAATAAATCATTGGCTTTGTTATTACCTATAAATTTGAGAAATCGATTATCAATATCCCTTACAAATTAGAAGTGATATGGGAATTTAATTTGATGTATAATGAGACAAAGTGTAATTATGGAAAATAATAATGGGTTAATGGGAGACACTCTCTCTTCTCTCTACCTCTCTTACTTTTTTTCTTCACTTTTGCCTATCCGAAATCCGAAACCATCTTTTTCTTTCTTTTATTAGCCTGCAACCTATTGATTCTTTTTTAACACCTCTATTTTTGATAGTTGTTTACCATTAGAGGAAATGCCTCCTCCTTCTTCTTCTTATCTTGCTCTATCCCATACTAACATAGAAGATAAGCATTCTACTTCCTTTAAACCTTGATCTCAACTCAACCTTGATTTCCTCTACTCTATTGTGGTCAAACTCAGCTGAAGCTAGAATTGTTTCGAATGAAATACTAGGTGATAAAAGTACTCTAAACACTAGAGTTGCCTAGAATAAGGTGGTTGGAGATCAATTTACTTTTGGCAAGCCCCAATGTGTTCCAATTACCTAAAGTGCAGATTTAGCCACTCCTCTTAAAAAGGTCTTTAACATAGGTGTAAAGATACGATAGCCAGCTCTTGTAGGATTTTATTTTCTAGAAAAACAACTATCTTTCCCTCAAGTTTTACAATAGGCAAACACTAACTAAATAAGGTCTAGACTGGAAATTATTTTGATTAGTAAAGAAAATTTCTTTATCTTCAAGTTCTCAAGATAAGGTTAAGAAGATAATAAAGTTAGGACCTCAACACATTCAGAGGAGGCCACTGACATTCAAAAAATATAAACCTAGTATTTCTTTAGGTAAAGCAAGGATGAGGACCATTCCAATATGTGTAAAGTTCTATGGAGTCTCCCTAGAGATAGGTTTTTAGAAGCTTAAGTTATATCAGAAGCTCCCTTGGAAGACCATCGAGTTTAGGTGAAAAATGCAAGCCTTAAGAGAATATAATATGTTTAGGTTTGCATCAAGTTGGAACTAAAAAATAACTCCTTGATTTCATTATAATTAAGAATTTTGATGAGGAAGGAAGTATGATAGAAGATTCCAAACCTATATTTTATTTTTGAAGACCAAAGAAGAAGGAAGAAGTGAAAGTTTGAAAACCTAAAGGAAAAGAGGTTACATTAACCATTAAAGAGTTAAAGAAGGAAACTCAAAATAGCTTTGCCTCAACTTAGCCTTTATTAATCCTATATAAGCAACCAGATGTTAGAAGCACTCCTCTAAATACACTAGAAGTGGACATGAATAAAATTGATACTATAGGGGAATCAACCAAGTAACAGGAAGTAATTATGCTAATAGAAACAACAATAAACTGCAAGAAGTGGAAATTGCTCATGAAGAAGAGGAAGAAGGGAAATTGCTCATCAAAAGGAGGAAGAAGGCACTAATTTTGAATTACGAAGTAACATCTTAAGCTTAAAGAGTGCAAACAAAATAAACTTTGAAATAAGATCTCCTAGCTAATTGCAAAATGCCCCAGTGATTTCTTTTGCAAAGGAAGAAAATGTGGATATATGTACTAATATAAAAAAAACATGGTAAAATTGATCCAAGTACTAGAAAGAACAAAACTAGGAGGAAATTAAGGAAGAAGATATCTGGTACATCTCTTCTTTGGTTCACTTTCTACTCAAGTAACCTAATCTGAGTTCAAGCATGCATTCAATCTAATTCCAACTAACATGACAAAATCTCATGGCAATATTTATCATAGTGACTGAAATGCGATTCTATTGCTAACACAAAGCACCATTACTGATACAAAGCATATATAATATGCCTAAATATGCATCTTATTCAACACAATGTAAAAAAAATGCAAGCGAGAAAGTTGACGTCACCTCCTAACACTTAAAGATCACATTCCAACAAAAGAAATTGAAACAAACAAATGATATAAAACCAAACAAATTAAAGAAATTAAAATCAAACAAAAGACATGACACACACAAATGATATGAAACCAAATAAACATGAAATGAAATGCAATAACACAAAAGAAACAACAAACTGGAAAAAAAATTAAAAAGGGTAAGAAAAACTTATTCAGATGATGGTGGCGATGGTGATGGTGTAGGAGCTTCAAAATTGCTCCTTCGATAGAAGTTGAGGAACCATTTCTTCAAGTTGCATTGCTCCTTATGTACCTTCCTCATTTTTGTGTTGAGCTCATTTATTTGAGATGTCATCCGTTGTTGGTTGAAGGTTATTGTTTAAGGGTTTGTTGGAGTCGGTCGACTTATGCTAGTGCGATTGTTTCTGCTACTTCTACTTCGTCCTCTAAATCCTGAATTGGTCGATGTGGAAGTTCAGGACATGGCTGTACTTATACTTCTCTTGTTCCTAACTGCAGCATGCGTCTGAGGATTGTAGAGTTCCATAAAATGGAACTCCACAAACTCTGAATGCCTTCTTCTTCCGAGTAAATCGGGAATGAGGCCCGATAGGCAGCCGCTAAATCGGATTTGCCTTCACCGAAAACTTGACAGCAGAGTTCGTCACCTGGTTTATGAGCCATCATCTTCCTTGATGTCATTATAAGAAGAAAACTTTAAAAAATGAGAAAGAAATAGTGAAATCCACATTTTAAAGAGAGAGAGCAAATCTTACCCAAATCTTTTTTTTAATGATTAATGTATGAAAAGATGAAAGGATTGTAAAATTAAAGAGAATAAATGAAGAAAATACTAAGAATCTAGAGGAAAATGAAGATTTTTAGAGAGTCAAAAGAGAGAATGCTATGTGTTAGAGAGAGAGGAAGTGGAATTTTGAAGAATGGGTAAGAGAAAAAAGGGGAGGGAAACTTAAACTTTCCCTCGGGATGGAATTCCCACGCTCGTGGGTATTCTCAAAATTCTCACGATCGTGGAATTACTCTCCAGAAACTTTCTGGTGAGAATTCTCACTCTCGTGGGAATCACCACAATTTTCACGATCGTGGGATTACTCTCCAAAAATTTTCCGAAGAGAATTCCCACGCTCGTGGGAATCACCATAATTCCCATGGTTGTGGATTTTCTCTCCAGAAATTTTCTGGAGAGATTTCCCACTCCTGTGGGAATTACCACATTTCCCATGAATGTAGGAATTAGTGATCCTCACAATTTCAAACCTTCTTCCAAGCTTATATTTATTCTCCATGATCCTAAAACCTACAAACATATCAAAATAATATCATCAACAAGAAATTTGAAAAGAAAACAAGTTGAAATTGAAACAAAATCAAAGTAAACATCAATCCAACTCCAATCAAACATAATCATAACTAAAGAATCAACCAAACAAATAAACAAAAAAATAAAAAAGAAATAGAGTTCCATGACTTACCTCCAATGCAGCGCTTAACGTTGGAAGCTCGGTGTTCTCTATTAGAAATTCAGCCAGGATCAATTATAAGCGGCTTACTTATACCTTTTTCATTCAACATCAGTTTTGTGGCCTGTGAGTAAGCTACAAATTGACAAATGAATAGAACGAAAATATTGATAAAGTTAAGAAAACTAATTAATTTCCCTTTTCATCAACAAACAGGCAATAAAATAGGGAATAACGAAATCTTTAAATATTCCATTAAATTCAACAATTTATCATGTATAAAGATGAGTTGCTCTCTTTCTTTCTTAATCACCTTTGTCTCCTCTGCTTCTTCCACTTTACGAACAAAGACTTTCATAACTTCTTCAAACTTGATGTCTGTTGTCATCTGTTCCCTTTCCATTTTTTCTTTAGAAGATTCGAACACATCAATTATATTGAATGAGCTACTATCCATCAGAATGTTGAATACATCATTTATGTTAAATGTCTCTTCATCATCATCAATCCAAAGGAAAGGGTTCTTTGCATGGACATCTACCCCAGATTTTTCGATGTTCAAGCATGGTGTACTAAGATCTGGCAAAAAAGTTTCTGGGGTTTCCATCCTTTGCTTCATCCTCTTTTTTTGATTTCTTGGTCTTCTATCAAGTAAGGTTCAGCATGGCCTTCCATTGGTTCTTCTTGTTCTCCCACATTTCTAAGTGTGACAACTTCATAATGCTCTCGTTGATATAGTTTCATATTGCTCAGAGAGTCTTCCACACTTCTCTTACAAAATTAATGGGAAAGCTGTCTTACTTGAATCTTCAGGTTGTGAATAGCAGTGGCATGATTTTCCGACGTTTGATCAAATTTCTTTTCCATTCTCTTCAAACTTTCCTCTTGGCTGGAAAACATCCTCTTCTAGTTCTCTTCCATATCTATTAGTTTAGAACCAAACATCTCCTTAAACTTGTCCAACTTACTCTCCATCACCCCATTCGTTCTTGTTGAAATTCAATAGGTCTTGATGTCTCATGTGAGTACTTACATTATTGGACCAATAAAAATATGGGTGGTTCTGCCATCCAACAATGTATGTGTTCTAATAAGAATCGGTACTTCTCCAACCATATTACGCCTCATTGTAATTTGCAAAAGTTCCTTGCTCCCTATAATAATTGTCTTCCATCATTGTTCTTTCTATTTCTTCTCGGCATCTATCTCTTCAGATGTCTCATTTCTCATTCTAAGATGTCTTCATATGTTACCAAATTCTGTTGATCTTTGGGTGTTCCTTGTGTTCATGCACCTGCAAATACACAAGGAAAAGTATCAAAAACTCTTATATCAAAGTAATATAAATTAAATACGATGCTAAACAATTAATTCCTAGCAACGACATCAAAAACTTGTTGACAATAAAACCTATCTACTTGTTTTATGCTCAAAAACTATAAGTGAATGAGTAGTGACTTGTAGTAAAAAAAAGAGGATATCGATACCACAGGGATTGATACCCAGACACTGCTTAATTTAGACATAACCTTGTTTAAGAAATGAAATTGTTTTTTAATGAAAATAATTTAGAAAATTAAATCAAAACTAAAAGATTAACGACAAATGAAGAATAATACCACAATTGCAGAAAAATCAGAATTCAAGAATCTAAAAACTAGAGATTACTTTTTTCCTAATTTTGTCTCCCTCCTATTTTATTGATTGAATTGTGTCTCACCCTTGATTTCCAAATGTACTAATTACCCTCTCTCAAGGTGTAACTATGTGTCCCTAATTGAATTGATGATAATCAACTGGACAATCTCTCATCTTACCCAATGACTCGACCAATTCAACTAATTATTAAACTATCCTATGGGTGATCAATTGACTAGCCTAGATCTCTTTTCTAACTATTCAATTAACATGATGATTGCTAGTCTATAGCTTGACAACTCTTGCTGTACAATCCTACATAGATTTCCTCTTACTCACTCTCTCATTTTGTTGCAAGATAACAATTAAAACAACAATTATCAAAGACACTTCATTCAATTAAATAAAATAGGAGTTCAACACAATAGGTCTAAAAGTAACCCCTAAAACTAAATCAGCCTAACATGGTCTCCATAACACCATCAACATTCAAATAAACCATTTTTATGAAGACTAGAAGAGATCTAAATGATAGAAAATTGAATAAAAAGACTCGTCTTCTTTGCCAAAATCTGAAATTTTGATGTTGATGTATTATTTTGCGCAATTTTGATGATGATCCTTGTATTCAATCCTTCTTCAAGGCTCCAAACATGTGTCCTTTACTCAAGAATGGTGTTTCTATGGATGGGTGTCATCTCTCCTTTTAAGATGGAGGCTTAATTATGCTTTTTTAGTCCCAAAAATGCTAAGTTTAATGAAGTCTCGCATAAGGTCTCGGATTATAATTTCCACAACTGTAGGAATTGGTAGTGGAAAGCCTTATATTCTCTTCTCCTCTTTGATCTCTTAACTCAATCTCCAAATTGCCCCATCTTCATTCCCACTTAAAAATAGTCCATTATTACCCTCAATTAACAATAAACACACAAGAACAACAATGGAAATCAAACTTAATAAAAACATACAAAGTGAATCCTAAGCTACAACAATGATCAACAACTATGCAAGCAAACACATGCCAAATACCTAGAAAAGCATATACTAATGCACACTATCAGCTATGTGTCGACTCCTACTATACTGACTACGTCACATCTAGTCCAAGTGATGTTAGTTCTTATCCTAGAATCTTATTACTCTATGTGTCATTGAAAACTCTCTTCATGACACATAACTGTTCTAGTCAGAGACTCCTAAATAGTGACCCTGACAAGAGGTCTTCGGTATCGTCTCCTTCTATCAAGAGTGGTGAATCATTTATTGACTACCCAATTACCTTCAAATATCAATAGTTATACCCAATCATCACCTTAAGAGTGACCTTATCTTGACATAACAAGGAATGATGTCAAAGCATAAGATTAGTATCTAAGATATCTTTGAGTACCTCAAATCTAAGGATAATTGCACTATTTCTATAATGAGATTAATCATTGACATTTGATAGATCATCCATATGATAATCCCATAGCGGGTCATCCGATGTACTTACTACCTTTAGTAAGCATCAATATGTTAACTTTAATTATCTTATGTTTACAATTTGTGAGATCCACTGCTGGATCAAATCAAGGAGTATAACTACAAGTGCTAGTTTGTCTGGATTAATAATTCCCTATCTTACTAATCCTATGACTAGGGATTATTTAGATTTTAACATAATTGCACAAGATAGGAATTTCATTATCATGATCTCATCATGATTCCTTTGTACTATGGACTTCATTAATTCGATTTAATATCAATATCAATTCATATATTAATGAATATCAAATTAATGAAAAATTCCTTTCCCTTCATTAATTAAAATAAAGTTTGTACAAAAGTGTTAAAGGGGATCGCCTTTAGAGTAATACTTTAATAATCTTCCACTTGCATTAAAGCTAATTGCCTAGCGATGTTCTAATCTGTGGGCGCTCTCTTTATCTTCACTTCATTTTTGTCAATTATCTCCCTGATAAGGTGATATCTCTTGAGTACATGCTTAGACCTCTGATGAGACCTTGGTTCCTTGGCTTGAGAAATAGCCCCATTAATGTCACAGTATAACAGTATTAGGTCTAGTATGCTTAGAGCCACTCCAAATTCCATAATGAACTTCTTGATACAAGCAACTTCTTTCGCAGCTACGATTTACTTTAACTCAGTTGTCGAATTTGCAGTTGTCTCTTATTTGGAACTCTTCTAACTGATTGTTCCACCATTCAACGTGAAAACATAACTTGACCGAGTCATCCTGGTCAGACTGAAAATTGGCATCCATATGCCTACTTACATGAGATCTCCATTTCCATATAACAAGAATACATCCTTAGTCCTTCTAAAGTACTTTAGGATATTCTTGACAGCTACCTAGTGACCTTAACCAGGATCCCATTGATATCTTCTCGTAACACTTAAAGCATACGATATATTGGATCTTGTACATAACTTAGCATACATAATTGATCCTACTGCCGAAGCATACAGGATTATACTTATGTGAGTAATTTCATATTGTTTCTTAGGACATATAGATTTTGAGAATTTTATCCCATGATTCTCTTAGACTGCTTCATGCTAAACCTATTTAGCACTTTTTCTATATATGTTAACTATGAAAGCCAGCAACTTCTTTGATCTATCTTTGAAAGACCTGGCAACTTCTTTGATCTATCTTTATAGATCTTTATTCCCAATATATAAGTTGCTTCTCCAAGGTCTTTCATGGAAAAATTTTGGGACAACAAAAATTTGACTTATTGCAAACCTGAGATATCATTTCCTATTAGTAATATGTCCTCTATATATAAAAACAAGGAATATGATATCACTCCCACTAACCTTCTTGTATGCACAAGGTTCTTCAAGATTTTATGAGAAACCAAGCTCTTTTATTGTCTCATCAAATCGGATGTTCCAACTCCTATGTTAGCTTCAATCCATAAATAGATTTTTGAAGCTTGCATACCTTTTTTCCATCTCTTGATATGAAGCCTTTAGGTTGTATCATACACACATCCTCACTTAGGTTTCCATTCAGGAAAGTCGTTTTCACATCTATTTACCATATTTCATAATCATAATAAGCAGCAATAGCTAGGAGTGTTCTAATGGATTTAAGTATATCTATGATGCTAAATATCCCGCCATAATCAACTCCTTGTCTTTAACAATATCCTTTAGCTACTAGCCTCGTTTTATAAGTAATCACATTACCTTCCATGTTGATTTTCTTCTAAAAAATCCACTTGCATCCTATAGGTTTTAACCCTTTGAGTGGGTTAACCAAAGTCTATATTTGGTTTTCATACATGGACTCTATTTCAGACTTCATAGCTTGAAGCCATTTTTTAGATTTTGAACTCTTCAAAGCCTCTTTATAAGTTGTAAGCTCATCACCCTCTATGAGCAATACGTCATGTTGTTCACTTACGAGAAATCTATATCTCTCTGGAACATTGCGTATCCTACTTGACCTATGAACATTTTGTGTGTCAGAAGTTTCAACTGTTGTCTCATCTCTATGAACAACAATTTCAAGTTCAGGCAATTGATTTGCGATTATTTGAGCATCATGAACTTTATCAAGTTCAACTTTGCTCCCACTATCTTCTCTTAGAAGAAACTCTTTCTCTAAAAAGACAGCAATGTTTGAGAAAAATGCTTTTGCTCTAAAACATTATAGAATTGATACCCAATTGTTTCCTTAGGATATCCTATAAACAAACATTTGTCTGATTTCACTTCAAGCTTGTCTGATTGAATCAATGTCACATAAATTGGACAACCCCAGACTTTCATATGAGAAAGGTAAGGCCTTTTGTTAGTCCATATCTCATATAGAGTAACTTCAATTGCCTTAGAAGGGACTTTGTTTGTCACATAAACAACAATCTCATGTGTATAACCCCAAAAGGATTATAGTAGATCTGCTAAGTCCATCATTGACCTTACCATGTCCAACAAGGTTCGGTTTCTCTTTTAAGCCATACCATTATGTTGCAATGTGTAAGGTGGAGTCCACAATAATACTATCTCATTATCTATGAGATAAGTTAGAAATTCCTTGTTTAAGTATTCACCACCTCGATCTAATCAAAATGTCTTAATACTTCTACCGAGCTATTTGACAGGTGTGATTTGCCTCATGTTTTAGAGTTTAATTTGTTATGTATTAAGTGTTAATTTGAGTGTTTAGTATGTGTTTAGGCTAGAAGTGTGTTAGTTTATGTATTTAAGTGTTTTTATGGGTTAGTATAACTCTTTAAGCTTAAATGTTATGTTTTTTAGGTACCTTGATATGTTTGTTACTGTTTCAGGGTCAACGTTGAAGAACGGAAAATTTTCAGAGACTTTCGAGCCAAAACCATGACCTACAATTGTGGCACAATAGGCCACAATCGTGACAGAAATATGTGAGCCACTACACCTCAAGCCACGATCGTTGCACTTAGGTCACGATCGTGATAGAAAGGTTTGATATTGGCCATGATTGTGGCGCTTGGACCACACTCATGAAAGGAAGGGTTAGGAGCTGGCCACAATCATGGCAAGTAGGACCACAATCATAGCTTACATTAGGCAAACACAAAAACAAGTGAAAACGTCAAGTTTTGAGGAACTTTTTGGACCGTTTTGACCCTAAAGAAACCCAAGGGCTACTAAGGTATTTAAAGAACATTAAGAATAGAAGAGAAGGGCTTTGCATTAGCCACAATCCTAAAATACCAGGGAGCTTTATTGAGATATTGAGAAAGAACAAAGGAAGAGAGACATAGACAAGAAGCCTACACGAAATACTGCTTAGAATAAAAGGTTTCCTGTCGTTGCTACCTCCATCATCCATTCCAATTGCATTTTTCGATTTTGTTTCATTTTTATTGATGCATAGAATTGGGATAGTCATTGAGAATATGAATGTTGAATGTTGATATATGTTTAAACTCACCTTCAAGAATTTTGTCTTTGATATTAATGAAAGTTGATTGATTGCATTTTTATTGAATTATTTGTGATTTAATTTCTACACTTAATAATTCGGTAACAAACTAAGAGGGTGAACCGAGAGAAAATTATTAAATTAGGCTAACGAGAGTTAGGTGATTTAGTCGATCAAGAATTGAATCAAATCGGTAAATTTGTGTAACGAGAGATCTTGCATGAGTATTTGGTAATTTGTTGTACAATTTCATATCTAATTTAGGTTATGGGCAAATTGTGAATCAAGATGTTGCAATTCCATAATCTAATTAGGGTTTATAAATTAGGATTAAAAATTATAATTCGAGAGAGAGTAATCTACCTTAGGACCGTTTAGAACTAGTAATTCAATAAATTCATAATCAATTAGGGTGTTATTAAAGTCTGATAAAAATCCCTCTTCTCTCAATTGATAGTTTCTAGGTTGATTATTGATTTGGTGTTGCAATTGCTATCTTATCTATATTTTTGAATTTGATTATTGAAATTGATTGAATGATTGAAATGATTTTCTACTTTAATTTTGTTCATTAAATTGATATGAATTGAGTTCAGTCTTTGATTTTAGGATTAGATTAGTCCTCCTCGTGGGATTAAAACCTTATATAAAAACTGTAGGCTTGTGGGTTTATCAAGGTTTATTATTAAAACTTTTTCATATTGGAAACCTATGATCACTATTTCTCAACTTCATATCTAAATTATTTGTACATTTCAAATGCTTCAGACATACCTATATTGTGAATAATAATCAATAAAAGTAATGAAGTACACAAAACCACCACTGGCATGAATAGACATGAGACCACACACATCAGAATTTATTTGGTCTAATAACTCATTCATTCATTCATTCACCCTTTCCTTTAAAAGGTAATTTAGTCATCTTGCCTAACAAAAGCGATATAAACACTTTCTTCTTCCTATTAACAAAACATCCCCTTCTTCTTCGCTCTTCCGGAACCGGTACAGAAATGGGTG
>JAOSBN010000008.1:38315986-38336101 GCA_027563595.1 Erythroxylum suave | reverse complement strand
TGTTCGGTAGTTCTCCCTTATCGTAGAATACGTACCGGAATGACCTATGGATGTTCCGGTGGGTACTCTACAGTAAGAGGGCGCTACAAAACATCATTTAAATATAACCTATAACCACTAGGGAAATTTAAGATAACAACTCCCACTGATTCTGCCAAAACATAGGATCCATTTGCTATCTTGACTTGAAATTGGCCTTTAAATAGTCTTTTCCTTTATTAGAACCCCTGTAAAGAATTAAAAGTATGGTTAGTGGCTCTGGGATCTAATATCTCAGAATCAGATGATTCTGATGCATTTCTAGTTCCTAACAAACTTTGGAAACCCATACCTTGTTTGCTTTTGAGGGACTTAAGGTAGGTTGCACAGTTTCATTTCCAGTGGCCCTTCTCACTACAGTGGAATCATTTTCCCTTGGTGTCCACTTTGGCCTTTTTTTCATGGGTTGGGCCTTGATGTAACATCCCATGTTTGGGCCTAGACCCTAAAATAGTGAATTAGGTGTACTGTGAGAAATTAGAAGTGTAATTTATGCTCATGTGTCATTGTATATTCACACACATGTGAATATTTATTTTGATACATTAAAATAATTGCACATGCATTCATTGACATTTTTTGGGTATGATTGATTGGTTAAAATGTAAATTGGGACTTATTTGTGTTAAAATTTTATTTGGAGATGATTAATATTATTTCAAAATTTATGGTGAATTTTAGGAGAAATATCGAATTGTGGACTAATGATAGTGTGACATGCAGACTACTGAAATAGTGACAAATACAGTATTTGCAATGGGGACACCTGACAGTGAAAAAGTAATGCACGTAGTTACGTATATAGGAAGGAAGATTCTATAACTAGAGTTTACTCTTCATTTTTGGTTTTGTTCTTTACTGAAAACACTGAAATTATCTTCCATTGTCATACATACTAAATAACTTATGATTTATGTTTGAGAACTTGGCTATTGATTCTTACATCAAAGTAAGAATTGCAGTGTACAGAGAGAGTTTAATTGCTGTTAAAATCTCATTGTACATCCATTTATTGAAGTTTGCATTACTAAAAATTTAGCTAAATCAAGTAAGTTGAGTTTTAAGCTTTGTGATACTGTGAATGGCTTTTTGATAATGTTTGAATCAGTTGGAGTAAAATGAAAATGCAGAAATTCATGCAAGTTGATATATCAATATACTCTATTTTCACTGTTGATGTACGTAAATCACTTGGGTGTTTTTAGATAAACTGAAATAAGTATTTATGAATGAATGCATACTTGAGTAGGATGGGGATTTGGTGAAGTCATGATATAAAGAGGCTAAAATAATATGTTTTGATCAAATGGAATGAAGATGGAGTTGTATAAATTTTGTAAGAAAAATCATATGTGAACATTGATTATGAAAAGTGTGTAATCATGAATTTTGAGAGATTTTGATAGTGATATGTTTTGATGTTTGTGTTTGATCTTGCATTTGAGTTGGATTAGAGTTGAGAGAAAAGACTTAAAATGAAACACTTAAGATGAAATGAAGTTATTGATGGAAATTAAGAAATACAAAAAACATATATACATAATGAAATACTTGTGAATGATTTATGGTTTTTGATGATTGTTTGTAAATATCGATTTTGATTTGTAATGGATGATCTGAACTACAATGGGGGTTTAAAAGACATAGAAAAGTTGGTTTATACATTAGATATGTGAATTGAATAAGATAAAAGTGAGAAGATCTAGAAAAATGGCAAGAAAGAATGAAAGAGAAGGAAGAAAACACAATAGACTTGCATTCAGCACGATCGTGACTTTGTTGAAAAACTAGGGCATGATCGCGACTTTGCTGAGGAAGGCATGATTGTGACTCTGAAGCTCTGAAAAATGAAGGACTGTTTTGAACATCCTTTGATCTTTTGTCCATATCTTCTTCTTTTGACCTCCAAATGACATGGGACTTGAACCATTAGACTTGAAACACAATGTATTATATCTCCACTAGAAATTATAGCCATATGAAATCATTTCAGAGAGATTGAGTGATAAATTTGAGATTAAATTAATGAGGAGTTCTGGAATTTCGTAACAGGAATATTTTCACTGAATACGCTTTGGTATTTTGATAATATCTTGATCTATAAGTATCCAAATGGAATGATTTTTAACTTCGAGTAAACTAGAGACATAAGGATACAAATTGTCTGAAGAAATTAAATTTTAATTCTGTCTCTAATAACTTCAATTTCTCAGTGGAAGTTGAGTAAATAGTTTTTGAGAATCAAAGAATGCTTGGAAGGTGTTGAAATTTCTTATAAAGTGTATTAAAAAACATAGCCGAGAAATTGTGATTGAAAATGCATAATACATGATAAATTCAAGAATGTGCTTATGGTTGACTATTTATTTCAATGTTTAAATTTTGTATATGATTTCATATAGAAGAACAAGTAGATCGATCACTTCTTGATATTGCCAAAACTTCAAAGCAATAACTTTGGTAGCAAATGGTGAGTAATCTAGACGGTCTCACTCAATTAATTGTTTTGGTTATGGTTGAATTCTCTTATGAATGTGTGATTGATTATACTGATTCCAAACATGAAGGTTCGAATATTTTGATTTGATGATTGTGATATTGAAATGCTCTTTGCATGTGGATTTGAATGAATAAGTGATACTTCACATTATTGTTGAATACCAGACCAAGGTCCGACGATAAATATTAATGTGAAAGTGAAACTAAAATCAAGCGATTGAATGTATATATATGAATGTGAAGCATTCCATTACATGAATGCATAAATGACAAAGGCAGTTGCGATCGGAATTGCTAGTGTAAAGAACTTAAAGCCCATACTTTGGTTAGAGCCTCAGGCTTAATTGTGAGAGTACCCGGTATCTATTAAGGGATATGGGTCATTATTTGGTGCAACGTGGCATCCACTAAGGGATAAGAGCTAGTGAAAGGGCACTTGATCATAGCAAAAATAATAACAAGTGAAAGTGAGTCTCACGTGCATTGCATATACATTTTATTACACGTGTTTGACTGATTAAAAATATACTGGTACTTTGTATTTGAATGAGAATGTGATATGTGATATTTCTTGCAATATGGAAAGATGTGAAATATTTGTTACTTGTGATAAGGCTTTACATGAATTGAGTGAACCATTAATGATGGTTACCTTATTGAGTTTACAAAACTCACCCAAAAATTGCACGTTGATATTTCAGGACTGAGAGAGGACTTTAGCTATTGAGAAACTACAAGAAACATAATTCTTGTACTTTTGTGAAGATGAAATGGCTCAAAGGTTTCTTAGCTGAGACTAAAGAGTTTAGATAGATATTTTGTATATTTCCTCTTTCATGTAGCGTATTTGTATTAGGCTTGATAATGTATATACTCTGATGATATTGGAGACTTTCAATGTACATGTATGGATGTTGAACGCTATATTGTAAATTTCGTTTTTGATGAAATGAAAAGAGGAATACGGTTTATCAACTTTGCTAATTTTGGTCTATAATTTTAGTGACTTTTTATGTACAATAATTGATGCCATGACTAAGTTGAATTGGTTGCCATGTTATAAAGTGAAGGTGAGAAAGTTAACACACCATTATTATAGATTATATACTAGAATGTCCGCAGAGTGTTCCGGTATGTAATTTATGGTGATGGGGTGTGACACTTGACCGTAGTTTGGGCCTTCTTTTTCACTGGACCTTTCTTCTTTTACTTGCCCTTTCCCTTAGACTTGGAAGAAGATGCTACATTAGCCTCAGGCCTAATAGTGTTGATGTTCAATATCTCCTCCATATTTCGAAGGGTATTCATCTACTCGCTCAAGGTATAATCCTTGGTGTTGAGCTCAAAATCCAACTTAATTGTTGAAAAGAAGAGTTTAAGCTATTGATGATCATAATCATCTGCGTTTTTGCATCCATATCTACCCCAAGCATCTTAGCCTTTATAACTACAAAGATTGCCTTGAGCATGTAATCCTGTACCAATTCACCAAGCTTTTGTCTGAGATTATGAAATGCTTGGATAGCTTTCACCTTAGTAGACCTAGTCCTCATACCAAACATCTCATCTAGGTGATGGACCATTGCACTTATAGTTTTCATGCATACAATTTGTTTTTATAGCATTTCCCCTAATAGAAGCCAGAATATAGCATTTAGTGGTCTTATCAGCATTTTTCCATAATTCATGTTGTTAGACTGGCACAGGAGTTGAATTTTCACCTAAAGTTGCAGGCCCATTTTTCGTTAATACCCATGAAATCCGTTCATATTGAAGAACAATGTATAGGTTACGTCTCCATTCATTAAAATTCTCTCCATTTTCCAATTTGTTATTTGTCAAGAGAAAAGTCAGTGGATTCATTATGTGGTGATTATATCTAAAAATATAAATTATTAAAGAGTAAGTAAACTAGTCAACAATATTGGAACTTTGTATAATGTCATAATGCATATATCCAAGATGATAGATTTAACAAAACTTAAAAACAATTAAATCTTTATACGACGGTTATTTTTCTTATCTATAATAGACTATGTGATGGTGGGCAATCTTATCTATTGAAAGAAAAACTGAGACCCTCCCACTCAAAAGGCTACCAAGCATCTTTATGCTTAACATTTTGAGATGCGTCATAATTTGGTCCATACGTTTATCAATAGAGCTACGGTGGGCAGGTTATTTGATAAACTATGTTGAGTGTATAATCATTTGATTTATCCACTAAAGCTACTTGCAAATTATACCTCATTGGGAGGTCACATTTGCTACCAATGAGTTGGCTTATCCTTTAAGAGACCCAAACCATGCAAGATCTAGGATCTATGTCCTCTAGTGGGGTGTAACACTTCAACAAATGCAATGGGCCATCATATGCAGACTGTGGACAGTCACATGAGAATCCTATCCCACTCATTCCTTTTAGGCTTTAAGTTTTAATAAATACCATCTTATCTAGATGCAATTTATTAGTCATACTATATTATTTCATTATATATCTTATATATAACGAATGCATGGCAAAGCCTAGGGTTAGCAATTTTCTAAATGGCATACAATCACATATAATCACATATTATTTGCATCCATTCATCTCATGAGCTAATAAGTCACTTTTGATTGTCCATTCTAGAACATAAAAAAATACAAGGCTTTTAGGCCCAAAATAATCTTCATGAACTTGGATCTTCCACTTTGAACTATTCGCTTACATGACTTGGCCCATTCAGTAAAAAATATGTAATAGCATTTTATAAAATCAAATTTTTATAAGTTTGAAAATAAAAATTCCAACACTAGATTTTCATAAATCTAAATCTTTGTCATAACAAAAATTTCTAGTACTTGTTTTTATTAAAACTAAAAATTGTTCCATTAAAACCAAAAACCCAAACTTTGTTTTTCATCAAAGTCGAAACTTGATTCTATGAAACAAAAATCCAGCACTTGTTTTTACATAAAAACTAAAACTTGATTCATTGAAACAAAAAAAAAACAGCATTTTGGTTTTTGCAAAACCTGAACTATGCAATTACAAAAAAGGATACATCGAAACCATTACCTCATCTTTTCTTTAATCCATGGCTGCTTGATCTTCGTCATTACATCAATTTGTATATTAAAAAATCAAAATAAGTAGAAAAATGAAGCCAAGGTGGAAACATGGTGATGATAGACCACCCTCCTTGTTACAAACCAAATGAAGAAATCTTACATGGTAAATATAAATTCTATGGACAATCGAAAGAGAAAAACATACACCATATATATTTCTATCAAATAAAAATATAAAGCATACAAAAATTAATTACCAACCCATCCATCACATATAGGAACCAAAATTATACATAGAAAAAATAGGCTTTGATACCAATTGTTGGATCGGAAAATAAAACATACAAGATTTGGTTAAACTGTAGATTTCAAAAATTTTTTAGAAATAAAAACATATCAGAAGTAAGATAGCAAAATCAACATGCCAAGCCATACATGATATGGTATATCGAAAACAATTATCATAAGAATAAGATGGAGATTATATTACCACCTCCTTTTGCTACAGCTTTAAATCCTCACTGTGCTATCCTCTCCTACTTTAGCATTGCTTTTTAATCCTTTCCTTTGTCAATGTATCCTTTTCTTATTGTTATATCCTTAACAAATCTAATCTACCTCTTGTTCTTCTTGGATAATTTGGTTAACACGATCCTTTGGTTGGAATGGAGAAGAAATATTTGGAAGAGATTTTTCTTAGAAGAAAGAAGCCAAAGATGAAACACCTCTTATGCAAATTTCGTTTAACACATGCAAGAAAAGAGAGAGAGTCCAAAAAATGCAAGGACACCTCTCTTACACCTTGTCAATTTAGATTATGCATGAAAAGGAAGAAGAAGTGGAGAGCATCCAATGCATCACTTCACTCTTTAATTAAACGTAAAGAAGCCATTAAATGAGACTTTTCTCATTTGTTTTAAGATGGCTATACGAAAAGACCAATAACCTAAAATGACATGTCAATTTCAGTTTTAGTGATGAAAGAAGGAAGATGATCCATCAAATGCACCTCCATCTTTAATCGAATGAATGCTAAAAGGTTACAATACATGCCATCATTAAAAGACAACCATTAAACCATTTAATAGTAAGATTGTTACTCCATTTAATGATGATAAAGCGTGATAAATACCGTCTTTATTTAGCAATTCAATGATAAAAGTGAGGCTGCACATTAAGCCCTAATAAAAACGAAATTTCATCTTCCATTTCTTTAAGAATTTTGTTTTGATTTAATTAATCTAGTTAATCAAATTAAACCAAAGCCTAGCCCATTTCTAAATGTTCATTTGGCCTTCTAATTAACCATTAGTTAGTGCAAGCCCAACATTCGATCTTGGGCTTTAAAATCTCCATTTATATTTCTTACTTTGCTTGATTCCTTGAAGCCAAATGGGGACTCTTATTGGACTTAGATAATTCAAGCTCCAACAAGCCTAGAATTAATTTAATCTCATCAGAATTAATTCTAACTTGTTAACTAAATGTCATTCCAGTAAAGACAATTAGTTGAACTCTTGAATTACTAAATATTATTAGAACACATGTCCAATTACAAACCCTATTATGAACCTTATTATAGTCATCTATATAACAAAAGCTAAAATTATTGTTTTGCCTTTATATTGGTTTTTTCTTCTAGATCTCCCGTTTTACTGTATATGGTGATTAACACACAAGATCTTATCTTGTTGTTAAGACTTGATTGGTAACTAATCCATCAAACTCCTAATCCTAGTTTATTCACCAATCTCCATAAAACATCTAGAAGTGATGATATCACTGAAAACTCTTTACTTGAGTGAATGTTTCGTGATGCATATTTCAATTTATAATTCCAACCTGAAGACACTGGATTAATAATCTGTAAAAATTGATTCCGATCATATCAAGAATTATAATTAAACACATATGAGATCACCATTCATCACAATTATGGACTATAATAAGCAAGTGATAAAATTTATGGTTTAAGATTAAAGTAATGACCTACTATATTCATTAGAATATACGTGATTCCAGATTCATTTAATAGTGCCATTATTGATAGTCAACTACTATCATGATATGAGACCCATCTTTCCCTTGAAGTAAACACCTTTAGTTACATGGATATAAATCACAACACTATAGTCTAAATGATATTCAAGCCACCTACTTGATTATTTAACTATGAATCATTTAATTTAAATTCTAATAATGTACATTTTTCCCATACATCTTTATGTATATATATATTATTAACAAAAGAATCTTGGTTCCTTATGACTAGTTATATTATACTTATGCCAATAAAACAAAATTCTTTTTATTAATAATAAATATTTTCATTACAAACCTGTAATTGGAAGAAGATTAAGTTACATGTAAACACACTTGCTTTCCAGGGCGCTATATTGACATAACTCCAATAAAACCTCCATTAATGCTTAATGGATTAGAATTTGATATTGTACTTTTAACACCATTTGGGTTCTCATCATTACCTCTTTCCTCAAAGGGATTTTTCTTGTCATTATCACCTACATCAAAAGGAGATAAACCAACAACATTAAAATTAGAATGCATGTTCTATTTAATAGGTAGATTTAATTTATATGCATTATCATTGATCCTTGAATTCACTTGAAAAGAACAATCTCCCCTTAAATGCAATATCGATAGCCTTTGAATTGGAAATCTCTCCTTGTACATATACTACCAAACCTAATTTTTCAAATTGTTTTGAATTACAACACACAACAAAGTAGTTAAACTCCTATTAATTACTTCAATTTGCCCATCCTTTTGAGGGTATTATGTAATATGATTGTTTTTAATTTTCCCACAAAATTTTCCAAAAAAAATTGGAAGCTAAGTGTGACAATAAAAAACAATAGGCTCCTTATAATCTGATGATGTAGTTAAAAGATAAAAAATATAGGATGAATCATCAGTTTTATGACATTAATAGAAATGTGCCATTATAGAAAACCTATCAACAACAAAAATATAAAATCCTTAACCCCTTTTAAACCTTGGCAAACCGATTACAAATCCCATACAAGTATTAGTCCAAGGATGTTTAAGTATAGGCAAAAGGGTATATAACCTATGGTTCTTAACTTGAGACTAGTCTTGTTTACATGTAATGCAATTCTCATAAAATCTTTTAATATCAAGTTTCATGTTAGGCCAAAAGAAATGTTCATGGAATATATCTAAAGCCTTGTTAGTACCAAAATGCACCATTAAACATCCCGCTATGAGTTTTTTTAACAAACAAATCATACAATGAGCTTTAAGGCACACACAATTTGTTTTCTCTAAATGAAAACCCATTATGATTATAACACTTTACAAAAGGAATTCTCTCACTTGCACTAAACACATAATCAAAATTAGAATCAATAAAATATGAATTCTTAATGTACTCAAATCCCATTATTTATGCATCTAAAGTAGAAATGAAAGCAAACCTTATATCAACTACCATGTTTTCCTTACCCTACTTGTATTTGATCATATAAGAAACAATATCAAATAAACTCAAACCATTCAAATGCTTGACGCTTTCTTGGTCCATATAAATCACAAACTCCTTAGGCCACACATTGTATGACCAAGTCTCCAATGATTTAACAGGAGTTTCCCTATCATAGGTGGGACTATTAAATATTGTCTTATTTAACTTTTCACTAAAATATTATATGGTTCTCCCTTTTAACATATTTATCCAACACATATTCTTGAAGCATCATACTCAATATTGAAAGTCATAGAAAAGTTTGGAAAAGCTAGTAAAGGTGTATTAGTTAATTTCCCCTTAGTCAAAGCAAATGCATTTTCTTTTTTACTACCCCAGTTAAACCCATCATTCTTTTTTATTAGTTCAGTTTAGTGCAGATAAATTATTAAAATCCTTTATAAATCTCCTATGGAAACTAGCTAAGCCATAAAAGCTCTTAACATCACTTACACTTACATTTTGGCTACTCCATTATTGCCTTAACCTTCTCTTCATCAACTTTTATACTTATAACACTAATAATAAAACCAAAAAAAGGAGTAACTTGATAATGAGCCATTTTAAGGTTAGCATACAACTTAGCTTCCTCTCAAACTTCAAAAACATGCTTCATATGTTGAAAACGCTCATCAAGTTTTTTACTATAAACAAAAATATCATCAAAATAGACAACCATTGTTTTTCTAATGAAAGTATGTAAAACATGGTTCATAAGTCTAATAAATGTACTACATGCATTAGTTTTAAAAGGCACAACCAACCATATATAAAAACCATATTTTTAAAAAAGATTATTTACATCATCACCTCCTTTCATACAATTATAGTGATATCCTCTTTTTAAATCAATTTTAGAAAACACATATGTACATTAAAATTCATCAAACATATCATCTAATCTAGGTATGGGATATCTATACTTTATTGTAATTTTGTTTATATTATGACAATCAACACATACACCATGTCCCATCCTTCTCAGGCACCAACAAAACTAGAACTAGACTTATGCTTTCTCACACATATCCTTTTGACATCAATTCATCAACTTGCATTTATAACTTCATTGCAACTTTGGGATTGCACAAATAAGTTGGTCTATTTGGGATAATAGCACTGAGAATGAAGTCAATTTGATGTTCTATTCCCCTAGTTACGTAAACTATTGGTCATTTCCTCAGGAAATAAATAATCAAACTTCTTCAATAAAGAAAGAAAAATGCTAAAAAATATGTTATCATTAGCATTAAAATAAGTTTATTTGTATATAAGTACAAGCATAGACTACCTTGAAAAATAATCTCTCTTGATATCAGTCTCTTTTACATAGAAATCACTTTTATATTTTTCTTATCATTTTGCGAGCTTTCTTTATTTTTCTCTATTTTATTGGCTCCCTTTGCTCTCTCTTTCTCTCTCTTTTCTTCAAAAATTTTTCCTCACTTTTATTTTCACTCTCTCAGTTTTTTTTACTTCTTTAATCTCACTTAATCCTCATATACTTATTTAGTAGTAAGGAACATAGGGGTAATAGGTTTTCCATTCATGGCAAGAGTATATCAAATAGTAAAGCCATCATACACTACTTGCTTATCATATTATCGTAGATGACTCCAATAAGATGTGTCCAATAGGCATAGGTTATACCTTATACTTATAATGCCTAATAAAGAAATAAGCTAATACTTGCTTATGCACCTTAACTTTTCCACATTTGTTAAACCATTGCAATTTATAAGTCTAGGATGTTTCAAAGTGGGTAAACTTAATATATCAACAAAATCATTACTATCAACGTCGGTACAACTATCCCTATCAATTATCAAACAACATTTCTTATCATTGATTTGACGTTTTGTGCAAAAATACTATCTCTTTATACCTCTTCCTCTTTCACTTAGACACTTAAAGCACACCTTGTCACAAGCATTTCATCATTTTCAGCAAACTCTACATCACTTACATCCTCCAAGGATGGCATAGAATCATCATCGAAATCTAATTCACTATCACTTGTAGTGTCCACATCTTTAATCATCATTTCCCTTTTATTTGGACATTGGGAAGCATTATCCTTTACCCAAACATCAAAAACATTTAAAATCACAACTTCTAGTAGTTTGAATTTTTGTTTTAACTGTGTTTTATTATTGACCCATTGTTTTGAGTTCTTTGGGGCATCAATTTTAGACTTAGAAATAATGTTGTCCTCCTTTTGCCTCTAATTTTGCTTTTATGAAGTGGAACCTGAATTTTATGAGCTCTTTATCTTTTGTTGTTGCTCCACTTTAATACGTAATGTGTAACATGACTGTAGGATCCACATAGTGATACAACTCCACCACACCTCTAATTCTCTTTTTAACCCACTCAAAAACTATGGTGAGAACCAAGATCAACATGTTCTTGATGGAAAGCTTACTACCATAGAAGGAGGATTACATGGAGATTCACGTGGGAAGCTGTTGGAGTTATATAAATATAGTGCCCTAGAAAGCAAGTGTATTTGCTTATAACTAATTTTCTTCCAGTTACTTTTTGTAATGAAAATATTTATTATTAATAAAACAAAGGAGTTTGGTTTTATATGTATAAGCTTAATAAAACTAGTCACAAGGTACCGAGATTCATTTGTAAGCAATATACATATACATAGATATGTATGGGAAACATGTACATTATTAGAATCTAAAATAATTGATTCACAGTTAAATAATCAAGTTAGTCATTTGATTATGGTTTAGACTGTAGTGTTTCAATTTATATCCATGTAAGTAAAAGAGTTTACTTCAAGGGAATGATAAGTTTCATATCATGATAACGATTTACTATTGATAATGGCATTATTAAATGAATCTGCAATCGTATGTTTTAAAGAATAAAGTAGGTCGTTACTTTAATCTTAAAACATACACTTAAGCATTCGTTTATTATGGACCACAATCTTGATGAGTGGTGAACTCATATGTGCTTTCTTAGAATTCTTGATATGATCGATATGGATTTTTATAGAGTATCAATCCAGTGTCTGCATGTTGGAACTATTAATTGAAACATGTTTGGGTGAACATTCACTAAAATAAAGAGTTTATAGTGATATCATCCCTTCTAGATGTTTTAAGCAGATTGGTGATTAAATTGGCACCAATAGTTTGATGGACTAGCTTCCCATCAAGCCTTAACACCAAGATAAGATTATGTGTGTTAATTACCATTTAGAGTAAAACGGGACTTCTAAAAGGAAAAATCAACATAAGGGTAATACGATAATTTTATCCTTTATTATGTGGATGACTATAATATGGTTCATATTAGAGTTTGCAATTGCACATCATATTTGAAACATATGTTCTCATAATATTTAATAATTCAAGAGTTCAACTAATTGTCCTCAGTGGAATGACATTTAGTTAATAAGCTGGAGTTAATTCTAATGAGATTAAATTAATTTCGGGCTTACTGGAGCTTTAATTATGTAAATCCAATTAGATTCCCCATTTGGCTTCTAGGAAGGTTATTAAGCAAAGTAAGAAAAAATATAGAGATTTTAAAGCCTATGATTGAATGTTTCGCTTAGTTTAATTAGAAGCCCAAATGAACATTTAGAAATGGGCTAGACTTTGGTTTTATTTGATTAATTAGAATAATTAAATTAAATCAAAGTTATTAAAGATAAAAGGAGGTGAATTTTCAATTTTAATGGGCTAAATGAGCAGCTGCAAATTTGGCGCTGGTTTGCTACATTTAAGATGGTTTTTAACATGCTTTATCATCATTAAATGGAGTTATAACCTTATCATTAAATGGTTTAATGGTTGTCTTTTAATGATAGCCTGTAACCATTTAGCATTCAATGGATTACAGAAGAAAAAGGTGCATTTGATGGACCCTCTTCCTTCTTTTATCACAAAACTGAATATGAGATGTGTCATTTTAGGTTATTGGTCTTTTCATATAGCCATCTTAAAACAAATGAGATGAGTCTCATTTATTGGCATCTTTATGTCTGATTAAGGAAGGATGTTATGCAATGGTTACACTTCACTTCTTTTTTTGAGACTTAACCGAAATTGAGAAAAAGAATGACAGGGTTGTTGAATTTTTTTCTCTCTCTCTTGTCTTTCATGAGATAGCCAAAATTTACATGGATGCACTTTACTTCTTTTTTTGAGACTTAACCAAAATTGAGAAAAAGAATGAAAGGGTTGTTGAATTTTTTTCTCTCTCTCTTGTCTTGCATGAGATAGACAAAATTTGCATGAGAGGTGTCTCATCTTTAGTTTCCTTTTCTAAGGCAAAATCTCTTCAAATTTTTTTCTCCTTTCCCACCAAAGGGTCTTGTTATCCAAGTTATCCAAGGAGAATGAGTGGTAGATCAGATTGGTAGAAGATACAATAACGAGAAAAGGATACATAACGTAGGAGAGGATACATTGCTAAAGCTAAGATAGCACGGTGAGCAGTTAAAGCTGTAGCAAAGGAGTCGGTATATTTCTACCATCTTGATCTTACTTTAAATATTTTCCTCATACTGTACCGTGTGTGTAACACCCCACTCCCACAAGACTAGAACCCGACATCGATGGTGATGCCCGAATCCATGCCCTGTGAGAGTGGCATGTTAATTTCACTAACACAATCTAATCCCATTTCAAAAATTCCTTAATTGGAACGAGGTACACCAAATTGCGAAAATTGATAATAAAATTGAGCTAAATTGGGCCCATTCTATTTCGAAGCATTTCCAACCACAATATCAATTACAATGCTTTCTGTACACTCATGAATTACGGGAAATTCACTTTATACAATACTAACTTTAAAATAAATGCAGACGCAAACTGATCCCCGACCTCAATCCTTCACTTAGCTGTAGGTATACTCCCGTTGGTCTAATGGGGTATTCTTCTGATCCTGAAAAATAATTGCAAATTTTGGGTGAGTTTTGAGAACTCAGTGAGTGACCATCATTGATGGCTCACCCAGTCACATAATCATGCGTATAAATCATAACATTCACATATCATCATTCATGCCTCACATTACATTCAACCCAATTTAATCACTTATCAAATATGCATATGCAATACATATGTGACCCATTTTCCATTTGTTGTTTTGTTCTGACCGAGTGCCTAAACTGTCCCTAAAAAAGGCGCATTAACCGTTGAGCCAGAGGCTCTGTGGGGCTCGAGGCCCAAATACAATCGTTGAGCTTAAAGCTCTAATCGTTGGCTACTCAAGGCACAACTCCCATTATATTTCATGCATTCACGACATGGAACACATTCATTCAGATTCACAAATCATCGGACCGTAGTCCGACATTCAACATGTAGTGGAGAATTCACACTTTCATTCAATATAATTTAATCACTTCATTATGCAACGTAATGCACATGTGAACCACTTTTCATTTGTTCTTTTGTTGTGACCGAGTGCCTAAACTGTCCCTAAAAAGGGAGAATTAATCGTTGAGCCAGAGGCTCTGAAATCGTTGAGCCAGAGGCTCTGTTGGGCTAGAGGCCCAAATACATTCGTTGAGCTTAAATCTCTAATCGTTGGCTACTCAGGTCACAACTCCCATTATATTTCATGCATTCATGTAATGGAATGCATCAGTCGCATAAGATCAATCAATTACTTTGCACATGTCATCGGACTAGGGTCTGGCACTCATTAATCATATAAGCCACACTCACATTTACTTTCACATATCATCGGACCTTAGTCCAGCATTCAACATTAAGTTGAGAATCACATTTAGCAATCAATCATGTACACTTAGTTCACCCAATTCACATTCACTGAGCACTTCAATATCTTACTTATACATATCACAATCATCGGACCTCCTGTCCAGAACACAAATATAAACAGCCAGTCAATCACATAAAACCAAATTACAATAACAACAATAAAGTAAGACCATCTAGGTCTACTTATAGTACACTCCAACTTAGCAAATGCTTCTTAGATCTGGAAACGTTTGAATGTGCACTTAGCCTTATTTGCAGCTCCAAAATTTGACAGGGAGGCTCGATTTTCTCTTAGAATAGAAGAAAGAAACATCCAAGTAGAAATAGACAGACAAAGAGAGGCAAGGTTTAGCTTCAGTAGATACTTTATGAAAAAATCTGGTTTGGGGGATTTCTAGCGAAAGAAGTTTTCTAGCAAATCCCAGACAAGGACAGTAGCTTGTCTTTTATAGGCAAAAGAAATATCTGGACCACCTGAGGCACCTGTCCAATTCTTATCCACTTATCCACTTCCCTTTGTCCACAATTCACTTAAGTATCACTTACACTTTATTTTATTACGCATTCAATACTATTGCATTCACTTGTCACAACTTCTTATTCACTTTTAGATTTTTCCCCTAGCACATCTCTTCAGGTCAATTTTACATTCTCTTTTTGACCCCGACACTCAAGTCACTTTCTACTGTTCTCTTCTAGGAACATAATCTTCTAAGTCTTTTGTCTCCATTGACACCAAAATCCTTTAAATTTGGTTCTGTCCTTAATCATACTAAACTTATAAGTCTATAACTCTCTTGAAAACCTGAAAGGCAGATTTATCTTCTGAAAGGTCAAGATGAGACAGAAGATAAGTCCAGACGAAATGTAATAAGCAGTCGAATCGGAAACATAGATGAAGTTCGTCAGGAAGTAGACGAAATTCATAACAGGCGATACGTCAAAAGACAGACGAAGGGTCTAAGGGCAGACGATATTCAAAGCAGACGATATGCCAAAAGACAGATGAAGAGTCTAAGGGCAGACGATATTCAAAGCAGACGGTATGCCAAAAGACAGATGAAGTGTCTAAGGCAGATGATATTCAAAAAGACAGACGATAGAAGTCAAAGCAGATGTAATGCAAAGCAGGCGAAGTGCAAAGCAGACGAATTGCAAAGCAGACGAAGTGCTAAGCAGACGAATTGCAAAGGAGACGAATTGCAAAGCAGACGAAGTGCTAAGCAGATGAAGTGCTAAGCAGAAGAATTGCAAAGCAGACGAAGTGCTAAGCAGATGAATTGCAAAGCAGATGAAGTGCTAAGCAGACGAAATGCAAAGCAGACAAAATGTAAAATAGATGAAGTGCTAAGCAGACGAAATGCAAAGAAGAGGAATTGCAAAGCAGACGAATTGCAAAGCAGACGAATTGCAAAGCAAACGAATTGCAAAGCAGACGAAATGCTAAGCAGGCGAATTGCAAAGCAGACGAAATGCAAAGCAGACGAATTGCAAAGCAGACGAAGTGCTAAGCAGACGAATTGCAAAGCAGACGAAGTGCTAAGCAGACGAAATGTCTACTTTGCGTCTGTGTTTTCCTTGTGTTTACTTTGTGACGTCATCACAGACGATACGCTTCGTCTATGTATCTCTTAAGTCTTTACACTACTTCACTTCCATTTCATCTGTGTTTCCTATCGTCTGTGTTCTGACGTCATCACAGACGATATACGGTCAACTTAAGACGAAGCAAAAGTCAACCCAGACGATAATACTTAGACACTATGTCTAAGCTCCTGATCGTCTCTCCCCCTTAATCAAACCTTATCTTCCTACTCCAACATCAGTAACCCCCATACTCAATATTCACTGTAGCCTTCTCCTTCTCATATTTTCTTCACTAACTCCAACATTTAGATTTTACTCCATTTCATCCAAATATTTTGCTATAACCACGAATCTCAATCTATCCCATTACTATTCACTATACCCGAAATGTCAATGAGTGCATGTGCTATTATGTGTATGTATGCAAGGACTCAATTTTCACATGCGTACATGCTAACATTCCTCTGAGCTTGAAGTGAAATCTTCTAACTCTCTCATTGCCATTTTCTCCATTATTGAAATGAAGATTCAATCCTTTATTATGGGGACGGGATGTTACAGTGTATGGCTTGACATGTTGATTTTTTTATATTGCTTCCATTAAAATTTAATTTCTAAAAACAATGATTTGAAATCTAACGCTTTAGCTAAATCTTACATGCTTAAGTTTTGGATCCAACAATTAGTATCAGAGCCATTTTCTTATGCATGCTTTCAGCTCCTATATGTGATGTATGGGTTGGAAATTTTTGTATGCTGCATATTTTATGCGATAGAAATATATTTGGTGTATATTTTCCTCTATTGGTTGTCCATAGATCATAAAGTTACCTTGTAAGTTTTCTACATTTGGGTTGTGACAAGGAAGGTGGCCTTTCATCATTATGTTTCCTTCTTGGTTTCATTTTTCTATTTTCTTTGATTATGTAATGTACAAAATCATGTAATGATGAAGATGAAGAAGTCATGGATTGAAGAAATGAAGAGGTAAAGTTTCAGTTTTGATTATGGTGTCTTAGCCAAATTTCAATTTTGTGTGAAAACCGAAGTGCTGGTTTTTGTTTAACAAATTGTTGGCTTTGTGAAAACCAAAGGGCTGGATTTTGACCATAGTTTTGATTTTCTTAATGAAAAACAAGCGCAAATTTTTGTTTTCTTTTGGACAAATTTTGGTTTTATGAAATTAATTTTTTTTGGAAAAGAAAGGCTATTACACAATTTTTACCAAATGGGTCAGGTCATGTAAATGAAGAGTTCAAAGTGGAAGATCCAAGTCTAAGAAGATTTTATTGGGCCTAAAAGCCTTGTAATTGTTTTTATGTTTAAAGGATGGACAATCAATAGTGGCTTATTAGTTCATGAGATGAAGTGATAAGTGAATGCAAATAATATATGATATTATGTCATTGTATGTCATTTAGAAAATTACCAACTATAAGCTTTTCCATTCATTCATTATGTGTGAGATATAGAATGAAACAATATAGGAAGGATAATAAATTGCATCTAGACAAGATGATATTTATTAAAACTTAAAGCCCAAAAAGATTAAGTGGGAGAGGATACTCATATGAGAGTCCATAGTCTCTATATGATAGTCCATTTATATGTGGTGAAGTGTTACGCCCTACCGGAGGGCCTGAATCCTAGATCTTGTATGGTTTGGGTCTCCTAAAGGATAAGTCCACTTATCGATAGCGAATGTGACCACCGACCGAGGCATGGTTTGTAGGTACATTCAGTGAATGAATCAAATGGTTACACACTCGACATATTTTATCAATATCCTACCCACGAAAGCTCTGTTGGTAAAAGAATGGATCAAATGTTGGTGCTCATCAAAAGGTTAGGCATAAAGATGCTTGATAATTTTTTGAGTGGGAGGGTACCAGTTTTTCTTTTAATAAATATGATGGCCTACCGTCACTTAGTCCATTATATATAAAAAAATAATAGTCGTATAAAGTTTTAATTTTTTTAAGTTTTGTTAACTCTATAATCATGTATTGGGCGCCAAATTTTTTTATTATTGTAGTGAGTATGATTTGAATAAATTTTATTGTCTTGCTAGATAAATCATTTTATTTGGAGTTGAATTATTATGTCAAGTTTAGGAGGATTTATTTCATGGATTGATGGAATTAAAGTGTTAATGTTGTAAGGTGCATAAGGGCATTTTTGGAAGATCACTAAAGGTTAAAAGGCTAAGGCATTACATGGAAGGGCATAGTGGACTTTGCTCCCTCATTAAAGGTATAAAAGGAGAAGAATTAATTGTAGTCTTGTTTGTGAGTGAAAGAAGAGAGAAAGAGAGAAGTGGAGAAAAGAAGAAGAAGAAGATAGGGTTTGGAAATTCTTGAAGAGCTTGAAGATTTTGAGGCTAGAACAAGTAAGTATGAGTATAAACTCTTCTTAATCGTTAGATGAAGCATGTTTAGTAATTGTTAGAAGTGACAATAAAGTGAAAATGTGTAGGAGGTTGTGATGAATGGTTTACGTGAATGTTTGGGTTTGGTTAATGATCAAAAGTAGGTTATGTATTGTTGAAAATGATATTAGATTGGAATTGTGTTGAAAATGAAGTAGAAGAGATGGGTTAGTGATAAGATGGTTTATATGTGAAAGGTGGGAACTAATAACATGGAAAATGTCCCAAAACACGTTCTCGGAATGGGTTTCTAGACCATTTTGTCACGGTAAACTTCTGGGTTTCGCCACAACGACACAAAGCATGTTCTAAGAGTTGGTTTTTGGGCTATTTCACCGCAACAAACTTGGTTTTGCCGCAGCAAACTCAAACAATTTTGTCGTGGCGAACTTTCCTGGACATAATATACTTTGGTATTTAGGGTATAACTTTTTGTGTAGTTATCCAAATAAGATGATTTTTTATTTGTTGTAAACAAGAGACATAGGATACAAATTGGATGAAGGAATAAAGTCTAAATTCAGTCTCTAAGGATTTCAATTTCGGTGTGGAAATTGAATATAGAATTTTTGTAACACCCTACTCCTTCAAGACTCGAACCCGACATCGATGGTGATATCCGAGTTCGTACCTCGCAAGGGTGGTGTGCTAGAGCACTAAAAACAATCAAAAGTTGGTAAAAGTATTTTTTTAAAAAATTGCAAATCTGGGCCCATTTTTATTCAGAAACATTTTTGCTTACAAGACAAAATGTCAATTAGCCCATTCCAAAACTAAAACATATTACACTTTGATCAAGCTCTTTTACAAAACCCAGATACACAAAATACAATAAATTGTAGAAATTACAATTCAGTTCGAAAACAAAGGGACACAATGCAGACGTGAACTGATCCCGACCTCTTCTTTCACTCACAAGCTATAGATATACTCCCGCTGCCTAATGGGGTATTCTTCTGAGTCCTGAAAAATAGTTGCAAATTTTGGGTGAGTTTTGCAAACTCAATGAGTGACCATCATCGATGGCTCACCCTGTCACATAACACATAATTCACAAATCTCACATTATTTCACATTTGACGTTATTTCACTTTCATATAATTTCACATTAACATTATTCACATTTGATACACTTAATCATTCATCTAATACATATGCAATGCACATGAGACTCACTTTTCATTTGTTATTTTGTTGTGACCGAGTGCTTAAACTGTCCCATGCAGGGCTCATTAATAACT
>JAOSBN010000008.1:38285219-38301871 GCA_027563595.1 Erythroxylum suave | reverse complement strand
TAATAAACCTCCTGCAATAATCATTTTAATATAAGGGGTAAAATAGTAATTTATTATACATTACATTCCATTCCATCCATCTTCCAAATAACATTTTCCTACATTACATTATGAACCCTTCCATCTCCCCCAAACAATGTTTCACTATATTACATTCCATTCCATTATAAACCGTTCCGTTCCGTTCCGTTCCGTTTCGTTACCTTCCATTCCATTCCATTAATTAACATTCAACCAAACAAGCCCTTAGAGATGTTACCTATCCTTTAGCATCCATCGCATTGTGCCACATATGTCTATGTGTCTTTAAGTAACTGTGGCCAGTAAAATCCACTCTTTAATATTCGAGCCACTATTTTGTTAGCTCCATAATTCCCAGTATATTGTCCTTCAAGACATTGCTTAAGGATTTCTAACATTGCCTCATCCGGAACATAATGTTGCATTAATCTGTCTGCATAAGCTCTATATAAAATTAGTTCATCCTATCTATAATGGTTACAATCATGCAAGAACTTCTTCCATTGTTAGTAAGAGATCTAATGGAAGTTTACCACTGGCCATATAATTAGCAGTATCTGCAAACCACGGTGTAGTCAAGCTTTTGAGTAGCAATAGAGTTTCATCGGGGAAATTCTCGTTAATATCATTGCTTAACTTGCATTCCCCTCCCTCAAGTTTGGATAAGTGGCCAGCTACCACATTTTCAACTCCCTTTTTATCTATCACTTCTAAATCAAATTCTTATAAAAGTAACACCCATCTAATTAGCATAGGTTTTGCATCTTTCTTGTTGAAAAGGTATTTCAATGCTGCGTGATTGGTAAATACAATTACCTTTGATCCCAAAAAGCATTATCAAAACTTATCAAACGCATGCACTACTATAAGTAGTTCTTTCTTTTTCATAGTATAATTCAGTTGGGGTCCTGCCAGAGTCTTGTTAACATAGTAAATTGCATGCAACTTCTTATCTTTCCATTGACCAGAAACGCAACCTATGACTTGATCACTAGCATCACGCATAACTTCAAACGGGAGTGTTCAATCTGGTGGTGATAAAATTGGTGCTCACTCTCTATCACCATCATTCCTCCCTTTTTAGGTATGCATTACACTGCACTGACCCATTCACTATCAGAAATGGGATAAATTATCCCTGCATCTAGGAGTTTCATGATTTCCTTCTTGACCACCTCATTTATGTTAGGATTCAACCTCTATTGATGCTCCCTCATTGTTCTACATCCTTCCTCTAAGTTTATTCAATGCATGTAGACATTCAGGCTTATTCCTCAAATGTTAGTAAATTACCATCTGATGGCTTTCATCCACCTCTTAACAACTTCCACCACCTTACTTTCTTGCTTTTCACTTAATTGGTTGGAAATTATTATTGGTAGAGTTTGACCTTCACCAAGGAAGGTATACCTGAGGTGTGCAGGTAAAGGCTTAAGATCTAAGGTTGAAGGTTTCTCTGAAGAAGGTGGTGTGGATGCTTCGGTCTGAACTAATTTGTCTTGATGCACTGGAACATCTGTCCTCTCTATCTCATTATCTTCTTTAGATTCAGGATTCTGGTGTTCATTGTCATCCTCTGCTTCCAAGAATTTCACTTCTACAATGCAACTCTCAATTTGTTCTTACGAATTTTGATCCAATATCTCAATCTTCATGCATGCACTGCTCGTTATTAGATTCTTTAGAGCCTTATTTATATTGAATTCAATATGATCTTCGCCTATTCAAACTTTCAATTTACCTTCGTAGACATCAATTGTGACCTTTTGGTGTTCATAAATGGTCGATCTAAGATCAATGGGCATTTAGGGTTTAATGGATTGATCAGCCAACTGAATTAACATTAATGTGGGCTTGTCCTCTCGCAATCCTAACTTTTTGAATGTTGACAAGGGTATAAGATTAATGCTAGCACCCAAATCACACAAACATTTTGTAAGTTCTAAATCACCAACCACATAAGGTATTGTGAAACTTCCTGAATCTTTCAATTTTGAAGGCATTTGACTGGTGATTATTGACCTACAAGTACTAGTTAGGGCTACTATCTGATTATCCTCCCAGGTACGCTTCTTCGATAATATGTCCTTAAAAAATTTTGTATACTTTGACATATGTTCTAATGCCTCCACAAAGGAAAGATTGAACTGTAACGTCCTTAACTTCTCAACAGACTTTGCAAATTGTTCATTTAACTTCTTCTCTTGTAATCATTAAGGAAAAAGTACCTTGGGTTGATATGGTAGAGGTGCAACATATAGAGGATATTTTCTCACGTCCACTTCTTTCTCCTTTTCTTGATTCTTCTTACCTGGCTAGGCAGGCTCCTCTCTTATCCTTATAGGTGGTTCAATTTCTTTCCCACTTCGAAGTGTGATAGCCTTTGGTTGCTCTTTTGATTTTGTTCCTGAAGTACTAGGAACATTCCCAAAATTTTGCATAGAAAAAGCATTTGACAATTGACCAACTTAGGCTTCTAAGTTTTGAATGGAATATTATTGGTGACTTGCTCAAATTTATCTTCCAGCTTCTTTTGTGCACCCTCTAAAATTCCAAGCTTGTCTGAAATTTTGTCCAATTTTGATTCCATCAAACTTGCTTTATCTTATTGAAAGCTTGATTGCCCTTGAGGTTGGAACTGCCCTCCATTGTTGTTGTTTGACTTGGAGAAGTTAGGGTGATTTTTCCACCCGAGATTATACGTGTTGGAGTAGGGATTGTTACTCCGTCCTCGTCCAAATTGTGCCCCCATATAATTGACTTGCTACTGTTTATCATCCCTCAACAAATAGCAGTCCACCGTATCATGATTTAACTGACTGCATAATTCACACTTCAACTATGTGGCCTTTACTTGAGCTGACGACGATGCCTTCATATTGTTTAGTTGTCGCATCAAATTATTGATCTTACCTTGCATCTCGATCATCTGATCGACTGTGACAACTTCTTTTTTCTTTCTAAGTAGGATGTCTACTTCTCTTACTCACCCATAAGTAGTTGTTGCTCACCATCTCCTCTATCATCGCCTCTACTTCATCAACCTTCTTCCGCATCAAAGATCCTCCTCACACTACATCGATTATGCTTCTAATAGGTGGTTTCACTCCTCTGTAAAAAGTCTGTAGAAGGAATTCCTTGGGTAAGTTGTGGTGTGGGCATCTCCTTTGCAAGTCCTTGTAACACTCCCATGTTTCATAAATGGACTACCTGTCACCTTGTTGGAAATTGGTAATTTCCTTAATGATCTTCGTAGTCTTCATTCATGGGAAGTACTTGTCAAGAAAGGCATGCATAAGATGCTACCATATCGTGATGTTAGCGAGGCTCAGTGAATTATACCGAGCCTTCGTTCTATCTCTAAGCGTGAAGGGAAACAACCTAATCCTCACTACATTATGAGATATTTGGTGATACCAGAAAGTATCTTAAGGAAACTCATGATGTATGTGTTTGGATCTTTATTTGCCAATCCATAAAATTGGATGTTTTGTTGAAGCATGTTCAGGAGGGCTGGCTTAATTTCGAATGAGACCGCTTGAACAGGTGGTCTAGCCACTCCTTGGTTTGATGGGTCAAACCTTGGACTCATAAAGTCCATAAAGATCTGTTGTTGCCACTCGAGGCTCATTTCTTAATCCATATTCCTCAAATTCCTCGGCCATTGATGACTTCTCTTCTTCTTCTTCTCCCTGAGCTTTCCTAAAGGTTCATTCTAATCACATTATGTCCAAATCTAATATCTTTGCTGCACGACTCAAACCCCTAATGGCTCTTGTGTTCATGCAAGAGCATGACTCTGAAGTAAAATGGAAGAAATAAAAACAAAAATTAAAAACTACTCTAATGCCTTAAACTATATAACTAACTTGCCTTCCCCAGCAACGGTGCCAAAAACTTGTTCACAAGGTTATACACACTAAGTTTTACTATTATTAACCTTAGTAAATTCCGCAAGCGCACTGGTTGTTCGTGTAGTACCTAAGGTGTCGATCCCACGAGGAAGGGTAATCTAGTCCTAAAATCTAAAGTCATCCTAAACTACAATAATTCTAAACAAAAACTATTACAAAAATTAAATCAATTGACAATCAATTATGAGAATTTAAAATGTCAAAGAGTAAACAAGACAACAATAACACAACCCAACCCGAAATTAACTTACAAAATCACCAAATGAGAGAAAAGGGATTTTGATTTGAAACTAATCGAAACCTAACCAATTATGCAATCACTGAACTAACGAGTTTAGATGGTCCTAGGGTGAATTATTCTCTCTTGAGTTGATGATCCCTAATTCAAATTATGGAATTGCGATCTCTCAATTCGCAATTGACCTAAAACCTAAGTTAGTTCTAAATTTTTCTACTAACCTACTAGGAATCTATACTCAATCTCTCGTTACACGATTGTACCAGTTTGATTCAATTCTCTACCTATCAATTCACCTAACTCTCGTTAGCCCAAATTGATTATTTTTACCCAGCTCACCCTCTCAGTTTGTTGTCGAATTATTAAGAACAAAATTGAAATCATAATCAAATCAATAAAAACACAATCAATCAAATTCCATTAATCTCAAGAACCAAGATCCAAAGGTGAGTATAAACATAAACTCAACATTCAACGCAATGAGTCTCAACACCTATTTCAATTCTATACATGAATAAAATTGAAATAAATAGAAAATGCTATCGGGAACAAAATTTCGAAAGCAGCGATAGCGAGAAAACACATATTCCAGGAAGTACATTGAGTCTAGCTCGTCTCTATGTCTCTCTTCCTTCGTCTCCTTCATCAATCTCTTAATCACTCTCTCTTGTACAACTTTCTAGGCTCTCCAAAGACTTCAGCCTCTATCACATCATGTTCTATTTATTTTATGGAAGCCCTAGGTCAAATTTGGGGTCCAAACGGTCCAAAAAATCTTACGAAACTTGGCTTTTCAAATCAGCTCGACGTAGCCCACGATCTTGGCTCGCTTTCTATCACGATCATGGCCCAATGTGCACGACTGTGGCCTGACTAGAATCTCTCCATCATGACCATGGCCTAATGTGCCCGATCATGGCCTGGCTACAGTTGGTTCGCACCTTTCTGTCACGAACGTAGGCTATGTCTTTGGCTTGAAACTCTTTGCATCTTCTTTGTTCCTCACCGATTACCTTGAAACACTAACACACACATCAAGGTACCTTAAATATATAACGATTAAGCACAAAGATTCAAACTAACCCATAAAAATACCTAGACATACAAACTAACATAATTAAACCCCAAATGCACACTCAACACTTAAATTCACACTAAATACATGACAAATTAATCCCTAAAATGTCGTGCAATTCACAACTATCAATAATAATATCTACAATCTAAGTTAGGAAAATGATTGTTTATTTTCCTAAGCCAACATTGTAACTATAGTTAGCACAAGTAAGTCCAGTTCATTCTCATGAGGACTATTGACAAATTACTAACTATTTATAAACTTATTAAGCTAAACCAACAATTATGAATGATTGAATAAAAATGAAATAAATCAATCTAAATATTTAAAAATTTATGATCAAGAATATATCAATCTATGGATGAGCTAGAATTAGGTAAGAAATTAAGACTTTTACCATATTGGACTTCATCTTAGTGAATACTTTTAATTTCTTAGACTAGTAAGAATTCTTAACTTAGATTATATTATATCTTGAGACTTACAACCGTTTAATCAACCAAAATCCCTTTTGAATCAAAACAACCTAAGAATGCATTAATTTTCCTTATGAACTCTCTTAATAAATTTTACCCTAACCTAAGAAAATCTCGCTAATTTCTCTCAAACAGTTCATACTTAACACTCGTTATCTTTGTTGTGATCTAGCCATACATCTTATCTTGGCTCTTAATGAATGAATCAAATAACTAAGTCTTTCAGTTGCACTTCGTTAATTCAATCAATTATAAAAACAAGGATAAGAAACCTAGAATTTTATTAAATTAAAGATAATATAAAAATATTACATCTTAGGTTTATCCTACCTAAATGTATAACCTATTTAGCTCATAATTAAAAAAAAGAATAGCAACAAAGAAACAATAAAGTAAAAAATAAAAAGAAAATTTTTATTTCTAAATATTGAATCTTTAGAGGATCTTGTTGGAATCTTGTTCTACCTTTGAAGAATGAGTTTATCTCGATCAATAACTGATGGAAAACAACGTCATGTCCACTTTCCACTACTTTCCGACCACTTATTAGCCAAAAAGATCTTTTCTTTTATACCTTCTTTTTCTCTAAATATGAAACCTTAGTCTTTTAATGAGCTACATGTCCTTAACATGGGTTTGTATACCTAGCTATTGTTTCACTTATAATTCTCTAAAAATCTTTAATGCTAACATGGGACCTACAATATATAAAGTGGCATTTTCTTTATCTAGGGAGTAATATGAGGGTATGTATGTGAAGGAGAAACAGAAGTGACTATCTTGTAACATGGCGTTAACATGGTATCATATAAGTTCCATATTTAAGGGTCCTCCCTCCAAATTTACTTTAAGTAAATCAAATTCTTCCCCAATTTCGCTTATTTTTCTTATATGGGTAGAAATAACATCTAAAGTGAAAATAGTTATTAAACTATATACCATTTCCTCTAAAGTCATACAAAATTACAAGAAATTTGCTTTATAAATAAAGGTAATATATGACTGGCATACATCAAACTCTCCCACATTTAGGTAGTTGCTTTTCCTTAAGCAAACTAATTCCATCATGTATACTAAAATAAGAGATAATCTTTGAAAAGTGTTAAATAAATCAATATAACCTTAAAGATTCTTAATTACTCATTCAATCATATAGGTAATCAAAATGTTATGTAACCAACTGCTTGCATTAATTTATAAGTTGAGTCAATGCACTTCATGGTTCTTCAAAATTCAATATGTATCACAAAATTCAATTATGTGCATAAAATTATCTTTGAATAGTTAGACTGATAGTTGTAAAAAAATAACCTTAAGATCACTTTGGGCATTATTCAAATGTTGTAATAATTTGTAAACTTCAGTAGTCTACTAAATGAATATCTAATAAGCATATAGCCATCTTCTTGGAGATATGAGACACATTTAAGGTTAATGAAGAAATCATAGATGCTATAAGGTTAAGATCGTTACTATTCTCATTAAGGAATCAAAAAAAGGAGTAACTAAAGTCCTTCCTTGTTGCTCCAATCACTATTTGGGAGAATTTAGTAGAGAATTTCTTGGCAAAGGACTTCCTACCAGTAAAGACTATAAAGCTGCAGTACAACATTTTCTCCTACTTATAACAATGAGACACCATATAATTTATGGAGAGATATAAGGACTTGTTAAAAAGGTTCTTATACTATGGCTTACCTATAGTTATAAATTTTCTATAATGGATTAGAGTATCCAATAAGGTAGATGATATATGCAATAGCAGAGGGAAATTTGAACAATATGACTTTAAAAGCTGTCTTATTGCTAATTTAGATGATGGTAATGAATTTCTATCATTGAAAATCAATTACATCATTGGCATATAAACCACAAATCATATAAAAATACGAATGCAATTACTGCGTAGTAGTTCAAACGAAAGCATTGATAAGGAAAATTGATAACCTAAGCTACGGAGCGAGACCAATATACACATTA
This sequence comes from Erythroxylum suave, assembly GCA_027563595.1. Taxonomy (NCBI): domain Eukaryota; kingdom Viridiplantae; phylum Streptophyta; class Magnoliopsida; order Malpighiales; family Erythroxylaceae; genus Erythroxylum; species Erythroxylum suave. The sequence continues at coordinate 38,294,164 of JAOSBN010000008.1, read as the reverse complement.
CAATATGAATGATGTAGGAAGGATATAACATCAATAGTTGTCAAGTTGGGAATTCCTTTTCAGGAAAACTGAACAAGCTGACTACTTACGGAATTACCATCGAGAACATAATAACCCTTATAGCAATATCTACACTCTAAAATAGGAAAATGATTGTTTGTTTTCGCAAGCCAACAATGTAAACTACAGTTAGCACAATCGAGTACTATTCAATCCTATAAAGACTATTAACTGATTACTAACTATCTATAAACTCATTAAGCTAAACCAACAATTATGAATGATTGAATAAGAAACTAAAATAAATCAATCTAAATATAAAAAAATATGATCAACAATAAATCAATCTATGGATGAGCTAGAATTAGGTAAGAAATCCCCTAGGATTTTACCTTATTAAACTTCACCTTGATTTAGTGAATACTTCTAATTTCTTAGACTAGTAAGAATTCTTAATTTAGATTATATTATTTCTCGAGATTTACAACCTTTATTCATAGGTTCATCAACTAAAATTCCTTTTAAATCAAGATAACCTAAGAACATATCAAATTTCTTTATGAACTCTCTTAATAAATTTTACCCTAACCTAAGAGATCTTGTGACTTTCTCTCAAATAGCTCATGCTTAACATTCTTTATCTATGTAGTAATCTAGCCACACATATTATCTCTAAAATCTTGATGAACGAATCAAATAATCGAGTCTTTCACTACCACTTTGTCAATTCAATCAATTATAAAACAAGGATATAAAAGCTAGGATTTTATTAAGTCAAACACAAAATAAAAATATTACATCCTAGCTTTATCTCGCCTAAATCCATCATCTATTTAGATCATAATTAAGTAAAGAATAGCAATAAAGAAACAATAGAAAAAGAAAAGAAATATTTATTTTTGAATATTGAATCTTTAGGGGCATCTTTTTGGAATCTTGTTCTATCTTCCAAGAATGACTTTATCTAAAGAAATATTTATTTTTGAATATTGAATCTTTAGGGGGATCTTTTTGGAATCTTGTTCTATCTTCCAAGAATGACCTTATCTCAATCAATAACTAATGTAAAACAACTACTTGTCGACTTTCCACTACTTCTTACTATTGCTTATCCAAAAAGATTTTTTCTTTTATACATTATTTTTCTTTAAATATTAAAACCTTAGTCGTTTAATGAGCTACACAAACTTAACAAGGGTTTGTTTAGCTAGCCAATGTTTCACTTATCATTCCCTAAAATTGTTCAACGTTAATATAGGACCTACACTGCATAAGGTTTCATGTTCTTTACTAAGTAAGATGAGGGTAAGTAGGGATGCGAAGGATAAATGGAATTGATCGTCTTTTAACATGGCCTCAACGTGGTATCGTATAAGTGCTATGTTCATTGGTCCTCTAAATCTTCCAAATTTACTGCAAGTCAAAAAAAATATTCTCCAATTTCGCTTATGTTTCTTATATGGGTACAAATAACAAATGAAATGAAAATACTTCTTTAAATATATGCCATTTCCTCTAAATTTGAACAAAATATAAGAAATTTTTTGTATAAATAGTGATAAAAGTAATGTAAGACTAGCATAAATCAAACTCCCCTACACTTAAGTAGTTGCTTTTCCTTAAACAAACTAATTCCATCATTCAAACTAAAATAGAAGGTAATCTTGAAAAAGTCTTTAAAAAATCAAATATAACCTTAAAGATTCTGAATTACTTATTCAATCATAAGGGTCACAAAAATGCTATGCAACTAATTACTTGCATTAATTCATAAGTTGATTAAATTCACTTTATGGTTCTTCAAAATTCAATATGTATCATAAAATTCAATTATTTGCACAAAATGAACATAAACAAGATAAAAACACTTCAAATTTTAAACATATCCATACCCCTTATTAATAAAAATGCTAAAGTATTAGGAGTTTGTTTAAAAACTCACCTAACCTCTTTGCTTGAGAGTAAACACCTTATTATGAATATTCTCGGTTATATAATTAGGTTACTATCTAAAATGGATACTAGCACCATTTTTTAACTTCAACATTTTTATTAGTACAAAACGGGTGGAGTGAAATTATGCTCTTTTACCATTTTTAAGACAATAAAATGTTTAAAAGAAGTATTACGTATTTGATACATATGCATTTTACACAAAGGATATCATAATGCTCATCAAGTCTTCATTCTCCAAATGAATACAACAAATTGAACTCATTTATACATTAACAATCATAACTAGTCATATGTTCATTCCAAAATAATCAAATTCATAATAAATTGTCTCCCATGGTATCCTTGAAAGATTTTTTTTAATAATTTCTTCCTATTGGGAAAATAATGATAAAATTTATAAACTATTTTTTAAAAAGAAAGAATAAAATGCATTTATAGGAAAAAAAAAGATAGTTAAGGGCTTACAAAAGATGTAGGGGGATGCCCTTTAAAAACATGAAACATCATATACCAATTAGCTAATCAAACAGAATGTAATTGAGAGAAAAAGACTAGAGAATGTTGTTGTTGGTGCGAATGCTGCGTAGCGCTACAAGTTCTTTGATGCTGTCTAAAATTTTAGAGATAAGATTGTTTATAGGCTTGGACTTGGATTCAAAACACTTGCATTTCTCTCTTTCTTTATAGATTGGACACACATGCTAACAACTATTGTGTGGGATGAGATCTTAGTAGTTGTTTGAGTTGCTAAGCAATGAACAACAACAGAGAAATTGTTCTCTTGGATAAGGCAATTGTAATGCGTGAGAACAACTCTCCATACATGATTAGTCACCACACACATAAAAAATAAATGATCTCTAGATTCTTCTTGGAGTTGACAGAAGGGGCATAAGGGATTAATGCTCAAATAACTGATCTAGTCAATCGTATTTAACCAATTTTGTATAATGAGCCATAATAGAAAGGATGTTCTCGATAAAATCATTTTATGCCAAAAGATTCTATACCAAAATACCTATGGTTTCCTTACCCTTTACAAGTCCCAAATGAATTTGTTTGATAATTCATAAGTTGGATTGCTATGCCAAAAGAATGTATCCTACGAGAGAGACGAAGAGAAATAAGGTTGCAGATGTCTAAAGTTATCTAGAAAATTATACTGTTAATGAAGGAATCCATTGTAGTATGGAGAAGAAAGGAGACAGAACCTCTAAGTAAATGTTGAGATTGTAGTAAGGGTCATTAACCTGTCCAATTATCAAACCATAGAGATATAAGCTTCCTGTTGCCAATGGTGCAAGATACTTACTCCTGAACAAGGTTCCTTAAAGGAATTCACTCGTCTAGAAAATAGGAATTGTTATTAGTCTTTCTAAATGCCCAGATACTTCTTCCTTTATGGAAATAAGAATGAATCCAACGTATCCATAGTGTTTGCCTATCTTCGAGAATCCACTATAATCATTTCAAGATGAGGATATGGTTAGGGAGTCTCACTAAAAGGATTTTTAATTCTCCTTCGGACTTTGGAAAGCAAATGATTGACCATTTAACCTTAACAGAACCTTTGGTTCCTGTTATATGATTTCATAAGAAATCCTTGAGTAACCTTTCAATTGACTTGATGAACCCTTTGGTAAGAAAGATATGTGAGCTCCAATAAACATGCAAAGAGCTAAGAACCATATGGATAAGCTGAATTTTCCCTACAAATGAAAGGAAGTGATTCACCCAAGATCCTATTCTCTTTTAAATTTTCTCAATAAGAGGATAACATTGAAGGATTGTTAATCTCCTAGTCAAAACTTGGAGCCCCAAATAAAGTAGAGATGGAGGCTTCTCTACCATTCTGGCAAGCGAGATTATGCTTGAGACCATTGAAGCAGCACCATTAGAAAATATGAGGTGACTCTTGTTGAGATTAATACTTATCCTCAAGATTTCTTTGAACCTGGTTAGAGTTTTCATGAAGCTATGAACTAAATCAGGGGTGGCTCTATAGAAAAGTAACAAATTGTCTCCAAAAGAGAGGTTAGTTAAAACAAGCTTCTTACACTTTGAAAGAGTGTTAAGCATCTCCATGCATATAATGAAGAGGTAAGGGAGATAAGATCCCCTTTTCACAGTCCTTTACTAGCCTAGAAAAAGATTGAAGGATTGTCATTGATCAAGACTGAGTAGGAGACTTTGGAGACACATTCCTTTATCCAATTAATGAATATAGCTAGGAAACCAAAAACTTCCATCGTCTACCATAAGAAGCTCCAAAGCACATTGTTAAACACCTTATGAAAATCAACTTTGATGAAGTAATTTGGAGGTGAATTGGCTAGGGAATACCTATGGAGTAATTTTTGAACATTCAGTATGTTATCACCAATTTGTCGATTACTAATGAAAGCTCATTGGTTATCATTGCTGATTGGGATGAGAGAATATTTCAATGTACATGCAAGGATCTTTGAGATCACTTTATATAGGAAAATTGTACAAGATATTGGTTTGAATTCACTAAAGGAAGTAGGAGTAGAAGTTTTCGGAATCAGACAAAGGAAAGTTTAATTAACTTCCTGAAGTAGCACGCCTTCAATGAAAAACTCCTTCGCAGCTTGCTTAAAAAAAGGAACCAATTATATTCCATGTATTATGGTAGAAGAAACCGTTAAGGCCATCTAGACCTAGTGCTTTTGTACCATATAGTTTAGTTAACACTTCTTTGATCTCCTAGTCATCGACTACTTTAGTTAACAAGTCTATGGTTTCCTAAGTTATTTTCTTGGAGCTGATGTCCAAGAGGTTGGCATAGAGGATAAGAGTAGATGTGGAAGGACTAAGCAAAATTTTGAAATAATTCACCGCCTCTTGCTGAATTTGCTAATGGTCTTGGAGTTGAAAACGTTCATTTGTTGTAATCGAATTGATGCGATCTGTTCCTATGAGCCATAGTAAAATTAAAGAAGAATTTGGTGCACTTGTCTCCATCTTTAAGCCAATTCATTCTTACATTTTGTTGAAGTAATGAGTGATAGCTTTAGACAGAGAGCATATAGAGACATAATTCATATTTTTTAGTTGCTAGGAGTTGTAGATCATGAGGGGATAGAGCAATTTTTCGTTGAACTTTGGAAAGGTCTTCCCGAGCTTTGGACAATGCACAATCAACTGATTCCCTTAAAGATTATAACCATTTAAATTCCTATTTAATAACATTCAATGTCTAGACGCAGATCTACTGCTTGGTTCCATTAAAAAAACATTCTAAACCTCTCCTGCAAGCTTCAAAGAAACTTGGTACATTGGTCAAATAACTGTTGAATCTAAATGGGAATTTTCGAGCTATCAAGTGAAGTAGGTTTTCTATCTAGATTGGGTTATGGTTTGAGATTAAAGGGTCAAGGAAGTTTGCATTGCTATTGGGAAATTATGTATGTAATAACCCAGCCACCTGCCTATAGATATTGTCTGCTTTAGGCTTTAGGCCTAGCCCAAACCCTCATAGTTTTGCTCTTTCCAGCCCAGCTGGGAAGATGCATCTATAGGGAAGAGGTATTCGTACCATTATAAGGCATACTTTGTTCTCCTCTCTAATCGACGTGGGATTCTCACAATCCACCCCCTTTGGGCGAAGCGTCCTCACTGGCCAACCCCCCTTTTTCGGCTCAGTGTCCTCTCTGGTCACCCCCCTTTTGGGTCCAGCGTCCTTATTGGCACTACAAGTCTAGAACTAGCTCTGATACCATTTGTAACAACCCAAACTACCAGCCCACAAATATTTTCCGCTTTGGGCTTTAGGCGCAGCTCAAACCCTCACAGTTTTGCTCTTTAAAGCCCAACTGGGAAAACACGTCTTTTAGGGAAAGTCATCTATATCCTTATAAGGTATACTTCATTCTCCTCTCCAATTCATGTGGAACCCCCCTTTGGGCCTAGCGTCCTCGCTGGCTAGCCCCTAATCTCACATTGATTGGAGAGGAGAACAAAGTATGCCTTATAAGATATGGATACCTCTCCCCTATAGACACGGTTTCCCAGCTGGGCTGGAAAGAGCAAAACTGTGAGGGTTTAGGCTGAGCCCAAAGCCTAAAGCCGACAATATCTATAGGTGGGTAGTCTAGGCTATTAAAAATGGTATAAGAGCTAGTGCCCGAGCTATTGTGCCAGTAAGGACGCTAAGCCCAAAGGTTTGGATTATGAGAATCCCACATCAATTAGTGAGGAGAACGAAGTATGCCTTATAAGGGTATGCATACCTATCCCCCATAGACCCGTTTTGTAACATGTCGTTACCCATGTTAAGGCTAGAATAGTAAATATGAGAGATTATTGAGAGACTAGAAAATGCATTTCATGTTCATGCATAATATGTACATACATATGAATATTGAATTTTTGCACATGAAAATAATATTACATGCATTCATTGACATTTTTCTAGGTATAATTGATTTATATATGTGGAATTTGATTTTTTGAGAATTATGGGTTTTATATGTGAAAGACTGATTTGGAGAATGTATTTAGTGATTTAGAACTTTTGGTGAATTTTAGGAAAAAATTTTCCACAAATGTAGGGTATTACTAGAATTGATAACGGAAATAGAAACAAGAATAAATGATATTGAAAAATTTTATAGATAACTTCAGAATTTGTGAGAAGATGATATTGAAACTTTTATAGACATATGGAGTAAAGATGAAGCTAACTAGACTTAATCACTTCGTCTGATCCATCATTTTGTCTGATCCATTCGTCTGATTCATCTTAGACTTAATCATTTCCTTTGATCCATTCATCTGATTCATCTTAGACTTAATCGCTTCGTCTGATCCATCTTAGACGCTTCATCTTATATAGCTTTTACTTAAATATCGTTTTGATTTGATGATTTATTCCACTTATATTTATTTGCACACTTAACAAATTCATTTACCTCTATTATTATTATTATTTGACTTTCGTCAAAATTAATAGAAGAAGTGAAGTCTTCTTGACTTAACAGACCCATTTCGCGTTTCTTTTATACTTGAAAGACTAAGCTACGTTTTAACTTAGACTTTTCTTTAAAACTATCTTCTGCAAGCCTTTTTCTTCATGGACTTTTGATTCATCGAAACTTTCACTAGAGTTATATCATGCTTTCATCTACCTTTTGCTACTCCAACTTCATTATCTATTTCTTTTGCCTAAAGAAAAACCTAACTTAAACCACCTTCAAGATGATATGTGTGGGTGCATAAGAGCTAGGGATTCTTCGAGTTTTTTTGAAGATTTTAGAGTTTTATCAAGTATCTTGTTAATCCTTATAGGCTTTAGGTATATGAAATAAATTTGGTGATTTAATTCTCATTGAATGATTATGTGAAAATGGACATTTTTCATGTTCACCATGAATATACGTGAATGATTTTTTGGTTTTGATTTTTGGTTATGATCTACTTATGAATGATTTTTTGAGATGAAATGGAGTTGATAATGAAGAGTAAATGAAGTAGAAGGGGTGATCTTCGTACAAGATGTGTTACCTGCATGAGTTTGGATGTTATAAAATATGGAAAATTGGAAGATGAGTGCTGGAGAATGTAGCTATGACATGTTCACTGAGGTGTAAGGATACATTTTTCATGAAGACATTGAATTTTAATTTTGTCTCTAAGAATTTCAAATTTTGGCTTGAAATTGAGTCTTGGCTTAGGCTATAACACTACATGAGATAGAAATCATGTCCTATAGTTATCGAATAAACTGTATTGATATAGGATGAATTAGATAAAAGTGTCTTCACAAAAGTTGTATCTTAATCTCTTAACTTTCAATTGATATAGAGTTTGTAATTTTTAGATATTGAAATTGAGAGATATTAGTTATATAACTTGACAGCATGATCATGCATTAGTCGAATTTCTAATATGCTTAGCCTACTGTACTTGGAGTATAACCTTTAGAGTGCTGAACCAAATTGAATGATCTTAAGAGTCATTAGAAACTTAAGACATAGGAGAGTGATTTTCTAGGAGAAAGTATTTATTTCGTTTTCGTGGTCAGATTGATCATGAACAGTAGACCAGAAGGTATATTCCGGAAAAATTTGAATTGATGAAATGAGCTATGAATTTTGATTTTTATGGTTTTATTGAGGTATAAACCATAAGTATAAATGATACTTATGTGAGTTTGGAAATATGAATGTTTGTGTGATGAGAATAATAGAGCGATACCCGGGATTGTCATTGAACATGCATTGTACATATTTCATATACATACATGTGCATTAACAAATACTTATAATTGTGCAAAAGTGTGATATATGTTTATTGCTTGATATAGAGGAGCAATTGGAACGTCAACATCCAGAAGTTGATGGAACTTCTAGGCATTAGCTTCAAGAGCAGCTTGTGAGTAACCTAGATGGTCTCACTCAATTAATTGTTTGTTTGATTATGTTCGAAATGTCTTATGAATGTGTGATTGATATTGCTGATTCCAGATATGAAGGTCCGATGACTCTGATGTGAAGAATGTGATATTGAAGTGCTACTTATATGTGAATGTAGAGAATTAAATGCTTCTTGACATGATTGATTGATTAGGAGAGATGCATTCCATACATGAATGCATGATTAGATAATGAGAGTTGTTACCTGAGTAGCCACTGAAAACGAGCTTAAAACTCCAAATGTGATTAATAGCCAAAGGCTCACTATGAAAAATGAGCCCTGTATCCCTAACGGATAAGAGACAGTATAAATGAGTGGTATTCACAATGGATATATGATAGTTTAGGCACTCGGTCATAACAATGTAATAATTGGAAAAGAGTCACATGAGCAGTTCAATTACATTTTGAATAAGTATGTTTGATTGTTCGAAATGTATAATTGTTTTACCCATTAATGCGAATGTAATATGGGATATGTGATAAATTATGCAAAATGCAAAGATGTGAATTATATGTTATATGTGTGATGTGTTGCATGAATTGAGTGAG
>JAOSBN010000008.1:38268300-38285119 GCA_027563595.1 Erythroxylum suave | reverse complement strand
AAGAAGATAAAGTTACATGTAAATTCACTTGCTTTCCAAGGAACTATATTTACATAACTCCAACAATTAGATACAAAGGCTATTGGCTTTAGTGCAAGTGGGAGATAGTTAGAGTGGTGCTTTAAAGGGAATCACCTTTATCACTTATATATAGACTTTGTTTTGATTAATAAAGTGAAAAGCATTCATTAATTTGATATTCAATTATATATGAATTGATATTAATCTTAAATTGAATTAATGAAGTCAATGATACAAAACATAGTTTGAAGGAAATCATGATGATATCATGATAATTAGATTCCTATCATGTGTAATTATGTTAGCATCTAAATAATCTCTAATCATAGGATTAATAAGATAGGACATTGTTAATCTAGAAAGACTAGCACATGTTATACTCTTTGACTTGATCAAGTAATGGATCTCATAAACTATAAACATGAGATGTTTAAAGTTAAAAAATGGATGCTTACTAAGGGTAGTAAGTACATCAGATGACCCAATATGAGATTATCATATGGATGATCTATCAAATGTCAATGATTAATCTTATTATAGTAATGGTGTAAATATCCTAAGACTTAAGATCCTCAAGGATATCTTGGATACTAATCCTATGCCTTGACATCATTCCTTTTTAGCTCAAGATATGGTCGCTCTTACGGTGGTGATTGGGTACAACTATTAGTATTCGAAGGTAATTGGGTAGACAATAAAGGATCCACCACTTCTGAAAGAAGGAGATGATACCCACGACCTCTTGTCAAGGTCATTACTCAGGAGTCTCTAGAGAGAGCATCTATGTGTCATGAAGAGAGTCTTCAATGACATATAGAGTAATGAGATCGAAGGATGAGAACTAATATCACTTAGACTAGATGTGATGTAGTCAGTCTAGTGGGAGTTGACACATAGCCCATACTTTGAACCAAGTAGGGTATAGTACAGTGAAAGGATGAATTGAACTATAATTTCTATAGAAAGGTTTGTAAGTTAAATAATTAACTATTAAAGAGTTCATATGTAAATCCACTTATATTTTGGTAAATTGGCATTATGAAACCCTTCATGATTTTTTTGAAGTAAGAGTTAATTCAAGTGCTTAAAATAACCAGGAACCTAAAGGTCACACGCATAAAAGCTTAGATGAAAAACATAGTGTGTATGGCCAATTTAAGTCACAATCTATGATCATAGCCAAAGGCGAGCCCATTTTCTTAAAAGGACAATAAGCCATGATCGTGACATAGCGCACGAATCAGTACATAAGTTAGTTTTTCATGTACATACACAAGGCTACACACTTGAGTGACAGCATAAGGGCTCTAGAAGAGTTCTAGAGTGAGAGAGAGGTATCAAGACCTTGTTCTTACAATTTATACAATTGTTGCATGAATCAAAATGCGTGCAACAAGATTCTTAATTTATCTTCCTTCATCTTGAACATCTACTAAAACTCATCTAGTTTGGTGCTCAAATCATCCTTATACATTGTTTCTTCATCTTTTTTGCATGTTCTTGCGTGATCAAGGAAGGGTTTATTATTTGCAATAACCCAAACAAGGAGGAGAAATAATAAAGGAGGAGAAACAAAAGGTAAACATGTTTTATAATTCATGTTCTTTACTTATCCCTAAATACATATATGATTCTGTGGTTTTCGGGTTGTCATGGTGGCGGAATCTTGATTTTGAAAATTTCCCTACATTACCATGCATTTTATGCATGTATCCATAGCTAACCCTCCACCTGACATACATATAGTGAACTTCTTTGAAATCGATACCATCAGATGTCGAAAGATGCAATCAGAATTAGGCTTTTTCTTTTTACCCTTAGAGATAGAGGAAAGGCTTGGTATCATTCCCTTAACCTAACTAATGTCATGGTATGGGATTACCTAGTTCATGCTTGTTAGACAAATATTTTCCCATAACTAAGACCACTAAGATCATCAAGGAAATTACCGACTTCCAACAAAGTGATAGGAAATCGATCTACAAAACATGGTAAAGATACAAGGATTTGCAACGGAATTGCCCACACTACAACTTAACTAAGGAATTCTTATTGCAAACATTCTATAATGAATTAACCCCACAGATGAGAGGCATGATTGACACAACTTTAGGAGGACCACTTATAAGAAAGACGTTGATGAAGCGGAAGATTTAATAGCAGAGATGGCGAGTAATAGCTGCCCATAGATGAATGAGTGGAGTAGAAAAACTACTACATTTCTTGAACAAAAAGGAATTCTAATTGTTTATCAAATGACATAAATAAAGCTAAATTTGAGAACTTAATGTGACAACTAAAGAATATGAAGGCTTCATCCTTAACTATGATGAAAGTTGTGTAACTCAAGTGTGAACTCTGTCGACAAATAGACTATGGTACAGTGGATTATTACTTGATGAAGGAAAGTGATCGAGAGTAAGTGAATAAGAGCTCAATATGGATAATGAGGAGGCAATAATACCTACTCCAACACCTATAACCCTGGATGGAAGAATCACCCTAACTTTTCTTGGACAAACAATGTTGGATGATAGTTCAGACCTCAAGGACAATCAAGCTTCCAACAAGATAAATCAAGCTCAATGGAATCCAAGTTGGATAAGATTTTAAATAAAATTGGAGGCATGAAGGATGCACACAGGAGGCTTGAAAGAAAATTTTGAGCAAGTCACCAAGAACCATGCCTCTTCAATACACAATCTAGAAGTCCAAGTAGCTCCACTTACAGAGGCAAATCTACTAAGAATGCGGGAACCTTCCCAAAAAGTACCAATTCTAACCCAAAGGAACGAATTATGGCCATCACTTAAACAAGAAAAGGAACTTGAACATATGAAGGAAGATGGAGATAAAGGAAAAGGACAAGTAATTATGAAATTCCTTCCAAGTGAACTCATAATTGAGCCAATCAAGGAACCTCATCCTGAAGTTCCATACCCTTTTCTTGCTCAGCAGAAGTCTATTTCAAGTAGTGTAACGAGGAATTTTAGGGAGGTTGAATCAATCAAGGTTAAGGCCATAACGGAACAAATACAAATGAGGCTCACACTAAAGGAATCAGTGTAGAAGAAGGTTAAGGAGCATCTAGTAGAAGAAAACCCTAACATAGCATAAAAGAAAGAGGACCTGGAGTATTAATGGAGTCAACATAGCAAGGCATTCATGGATTTAGGAGTGTTAGGAGAGTTAGAACCCACAAAGATGTTAGTGAAAATGGTCGACATAACAGTTCATCATCCGAAGGGGATTACCAAGGACATGCAAGTGTAAATCGATAAATTTACCTTTCCCACAGACTTTTATATATCGGATAGTGGAGAAGATGTGAAAACCCCTACAGTCCTTGGATGATTGTTCCTAGCCACTACTCACTCAATAATTGATGTTAATAAGGGTGAACAAACTCTTAGGGTAGGAAAGTAGCAGATAACCTTCAAAGTGTCAAATAAAGACAACAGTTCTCCTTTACCTCCAACTAATATGAAGGAAACTGAAACTCGAGGAAAATGGGAAGATATTGAGGATCCTAGAAATGAATTAAAAAAGAAACGATCGCATAGAAGAAGGAAAATGAAGGAGAATCATAAGGAAGGTGGAATCTGTAGCATGGTAGCTTATGTGCAAATTGTGAAATTAGTGACTGTACTACCATTGCACCATTCATTTGAACCACCGTGAGTAAAAAAGAGCATCAAGCTGTGGACGTTAAAAGAAGTGCTACATAGGAGGCAAACCATGGAATTTTATTTTCTTTTATTATTTTTTTTAGGAAGTTTGAATTATGTAGTTAGGATTATCTTGTTTCCAAATAAAATCGAGAAGGCATAAGACTTCGATATGAATTTGATGATCAATGAAGTACACATTACAAATAGAGGTGAAAGGGCCACAAAGAGTTAAGAAGTGACTTCGGAAAGTGAAGAAGAACCAAAGGAAAGAAAAATGGCGGAAGTAAAAAAGGGGGCACGCGACTGTCATCATCAAAATTTACCATTTTACCCTCCAATCACCTATATATTCAATTCTAACTTCATTTTTTCACTCACTTTCATTTTTACTTTGTCTCTCTAAATTTGAAATGTCTAAATACTCTCACTTTTCTCTACCCAAATTTCAAACTTCCAATTTCTTCCAACTTCTACAAACTCGCAAGCCTTTATTTCGAGCATCAAGCAAACAATAAGGCGCAAACAATCAGTAGGGTTAAACCAAGTCTCGGGATAAGGAAGAAGAAATAGGGTGACCGATTATAGAGCACCTTTTGCTATCTTCTTAGAAGGGGAAGGTACCTATTTCCATTCTCTTTACAATAAACAAATTATGGCTCCAAAGTATTTTCATTTTTAAACTTTAGATAAATTAGAATTGTGAGACAAGGTTAAAAGTTTAGTAGAAAAAATTTAATGGGGTAGTTCATTCAATTCTAGTTTCCAGTTTACGAAGAACTTTCCTTTGAATTTTTTACATCCCTTCAGTACAAATCCAACAAACAATGGGAATTGTGGTTTAGGATGTGGGGACAATCTTATGGGCATGATTATAAAACTTTGTATGAAATTTTTGGTTTCCCCACGTCGTCCATAGTGGGTCAACATGATGATTTCTGTGTCAACTCCTATTGGACTTAGCTAACTGATTTATATTGTTTCGACACTACGAACACACATAACAATATCAATAGGAGTTGGAAACACTTGTTGGTGCATGAGTTCATATGTCAAACTGCTCTTGACAAAACGGAAACCAACAAGTGTTAGATGAAATAACTTTTCATATTATGGTGCATGGAACATAAAATCCCAGGTTGCACAACCACCCACATCTTTAATGCCATTATTATTGTTCAAAAGAAGAGGAGCAATAACTTAGGAATAGACTACTTGGTTTCATCCATGGCTAATAACTATGGAGTTGAGTGCAACGGATTCATAGTCTACTGCAGTTCATTCATAAACTATCATCATCTATAATGAGCTGAAATCCTAAAATCCCACAATATGGAACTTTAGGATATTAGTGCTAAACACACGTCAAGGGCAGGGCTGGTTAAGTGAATTAAAGTGCTCAACAACAATAAAAAGAGGGTTCGACTAGCAAGGAATTCGAGGAAGAAGAAGAAATAGAAGAATCGGGCTGGAAGAAAGTATTAGATACAATCTCCTCAAACAGCAAGGTAATTATAGATACACTTGTGGAGAACTCCAAAAGGATGAAGGAGATGGCCTGAGCTCAACGATGTTAGAGCTAGGACATACATCATATCCATCGTTATTTGAGGCTCCGGGCGATTAATTTCCACCCTCAACACCATCCTTATCTCCATCACCATGACGCTTTGTTCTAACCCCCTTTCTTTTTAAATTTAGTCTTCTTTTTTTTTTTTACTTTAATTTATGTTTCTTCTTCCCTTATGTGTTTGTTTGTCCCTTTTTCACATTAATGACAATGTGTTGTTTAAGTGTGGGGAAGGTTGTGTGTTTTGCTTTGAGTGTGATTTTGCTTATTGTATGATAGTTATTAGGTTGCATTTTGTGAATTGTGTGAATTTGTTAATGGCTTAGTTGGATTGGAATTGATTTAATTTTGAACAAAGTCTATTAGGTTATAAAGAATCATTAGCTCGTAAAATTAGTGAATTGGGGTCCTTAGCTAAATATACAAATTAATTAGGATTTAGTGTGAGTCTGTCACCCTTTAAATTGTCACATTCTTTCATAATTTGATGCCTTTCGACTTAAATAGCATTACTACTATTTTCATAGAAAAGAGTAGCTAAAGCAATAAGGTAGGCAACTATTTTCATAGAAAAGAGTAGCTAAAGCAATAAGGTAGGCAATTTAAAAAACATGATTGCTAAATAAATAATTATTCCACTAGCCTTTGGGTTGTGAATAAAACTAATAGCCAGCTGAGAACATGATATAGCTGAGTAACCAGCTAGACATGCCTAACAAATGTGTTCCTTTGAGTAAAAAGGCTATAATGACATTCCAACCAAGAAGCTTAATAAAAAAATGACTTAGTCAAGTAACCAGATCGACATTCATTACCAATGTTTACCTCCGTGACAATTGTAAATTGCATTATATTTTAGGGCATAGTTTGATATATGTTTAGCTATTAATTCAATCATTTAGTATGTGTTTAGGTTAAAATTGCATTAGTTTGTTTACTATTTGTGTTTTAAGCATTTTATGGGTTAATATAGGTCTTTGAGCTTAACTATTATTTTTTAGAGGAACCTTGATGTGTTTGTTAGAGTTTCAGGGTCAACATCGAAGAACGGAAAAGTTCAGGACTCATTTGGGTAGAAACAATGACCCATAATCATGGGATGATAGGCCACGATAGTGACAAAAGCACCAGAGTTAGCCCAAGATTGTGATAGAAGGACTAAAAGAAGGCCAAGATTGTGGCCTGCTTCAGACAAATGCTTAGCCACTTCCAAACTTCATGTTTTGAGGGATTTTTAGACCTTTTAGACCCCAAGAAAACCCTAGTCCAATCCTAAACATGAAAGAAAATCAATAGAACAATAAGAATGGAAAAAGGTAGTTTTTTCATTAACCACCCTAGAGAGTTTATCGAGACATTTGGAAAGAGAAGAAGGAAGAAAGATATGGAGAAGAAGCCAAAGTGAAGTACTTCCCCAAATAGGAGGTTTCCTGACTTTGCTACCACCATCATTCATTCAAATCTTGTTTCTAGTGTATTTTCAATTTTATTAATGTATAGAATTGGAATAACTATTGATGATAAAATTGTGCGAATGTTGAGGATGTTTATACTCACCTTCGGGCTGTTTTTATCTTAATTTAACAAAAATCTTATTGTTTTATGTTATTTGGATTCATTATGATAGATTTCTGAGATTGCATAATTTGGCAATAGACTGAGAGGATGAATCGAAGGAAAAATAATTAAATTGGCCTAACTAGAGTTACAAGATTTAATAAAAACGAGAAATTAATCAAATCGGTAATTGTGTGAAAATAGATCTCACATGGGTTCCCGATATGTTGGACCCCATTTTCGGAGCCCAACATTGGAATTGGGATTGTGACGCTTAAATGGGGAGGAGGCTTAGAAGTTGGACATTTAAAAGAAACTCCCTCGAAAGCAAAGGCGGGCTTCGCTTATGTGGGTGGATTTCACCACGGCAAAAAGTATAGCCTTCGCCGCGGCCAAGTCGCCATGTGAATTACACCGCAGCGAACTCTTGGTTTCACCAAAATGAAAAACCTTTAAAACCGAATTCAAAACTCAATCTACCTATCTTACTAAAATGCAAACTTAAAATCTTTTAACCATATTCATTTGTACAACCTAAAAATAAAATGGATAAGAATCTAACCATAACCAATTTCTCAAAATCTTAATTTCATTTCAAAAATTGAATACATCGCAAAAAAATAATAAAAATCATATACAATACCAACATATATTTCATTAATATCAAAAGTAAGAATTTTACAACACTTTAATGGACATTTCTAGCCCCCTTACATCATAAGCCAAAATACAAAGTTTATATTAAAAAATGCGACTAAAGCATTGTTTTACATAATCTAACTTCAAAAACAAACAAAACAAAATATGCAGACTGGAGTGATGCCTTGAGTCTTGACTCAATCACTCGATAACTTGCTCATCACCTGAAGATGGGAAGGAAGATGGAGGGGGTGAGCTTAAAGCTCGTGGGTAACAATTTTATAATCGAGAAATAAGCAAAAACATTTTCAAAAACTCATTGTCCGTATACATTTTGGAAAGCATAATAATTTCGCATAAAATCCTCAAAAACTTATTTCTCAAAATTCTCATTTTATGAAATAGTTCATGAGCAATTATAAATCATGTATGCATCAAAGTTGCTAACACATAAGCACATTAAAATGGTTTGGGTTGATCCAAAACAGAACGTACTACATACCTCCCATAAGGGTCTTGTGTAGTCATTAATAGAACGTACTACTGCAAGTCAAAGCGCACTTAACTTAACTTAGGTGACCACCATAAACCCATATAATCATGTATTTCACATCTTGTAAACATATGGCCTCAATGACATTTTTTCAAAACTTGATTTCATAATCATAATATCTTTTCAAAAATCAATAACCTTTCAAAAGATCATTTTCATCTTTCATTTCATAAGTCAATGACACAATTCATATTCAAACATGTGGCACATTATTAAAACATTCAAATAGCCTTAATGGCACATTTATAACAAAATTGAAAAAATTCTAAAACTTTCTTAGTTTTTGAAGAAACATTAGGGGCTTGTTACTTAATTAAACAAGTGTAACCCACCTTGAAATCCTTGCTTATAAACTTGCTTAGGGATGTCCTTCTTCTTGCTCCTCTTGCCTCTGTCAATCACCTTTTTTATTTCCTTAAACAATAACCAAAATTCCATTCAATTTGGCTTAGAAATTGGAAAGTCACACCTCAACAATTTAAATTACTTCTCATGCTGAAACAAAATTCTATGTTCACATTCCACCCCAAAATTGAAATCTTTAAAGACTTAATTTAGAATTGATTCCTTCATACAATTTGTAGCCTATGTCTCTAATTTACAACAAATCAAAAATCAGTCCATTTGGATAACTACACCAAAAGTTATGCCCAAAATACCAAAGCATGTTTTGTGCTAGAAAGTTTGTCGTGGCCAAAACCAAGTTCACCACGGCAAAATTGTCTGAGTTTACCAAAGAAAAATTGCCTAGAAACTAGCTTTTAGAACATGTTTTGTGTAGCAGCAGCAAAACCTAGAAGTTCATCATGGCGAAAATGTCTAGAAACCCATTCCGAGAACTTGTTTTGGGATATTTTCCATCTTCTTACTTCCCACCTTTCACATATAACCCATCTTATCACTAACCCATCTCTTCTACTTCATTTTCAACACAATTCCAATCCAATATCATTAACAACAATGCATAATCTAGTTTTGATACTTAACCAAACACAACATCTACATAAACCATTCATCAAAACTTCCTACACATATTCACTTTATTTTCACTTCTAACCAACCCTAAACATGCTTCATCTAATAATTAAGAAGAGTTAATACTCATACTTACTTTATTAGCCATAAGGTCTTCAATCTCTTCAAGAATTTCCAAAACCCTAGCTTTTTCTCTTCTTTTTCTCCTTTCTCTCTTTCCCTCTCCTTTCACTCACACACAAGACTACAATTAATTCTTCCCCTCTTATACCTTTAATGAGTGAGCAAAGTCCACTATGCCATTCCATATAATCCCTTAGCCTTTTAACCTTTAGTGATCTTCCAAAAATGCCTTTATGTATTCTTAATTCTTCAATTTAACTTACACCATACTATACTCTAACCTAATCTTAATTCTTCCATTTAATACTTCAATTTTCCATCACTCCATGCTGTAAATCCTCCCAACATTGTCATGCTAATTAAACTCCAAATAAAATGATTTACCTAACAAGACCTCAAAATTTATTCAAATCATGCTTACTAAAATAATAATACAAAATTCGGGGCCCAACATTTTCTCCCCCTCTTAAAAGAATTTCATCCTCAAAATTATCACCTGAGTCATCAAAGAGGTGTGGATACTTCTCCTTCATGGGCTCTAGTGGCTCCCACGTTGCCTCTTCTCCATAGGACTTTGACCAGTTGAACCGTCTTGTTCTTGAGAACCTTCTCCTTGGTGTCTAAAATCTCCACTGGAATCTCCTCATAACTCAAATCATCTTTCAACTAGACCTAAGTGGTTTGAATGATGTGGGAGGGATCTGATCTATACCTCCTTAATATGGAAACATAAAAAACATCATGTATTTGATACAATTCCTATGGCAACGCTAATCTATAGGCTAGCGGTCCAGTCCTCTCAAGAATTTCATAAGGACCCACATATATCGGGCTCAGCTTGCCTTTCTTGCCAAACCTCATTACCCCTTTCCAAGGAGATGTCTTAAGAAAAACTTTCTCACCGACTTCATACTCCATCTCCTTTCGGTGTGCACCAGTGTAGCTCTTCATTCTATCCTGAGTTGCCTCAAGCCGTTGCTTAACCAAATTAACCTTATCAACTGTCATCTGAAGCAACTCTAGCCCTATCAGTTTCCTCTCTCCTTCTTCATCCTAACATATTGGAGTTCTACACCTCCTTCCATACAATGCCTCATACGAAGCCATCTGAATGCTCAAATGGTATAAATTATTATAAGAAATTTTGACCAATGGCGAATGCTCGTCCCAAACCCCTTTAAAATCCATTACACATGCCCTGAGCATTCCCTCAAGGATCCAAATGGTCCTCTCAGATTGAACATCCGTCTAAGGGTGAAAAGCAATGCTAAAATTCAACTTGGTTCCTAAAGCTTCTTGCAAACTTCCCCAGAATCTCGAAGTAAACTAAGGATCCCTATCGAAAACTATAGAACCTGGAATCCCATGTAGTCTCACTAGCTCATCAATATACTTCTTTGCCAGCATATGCAGGGAATCGTGCTTCCTACTGGTCTTGGGCAAACCCATCAGAAAGTCTATAGTCACCCTTTGCCACTTCCATTCAGAAATGGACAATGACCTTAACTTTCCTGAAGGTTCTTGGTGTTCAGCCTTGACTTGCTGACACACTAGACACTTACTTGTATATTCTGCTATGTCCCTTTTCATGCCTTTCTACCAGAAATGCTCTCTCAAATCCTTATACATCTTGGTGCTACCTAGGCGCATAGCATAAGGAACATTATGTGCCTCATCCAATATCTCATCCTTTGGCTCTTTGACATCTAAGATACAAAGCCTATTTCCGATAATCATAAGTCCATCATCCTCACTACCACTTCATACTTTATGTCGTTCCAAATTTCTTCTCAGAGCTTGCTTAATTCTGCATCTTGTGCTTGTAGATCCCTAACCTTCTCCCTAAGTATCGGTCTCACTCTGAAAGTAGCAACCATACACTGAGGTTCCTCCTATTTCAAACTTATTCTAAGTTTAGCCATCTCTTCTAGTAAAGGCAGATAAACTATCTGAACATGGGCTATTAATGATTTCCTACTCGAGATATCTGCCACTACATTTGCCCTTCATGGATGATACTCAATTAACAAATCATAATCCTTAATTAGCTCTAACCATCTTCTCTGTCTCAAATTCAATTCTTTCTGACTCAACAAATACTTGAGACTTTTGTGATCTATAAAAATCTTTGTCTAAACTCCATATAGATAATGTCCCCAAATCTTCAAGGTAAAAATCACTACTACCAATTCCAAATCATGGGTTGGATAATTAAACTTATATGGCTTCAGTTGCCATGAAGCATAAGCTATCACCCTATCTCCCTGTATCAACACACAACCTAAACCCTTTCTTGAGCCATCACTGTACACTATATAGCCCTCATCTCTAGTAGGCAAAATCAAAACTGGAGCAGTTGTTAATCTTCGTTTGAGCTCTTCAAATCTTTTTGACATTCCTCACTCCAGATAAATTTCTGATTATTCCTCAGTAGTTTGGTCATCGGTGCTGCTATCATAGAAAATCCTTCAACAAATCTCCTATAATACCTTGCCAGACCCAGAAAACTTCTTACTTTTGCCACTATCATCGGCGCATGCCAATTCACCACTGCTTCAATTTTCCTTGGATCAACATGTACCCTATCTTTAGAAATCAAATGTCCAAGGAAAATCACTTCATGAAGCCAAAATTCACACTTTCTAAACTTAGCATAAAGCTCCTTCTCTCTCAGTGTCTGCAACACTCTCCTGAGGTGTTCCTCATGTTCCCCTTCACTCTTGGAATAAACCAGAATGTCATTGATAACACACTATGATAAATTGATCCAGATACTCCTTGGAGAACCTATTCATAAGATCCATGAAAGCAGTCAGAGCATTGGTCAAACCAAAAGGCATAAATAAGAACTCGTAATGCTTGTAACGAGTCCTAAAGGCTGTCTTACTCACATCAGACTCCTTGATTCGGAGTTGATGCTAACCTAACCTAAGATCAATCTTGGAAAAGACCCTTTCTCCCTGCAGCTGGTCAAACAGATCGTCAATCCGGGGCAGAGGATACTTGATTTTGATGGTCACCTTGTTGAGTCCCTAGTAATCGATACACATCCGCCATGTTCCATCCTTTTTCTTAACAAACAAAACTGGTGCTCCCTAAGGTGACGAACTCAATCTCATATACCCCTTCTCTAATAGTTCCTCCAACTGTTCCTTAAGCTCCTTCAATTCAGCTAGAGCCATTCTATAAGGTTGTATGGAAATAGGTGCGGTTCTGGGAATCAAGTCGATGGCAAACTTGATTTCCCTCACCGATGCCAAACTAGGTAAGTCCTCTGGGAACACATCAGGAAATTCCCTTACAATCGGAAAATCCTCTAACCTCCCTTCAATCACATCAACATCCACAATATGTGCCAAGAAGGCTTCACACCCTTTTCTCATTATCCTTTCAGCTAATAGAGCTGAGACAATTCTCAATAATGGTACTTTTTTGTTCCCCTTGAAAATCACCTTCTCTCCATTGCCCAGATTAAATTCCGCCTCCTTAAGGCCGTAATCTAACTTTGCCTGATACTTCTCCATAACATCCATTCCAAGTATAACATCTAAGCCTAGAAGTTGGACATTTGAAAGAAACTCCCTCAGAAGCAAAGGAAAGCTTCACTTATATGGGTCGATTTCGCCGTGGCAAAAAGTATAACCTTGGCCGTGGCCAAGTCACCACCTGAATTACGCCATGGCGAACTCTTGGTTTCACTGCAGCGAAAACCCTTGAAACAGAATTCAAAACCCAATCTACCTATCTTACTAAAATGTAAACTTCAAATGAAGCACCCCACTTTTGCAGGACACGTACCCGACATCCTGAGTGATATTCGAGTCCGTGCCCTACGACGGTGTTGTGTTAACATACTCATACCGATACTCAGACACTCTAAACTTAGTACAAATTTTTTTCAAACGCATACGCGAAAATCAGTAATCAAAATTTCAGGCCCACTTTTATTCAGAGCATTTTCAATCGCAACAATACAATCATCAAAATTTCAATAGCCATTTGGGCCCATACATTCATTTCATAAAACTCAAAATCACGATTATTTATTACACTTTAATCAATCTCTTTTGCAAAACCTTTCCAATTGGAAAGTTATACACAACAAATATATTTAAATACACATAATACAGTAATTGTGGAAGACTTAATTTGGTACAAAAATAAAGAAATACAATGCAAACACAAACTGATCCCGACCTCTAACTCTTTCTTGAATGTAGTAGGTATACTCCCGTTTGCTTAATGGGGTACTCTTCTAAGCTTGAAAAATAATTACATTTTTAGGGTGAGTTTTGCAAACTCAGTGAGGTAACCATCATCAATGGTTCACTCAATTCATACAACACATCATTTCACATAACACATATTCACATTTTTGCATAATTGATTTCATATCACATTTTCACTTAAGCATAAGCAATTTTCCATTTCAATCAATCAAAAATAATTAAAAAAATGCATATGAAATAATCGTGAGACTCTTTTCCAATTGTTACGTTGTTGTGACCAAGTGCCTAAACTGTCCCATATCTATTTTGGATACCAGCCTCATTAATAACTGTCCCTTATCCAATAAGGATACAGGGCTCATTACATGTTGAGCTTGAGGCTCTAATTCACTTTTGAGCTCAAGGCTCATTTTCAATCGTTGAGCTTTAAGCTCTGATCGGTGGCTACTCTGGTCACAACTGCCATTATCTGATTATGCTTTCATAAATGGAATGCATGTAACACAATTGATCAAATTATATAGCACATAGGTCTTCACATTCACATACAAGTAGCACTTCAATATCTCAATCCTCATTAACATTCACCAGACCTTCTGTCCGGAATCCACAATCAAACACATTCATTTCACATTCATTTATCATTCACAGCATAACTTAAGCAAACAATACTTGAGAGAAACCATCTAGGTTACTCATAGGTTGCTCCCGAAGCTAAAACCTGGAAGTTTTGGCAATCTCAGGATGTTGACGTTCCAGTTGCTCCTCTATATCACACAATGTACACATATCACAATTTGGCACAATCATAAGTGTATATTAATGCACATGTATGTATATATAGTATGCACAATGCATGTTCATGGCAATCCCGGGTATCGCTCCATTATTCTCATCATGTATACATTCATATATCCAAACTCACATAAGTATCATCTATACTTTTGGTTATACCTCAATAAAACCATAAAAATCAAATTTCACCTCATTTCTTCAATTCAAATTTTTCCTAAGACACACTTTCGGGTCAACTTTCCATGATCAATCTAATAACGATAAATGAAGAAATTAGAAGGTACTTTCTTCTAGAAAATTGTTCATCTATCTCTTAAGTTTCTAATGACATGAAGATCATTCAATTTGGTCCAGTATCCTAAGAGTTATTATCACAATACTATCAACTGTGTACAATGAAACTTTTGGCTAGTTCATGATCATACCCTCAAATTGTATAACTCATAACTTCCAACTCAGATATCCAAAAATTACAAACTTAATACCAATTGAAAGATAATAGAATGTAATAAAACTATTGTGAAGATACCATTGTCTGATTCAGCCTATATCCATTCAGTTTTTATGAAATCATTAAGACATAATTTCTATCTCAGGTAGTACTACAACCTCAATTAAGACTCAATTTCACACCAGATTTTGGAAGTCTTAGAGACATAATTAAATTTATACTTCAGCACAAAAGTTGTATAATTATGTCTCTACTTTAATCTAAATCAAAAATAACCCCATTTGGACATCTACAGCTCAAGATATCATCAACAAACCAACAGATGTTCAAACCCGCATAACAACCCTTGGGTACCGTAAATCGCCAGTGGTGTTGCGATCGCTATGACTGCTGCGTTCGCCCAGCAGAGTCGCGATCGTGACGAGTCGCAATTGCAACTTGCCTCTGAGGCACTGCACTCCTTCTTTACCAACGTCTTTACTTCAAACCTCTATAACTTTTGATTTAGAACTCCAAAAATTCCAAATTTTATATCAATGGAAAGATAAAAGAAAGATCTACAATTTTCATGAAGACCATTTTGTCAAAA
Source organism: Erythroxylum suave (assembly GCA_027563595.1). Taxonomy (NCBI): domain Eukaryota; kingdom Viridiplantae; phylum Streptophyta; class Magnoliopsida; order Malpighiales; family Erythroxylaceae; genus Erythroxylum; species Erythroxylum suave. The sequence continues at coordinate 38,269,949 of JAOSBN010000008.1, read as the reverse complement.
TCCATCTAAATCAGTACAGTAAATTCATGAAAGTTTCAGATCAAATTTTAACTCTCTTACTATTTTTATCCGAAATTCACTTCCATTTTAAGCCTAGAAAGAGAGGTTTTTAAGCAAAATATTCTCTTAGGTTTCAAAAGAGCTTAAGTTCACACAATTTAGCTCGGTATAATGCAAGTTATACAAAATTTACTCTATACTGTGCAGAAACAGAGACAAATTCTAAAACTCAACTTCAAGACAATTTTCAACACTCTTAATCAAACTCGATTTCTTCATAAAAATTGTAGCCATTCATCTCTATTTTAATATAAATCAACAATCATCCTATTTGGATATCTTTCGATCAAGATATGTCAAGAAAACCGACGCATGTTCAGTTGCACCACTATATCTAACACATTTCCAGCATACTTCCTCATCAATCTCTTCCTAATTAATCCCTTTTGCTTAATCCATCACTTCTAACTAATATCTATATCATTTCTTCTTCAATAATACCCCAATTACAGTTCAAGATCATCTATACATAATTCAAAATTCGTGCTTGATCATATACACACAAAAAAACACATCATATACACCAAAAAAAAAACACATCATATACACATTTATCATAATGACATTTCTATCTCAAAAGTCATCTCAACAACAACTTATCAATTTTTGACAAATTATATACTCAAAACAAGACATCACCCATCTTTATTCTTCATTCACGACACATACATACAAATTCACGACCAACCCATCAATCTCAAATTACTCATCACACATGTTCCATTTACACTAACCCATGAAGATTAAAGCATCTCTTACTTGATTTCGCTCCAATTCCTTCAACACACACCAACCCTAGCTATCCCTTGTATCACACGTCCATCATCATTTTAGGTTAGATTTGGTTGGGCTTTCTTTTAGTAAATGAAAGGAACAATAAAATGAAGGTAGAAATTGAAAGATGGAAGCAAATTTCAACGTCAATGAAGGCTTGGAGGTTCAAAATCGTGAAAGGTGAGAGTGAAGAAAGAAGTAACGAAGAGAAGAAGAGAAGTAAGACAAAAAACAAAACTTGGTCTTTCAATTGGAAAGCATTGTGGGTTTTAAGACATGGCTTGGCAAGTGATATTTTCACTTACCACATGTCATCTCTTTATAGGTTCACTTAGGTTCTTTCATTCAATCTATCTAATCAACTCCAATTTTTACTACAATTGTCTCCAAATTTCAATAACATATGTCATTAAATCCCAAAGTGATAAATAAAAATTTTCACTGCCATTTGACTCTTAATTCAATAGTTATTTGTCAATTGTCTTGCCACTTGGCATTTTTCCTAGTTCAAAATTTACCCAAAATTTCAGAAATTTTCTAAAATTCTCCAGAAATTCTAAATTACTAAATACACTCTCCAAATTAATTTTTCAACATATGAAAACCACAATTCTCCACAAAATCACATTCATAATTCAATTATAAATCAATTATACCTGGAATGTCTATGAATGCATATACAATCATTTTTATGTGCAAATATTCAATATTCATGTGTATGTGCATCTTGTGTAATGTATGAGCATGAGATGTGTTTTCCTAATTTCTCAGTAATCTCTCACATTTATTATTTTAGCCTTAACATGGGTAACGGG
>JAOSBN010000008.1:38240894-38251562 GCA_027563595.1 Erythroxylum suave | reverse complement strand
AAAAATGCATCTCTTGCCTCTCACTGAACACTCCTATTTACTATTCTAACCTTCCCATAGGTAATGGGATGTTACAAGCACAATAATCTCTTTTGGCTCTTTGTAATTTACATATTTCGCATCCTTCTTTCTAAATAGCTTCTTAGGGTTTCTAAGCTCATCTGGCACCACTCTATCATCCTTGGGCTTCGCAAGTTTGTGCTCCATCTACTCATACACAACTAATTCCTTTGGTTGAACTAGTGGAGGTAAAATCTCCATTCCTAAGTGCTACGATATCCTTACCATAGTCTAACCTAACCAATGCATGTAGTGCTCCATGTAAGTTAATGTGGTTGGCTAGGTGACTGGGGTAGATGTAGATAGTGGGTGGGGGTCGGGTCATTGGTCTCTTTGGACTAGCAATTTGATCCTCCTAGATTTGTGTCCCCTTAATAGATTGTGGTGGCCCACTTATAACAACAAATTGCTATTCTCAGCTATTCGCTTTGATCTTTGATAGTTATGTTTTACGTGATATTTTAGTGTTTAATTTGTTATGAATTAGTGTTAAAGTGAGTGTTGAGCATGCATTTAGAGCTTAATTAGGTTATTTTGTGAATTTAAGTATGTTTTGAACTTAAATTGTATATTTTTGAAGTACCTTAATATGTGTGTTAGTGTTGCAGGGCAAACAAGAAAGAACGGTGAAGATTTAAAGAGTTTCGAGCTTAAGGACATAGGCCACGATCGTGCATATAGGCCACAGTCATGATAAAGAAGGGAGAAAAAAAGCAGCCAAGCCACGATCGTGCACTCTAAGCTACGATCGTGACAAAAAGTGATAAGTCAGGCCACAATCTTGCATGTTAAGCCATGCTCGAGACAAAAAGGGTAAAGCACTGGCCACGATCATGACAAGTAGTGTCACAATTGTGCCCTACATCGGGCAAATGTGAAAACTCTATTTTTTGGATTAATTTTTGGACCATTTTGACCCCTTGTTTGACCTAGGATTGCCAGAAAATAAATAGAACAATCCCTAGCAGCCGTAAAGAGAGGAGAGCTAAAAGACTTAAGCAAAGAAGTGAAGTTCTACAATTATTCAAGAGGGACCTAGAGAGAGATCGAGTGATTGAGTAAGAAGACGAATGAAGAGAGGCACGGAGATATGCTTGACGTGACGTACTTCTCGGAACAGGTGGTTTCCCACAGTCGCAACCTCCAAGATCCATTCCGACAGTACTTTTGATTTTTATTTGAATTTCATTGATTTGTGACATTTGAGGATTTATTGGAATACTTGTTGTTAAGAGTTGATCTTTTGTCTAAACACCACGATGATCTTTTGTCTAAACTCACTTTCGTGGTACTTTATTCTTGAGATTAATTTCTTTGATTATGTTTTTTCGATTTAATTGAGATTCAATTTGATTCTTCATAACTAGGCAATAAACTAAGAGGGTATGCCGAGTGAAAATCATCGATTTAGGCTAACGAGAGTTAGGTAGATAGTTGAATCAAACCGGTAGAGTCTAGTAACAAGAGATCGAATATAGATTCCCAGTAGGTTAATAGACAACTTAGAACTAATTTAAGTTTTAGGTCAATCCTAAATCAAGAGATTGTGATCCCATAATTTAAATTAGGGATTATCAATTAGGGTTCAAAATTATAACTCAAGAGAGGGTAATTCATCCTAGGATCGTCTAGGCCCATTAAGTTGAATTTGCATAATTGAACATATTTTCTTTAATTTCGAATAAATTCCCTATTTCTCTCATTTGGTCATTTCTAGGTTGATTGTTGGATTAATTGTGTGATTTGTTATTTTGTTTATTTCTTGGTACTTAAATTTCTCATAAGTGATTTTTGATTAATTTTAATTTTTGCACTAGTTATTTAATTAGGAATTGTAAACTTAGTTGCTTTAGATTTTAGGACCAGTTTCTTTCTTCGTGAAATCGATACCTTAGGTATTACGGAAACGACTCGTGTACTTGTGATAATTACCAAAGTTATAAATAGTAAAACTTAGAGTGTGTAACCTTGAGTGAACAATCTTGGCTTCCACATCACTTGTAATATCTTAATACTGATGGGCGTATGGTTCACTACCACTATCAAGTCCATGTCATCCATTAACACTCCTAACCTTTGTATTAGTCAATAATGACTAAGCCAATGTTGATAATCCCATAGTTGCCCCAATTGAGGTAGCCACAATCCAACTAGATGAAGGAGATGATCCTCTTCTTTTAGCACTTCAGCTGATCATGAAGAGGTCCCTTCCTATGATCATTCTCCCTCCTCGTGTACAGCTGATGCACCATTAGTTTATGCATATATTACATTACTAGGAATCTAAATGGGAAGATAGGGCCAAATAGTAGCCACCAATTATTAGTAGCTCCATGAATCTGTATAAGGTAGGTCCCATCTAAGGCTTAGAGTCTTCTTTTCCATGCGATAACCCTAATTCTTTGCTGCATTGGTTGTTGGCTAGACCAATCTTTAAAATCTAAAGTATATAGATATCCTTGACATGGGTCCAATTCCAGTGAATTAGATGGTAAGTTTATGTAAATTTAATCTTAACTATATAAGGCATGACTGCGTTTATAATCAAAGGAGAGGAAGAGAGTTAGGCATATTTCGGAATCCAGCTATTTTCTTTGGAAATGACTTTATAGAAAAGGAGATGACAATGAATCAAGCACCTGGTGGAGGAGCTTTACTACGTAAGGACAAAATCTAAATTCTTGGTCCGATAACATTTCAAGTTGATAGAAATTGCACTTAGATCTTCTCTAATAGTGTTTTTTATTTTTGTGCAATTGTTTCAAGATAAGCTCTTAACAATTTGAGTACTTTATGTTATGGGTGAGAGAATCCAATTAGTTTAAGACATTTCATTAACTTTTGAAACTTAGACCGTGTAATTACTCATCGTTTGCTTTATTATACTAACCTTTAAAAGATTAGAATTCACGGTTTGTTTATGATTTTATTTTTGTTTCTTATTTTAGTAACAAAAATTATTTATTTGAGTTTTTTGTTTTTACGTTTAGCTTTGGTTTTTGTAAGTGGTTTTTGTTTTTGTAATCTTATTTACTGTTAACTAAATATATATTATTTAATTATTAATAAGAATTATAACTAATTTAGTTTTACCTAATAATTTTGTTTAATTTTTGTAATTAAACCAAATTAAATAATTATTAATAAATATAATTAAATTTATAATATCTTCAAAATATAAAAATTTCAAATAAAAATTTTATTAATAATTTATTAATAAATATTATCTAAGAGATTAAAATAAATTTATTTAATTAAAAATAAGTTTTCTTTAAGTTTCATCATATAATTATTATCAGTTATAAAAATATAATTATATTGACTTTAACATCTAAAATGAATTTTGTTTTTATTTGAAAAATTTTAATTAAAAATAAAATACTAAAACTAAAAACTATAACAAAAAATAGAAGTGTAGTCAAACGACATCTTAGAATGATTAGGTTGTCACATAAAGGAAAAGATGACCGTGAATTTAATTTAATCAAATTATAATTAAGTTAATTAACTAATTAGAAATATTTATAATTAAATTAATTAAAAAATCTGATACATGAATTCTAATATATCATGTGACATAATAAAATTTATATACCAAATTAAAAATATAAAAATAAGTGCTACATTTTAATGAAGTGATATATAAAAAATAAACATTTAATTTTTATTTAAAATTTATTTTGTAAATATTAAATTTAATTTAAATGTTTTAAAATATTAAATTCAACTTATATTTTAAAAAATATTAATTTCTAATTTTACTTCTTATCGCCTAAATTAATATTATCATTAAATACAAGTCAAACGAAGAGGGCGGTAGCGTGATAAGATCACGCGGATGGCACGTGCTTAGAACATTGAAGTGCAGCTCTGGAGTCTGGAGTCCGTGACTGACAAGACCAAAAACCTGCGCTGCTCACCAGCTCGACCAAAGCCCATTCCAAAGAATTTCTACAGACTCTTCTTTACTCTTCAACGAACTCATATCTTTTATTTCACATCAGATGCATCAGTTTCCCCGCCAAAATCAAATCACCTCTCTCCCACCACCAGCATGATCGATCTCCGCCGCCGAATTCCCTCCGCCGTAGTCCCATTCAAATCATCTTTCTTAATCGCAGTTATTTCCCTCTATTTCCTCTCTCCCTCTCTCAAAACCCTAACCCTAGATTCAACTCTCTCTAAGCGCTCGCATTCCCACCGTAACAACTACATAGTCCGGTTCACGGACTACAGGGAGGCCGAAGATCACCGTAGCTATTTGGAATCGCTGGTTGGTTCGAACGGCGGTTGGGAATGGATCGAGAGGCGAAATCCGGCTATGAAGTATCCGACCGATTTTGGAGTGATTGCGATCGAAGAGACTGAGACGGACAGAGTGGTACGTGAAATTGAGAGGCTTGGATTGGTTAAGGATGTGAATGTTGATTTTAGCTATAAAAGGGATTTGCTTGCTGGTGGTGAAGGCTCTTTTGTGAATGGAAAGAAACGGCCTGGGAAGATATTTACTTCCATGTCCTTCAGTGAAGGAGAATTCACGGTGGCATCGACGAGTAATTCCTCAATCCATTGGGGCCGTCATCTCTTGATGCAGGTTTGAGTGTTGCTGCTCCTCTATTTTGCCATATGCTGATGCTTTCTATACTCATGACATCTATTTAAATGCAAACGAGTTCCCGAGAAACAGTTTATGCTATGACCATTGGAACTTTGTGTCTTTATGCTTTTCTTATGCTTGAATATTGCTTCAACCATTGCATATTCATGGCGAGCTGCACTCTGGTTTGTGACTGCGATCGGGTAGAGTTCTGAAGCTATTCATTCTTGATTCTGCTGCTGATGGCATTTACGTGATTACTTTCCCATGGCAGAAGTCACAGGTTACTTCCTTGTTTGGAGCAGAAGTTCTATGGTCAAAAGGTTATACTGGCGCTAAAGTTAAGATGGCTATTTTTGATACTGGTATCCGAGCTGATCACCCTCATTTCCGTAATATAAAGGTACTACTTTTTCTAGAGTGGTGCATGATTCTCTGATTTTGGCTAATTTTGATCATTATTCAGTGTTGTCAAATTTAGGAATGAATATGTGCTTTGAAATTGTAAATACTGAAGTTTTATGCTGAAATGTCAAGCAGTGATATTTTACTGTTAAAATTTTAGCTGTATGTTGCTTTAGCCCTTGTTTATTAATTTTTCTTTTCAATTTTTCGGGGTGAGTGCAACCATTGACTGGAGGCCTAAGAAGCTTTTACTTACAATGAGTCTGAAATTTTTAGGAGCGTACAAACTGGACTAATGAAGACACTTTGAATGACAATCTTGGGCATGGGACTTTCGTTGCTGGTGTCATTGCTGGCCAAGATGCAGATTGTCTTGGTTTTGCTCCAGATGCTGAAATTTATGCTTATCGTGTGTTTACAGATGCACAGGTAATTTCTGACATGATGAGTTGGGAATATATGTTTACATTTACATAAATAGCTAGTTGTGTTGTAAGTTCTGTCCTTGCACAGCAGAGAAAGGGTGTGTTGAAATGGATATCTGAAAATGAAAAGGTTATTATGGATCAATGCCTGAAGTTTGCCATCAACCTTTTCCTAAAAGGCCAAATTAAGAATGTTAAAGACAGGACCCTTGATGACTTGGTTGAAATTTGCTCCAGATTTCCTTTTATAATTTTGTTTAAAGGGGAAAGTGAAGTGCGAGCCAATTCTTGTTTGATTCACTGTATTTCAAGTATCTCTTATTTAAAATCAGTAACAAAAATAGGGGAGCCAAAAATTTCTTGAAAGACTAATTTATCATTCACACATGCCGATAGTTTTGTTATTTCTTCCCTAGTGAAGAAGTTTAATACAATATATATGGATTTGTATTCACCCTGGCTTGCATTTCTTCAATTCTTTTATGTTTGTAATATCAGTGTTGGTGAAATTGTGAGAAAGCTGTGTTCAGCCCATTGCAGGTATCATACACATCATGGTTTCTAGATGCATTTAATTATGCTATAGCAACCAACATGGATGTGCTGAATTTGAGCATTGGTGGACCTGATTACTTGGATCTCCCATTTGTTGAGAAGGTAATTTGTTAGTCTTAGCCTGAGATCATCGTTGTAACTGTTGTAGTTCACTCTGTTGTATACTCTGATTATTCATATTGATTGAATGCATTCTCTTTCTAAATAATTCTTTTCTTTCCAAAACTGAAGGTGAGCATTAATACTTCAATATCATCAAAGTACTATTTTCCTTCCCAAAATGTTAATCTTTAAGATCATCTACTATTTTTTATTTATTAACTTTACGATTGTAACTTCCCTTTACCTTATCTTATGTAACTTTGTCAATCAGGTATGGGAAATCACAGCTAGTAATATCATTATGGTCTCAGCTATTGGAAATGATGGGCCACTTTATGGCACTTTAAATAACCCAGCAGATCAAAGTGATGTCATTGGTGTTGGTGGTATAGATTATAATGATCACATAGCCCCATTTTCATCACGTGGCATGAGCACTTGGGAGATTCCTCATGGGTAAGCTTTTGTTCCTTGATGATGCTTCTGATTTCTCAGTCTACTCATAGATTCTTGGTTAAACTTGTACATGTTATTTGTTTGGTTTTGACAAACTGATTCAGTTCTTTTCTCTTTTGAAAATAACATGATTATCTGTTTTAAGCTGCTTACTGAGCATGTGTGTTTGAGAAAGGGATGGAAACAAATAGCTCCAAAGGCATTTTACAGAACAAAAATTTACGTACTAGTTGAATGCTGGTTGCTCTTGCAATATTGATTCATTCCAACAATTCCTTCTATCTTCATGGGCTTGCTTCTGCTTTCCATAAGTTGGGTACTAGATATTTGGGAAAGCCGTGATGTGTATCCCTGCCTATTTTTTCTACTTGAAATGCCACATTTTTTAGTGGGTACTATTATAACTTGCCATTTTCTAATTCTTGACAATTTTACCAATATTTGCTGTTAAAACTGAAGATACAGTTTGGTACTACTAGTTTTGTCCTTTGTCGTTGCAACAAGAGTACAAAATTGAATTTCACATGACTATTATTTCTGTTCATTTGAGTTTTCACCTTAAAAGTGTTCTTGACTACGTGGATTATCTTTACAGTTATGGCCGTGTGAAGCCAGATGTGGTTGCTTATGGGCGAGAAATCATGGGATCCAAAATCAGCACTGGTTGTAAAAGTTTATCAGGAACAAGTGTGGCAAGTCCTGTCGTTGCTGGTGCGGTTTGCCTACTTGTTAGTGTTATCCCTGAAGGCAGCCGTAAAAGCATTTTGAATCCAGCGAGCATGAAACAGGCATTGGTTGAGGGGGCTGCTAAGCTTGGAGGCCCAAATATGTTCGAGCAGGGAGCTGGAAGAGTTGATCTGTATGCTTTGCTCTCATGCTGTTATTTTTGTTTCCTTTTCTTGTTATTGGACTCTTTATTTTTATATTCAGTGAAAAAATTCTTTATGACGTTAAAGTTATACAGCTTTATAGGAAACTTCTGAATACTTGACACTTAACTTTTCAGGCTAATGTTTACCATTATGCATTTCTTATCTCAAGATTAATTGCTTCTAACTTTTGACTCCCCTGTCAGGTTGGAATCGTATGAAATCCTAAAGAACTATCAACCTCATGCCAGCATTTTCCCTGGCATTCTTGATTTTACAGATTGCCCCTATTCTTGGCCCTTCTGCCGGCAGCCACTGTATTCAGGTGCAATGCCTGTAATGTTCAATGCTACCATTTTGAATGGAATGGGTGTCATTGGCTATGTTAAGAGTCCACCAATTTGGCATCCTGCAACTGAAGAAGGAAACCTTTTAAACATTCACTTTACTTACTCAGAACTCATCTGGCCTTGGACTGGTTATTTAGCACTTCACATGCAAATAAAGGATGAAGGTGCACAGTTTACTGGAGAGATTGAGGGCTATGTAAGTCTTACCATATACAGTCCTCCAGCTCCAGGTGAGAAAGGTCCTCGAAGTAGTACTTGTATCCTACAACTGAAACTGAAAGTAATTCCAACACCACCAAGGTCAAAGCGGGTTTTGTGGGATCAATTTCACAGTATAAAATATCCTCCAGGGTATATTCCAAGAGACTCTTTGGATGTCCGTAATGATATTCTAGACTGGCATGGAGATCACCTGCATACAAATTTCCATATACTGTTCAACCTATTACGTGAAACAGGGTACTATGTTGAAACACTTGGTTCACCATTTACATGTTTTGATGCTCACCAATATGGGACCCTTCTGCTAGTCGATCTTGAAGATGAATACTTCCAGGAAGAGATTGAAAAATTAAGAGATGATGTTATTAATACTGGTCTGGGTTTGGCTGTTTTTGCTGAATGGTATAATGTCGATACAATTGTAAAAATGAGGTTTTTTGATGATAATACAAGGAGCTGGTGGACTCCTGTTACTGGAGGTGCAAATATTCCAGCACTTAATGATCTTTTGGCCCCATTTGGAATTGCTTTTGGTGATAAGGTTTTGAATGGTGACTTTTCCATTAATGGAGAGCAAAGCCGATATGCATCTGGAACTGATATTGTGAAGTTTCCAAGAGGTGGCTATGTGCACAGTTTTCCTTTCTTGGATAGCTCAGAGAGTGGGGCCACTCAGAATATACTGCTGACTGCTGGCATGACCAAGGTGGAAACTGAACCTTCACATCAACAGCTTTTAGTACAAGGATCCTGTGCTTGGGGAACCTTTAAGTGCTACACCTGCTTATCTTCGAATATGCTGATCTTGTGGTCAATTTGACTGTCATCTTACATGATCACGCTTTTTATATCTGTCTAGTCTTCCACCTCTTCATGCATACAGAGCACTTTCTTCCAACAACCTCCACCTGCCTTACACTTGCATTTCCTAATGATACTTTTTGTCATTGTGCAGGCAGATTCTCCAATTCTTGGACTTGTCAAAGTGGGTGAAGGTCGTATAGCTGTTTATGGAGACTCCAATTGTTTGGATAGCAGTCATATGGTTACTAATTGTTATTGGCTCCTAAAAAAGATATTAGATTTCACCAGTGGGAATGTTAGGGATCCACTTCTCTTCCCTGATTCTATTAAACTGGATGCAGCCCTTTACATAGATGAGAAACAATTGCCTTCACGTAGAACCGATGTGAATTTCTCGTCATATTCTGCTGTTGTGGGAAAAGATCTTATATGTAGGTGTGATGCCAGATTTGAAGTCTGGGGAACTAAAGGATACAATCTACATGTTAGGGGCAGAAACCGAAGATTTCCAGGCTATCCTGTCATAGATATGGGCAGAGGTTTGAATGCTACTCAGGATACTATCTATTTGAGGCGTCCAAAGTTAACCGGGAAAAATGGTGACATGTTGGGGAATAAGTACTGGAGAGTGTTCTATGGTGATGAGGTACAAGCAGGCAATCTGTTGTAATAAAATAACTTTTTTTGTTTTGCAGTATTCTATTTGCAATAATTTTGATTTTCATGCGATCGCGTCATGCATTAGTAGATGCTCATAATTTTCTAATTTGCAGCTTGATGTGCCTGTCCTAGTTGGTAATCAATGGATTGTTCCTGCTGCAGTAGCAGTAGCAGGTTTGTCAAAATTATATATTGCTCAGGAAAACCTGGAAAGCTTCTGGATATGTTTCTTTTGTATTAAACTGATTCACATGTTACTAGGTTTTTTATTGTTGTTGAGCATTTGGCGAATTCGACAAAGACGACGTCGGAGGAGAAGAGGATCAGGCTCCGGTCGATATACCAATCTATAGTTCAAGTATGAATACCTTTGTTTGCTTTTCTATCTCCTTTAATATTGATATAAAATCTGAGAAATTATACCTTGTGAGATCACTAATATGATCGGGAATGTTGTTGCAGGAATATTGATAGCGATTAGATTTCTATTTCAATGATGTATATCAGTCTTGGTTCAGATGCCTGTGTCGGCATAAAATTTTTGAAGCATAACAAAAGATTTTGGCCTAAAGCAAGCTTACGAACTTGGACTTTGAAGCATTTACATTCTTCATAGATTGAAATTATTGTTGGAATTATATTCTGTTTCAACCATGTTATACTTACAAAGTAAAATATCAAAAGTAGGCTTGAGATAGTGGTGTAGGCCAAAGACGGATGTTCACTTTTGATAGGGAATTGTGACTTTTTTTTTTATGTGTGATTGCTGTAGAAGCTGTGGAACCCGTTTCAAACTTCTAGATAATCAACCTTGTATAGCCTTTTTGTGGTTGGAGTTGTATATTTCAATAAACACTGTGTCTTCTCTTATAACTGAAAAAGAAAAATCAAAAATATAATTTTATTATTTCTTCAGTGGATAGATGTCTGTTTAGCATCAGTATCCAATCTGGCTGCCAGAGAAATGAAATAAATGAGGAAAAAAGTATCATCTAAAATAAACAAGTTATGATCTTTTTAAACCCTATAATCAAAACCTTTTGATTGACTTTGGTCTTGTTTAACAATCAGCTAATTACATTAACTGTTAGTTGATTCTATCAGTTGTTAGCTAATAGCTGATTCTATTAGTTGATTTAACCAGTTGATTGTATTAGCTATTT
>JAOSBN010000008.1:38224440-38236305 GCA_027563595.1 Erythroxylum suave | reverse complement strand
CTAATTAACGAATAAATCCATAAGTCAATAAATAATTAATTCGAATAAAATAAAAAAATTTTCGGGACCCAACATCATGGAAGACCTTAACTCTCTCTTATGTTACCTTTTACATCTATTTTCTGTAGAAAGTTCAAAAAAGGTCAAACTAATCCATATGTCTCCATTTTATTGGTCCATATGTCACAATTCTGTTGGTCCATACGTTATCCTCCTATCGGATCATATATCACTATTATATTGGTCTATGTGTTACTAACTTTAGACTCCACATGTCACTCATTTAAGCTTCTATATGTCATTACTTTTAAAGCTACATATGTCACCAATTGTAAGGTTACATACATCACCATTTGTAAAACTCTACATGTCACAAGTCTAAAGCTCCACATGTCACAAGTCTAAAGTGTCATTTGTCAAAAATTTTAAGGGTCACTTGTCACAAATATAAAAGGCCACTTGTCTCCAATTTTACAATTTAGGAATTTTTACTAGCCAATTTATACATTGACTCCTCAAACTTCTGATTTTTAACAACTAACTCCAAATTACTAACTTAAATCCATTAATTTCTAATTTAATTCTAATTTATCAAAATCATATCCAAGCATCCCAAAATATGTCAATCAATCAATACAATATGCATGCACTTAATCTTCTAAACCTCTAACCCTCAATAATTTAGGAGACAAGACATTATAGAAAAGGTAGTCAAATTTTTTGAATAAGTAATTGGCTGCCTATAAAAAGATGCACTTCTTCTGTTTGTCAAATAAGTAATTATAGTGTATTATTTTTTTTATGTTAATGGTCTAGACATGTCACTATTATTTGATATATCTATGAGAGAGTTTAGTATTTAATCTTGAATGAATTATTTTAATTTATGAATTAAGATTTATATTTATGAGTTATTTTGAATTTATTATGATATATGATTTTTGAAAACATGGTTGGTGTAAATTTATAAATTATACAGTACAATATATTAAAAGAATAATTTATAATTTTAAAAAATTCAGGGGTTATTTTATAAAATTTAAAAATTACTGAAAACAATACCTAATATTGACCGATACCAGTACAGTATCGTACCAGAATTAAATTCGATACCAACACTGGTACGATATTACTAACATTGCACACAAGACATGAATATGAAGATTTGTTTAAATATTTACAACTTCACATTATGTTGATCAATGAGTAATGGGTATACTCATAAATCAAGATAAACATTAGAATCATTTTAATGTAATCTTAAAAAAATCAAATTACTTTAGGTTTAATATAATTATAGAAAAATAACTTATTTAATGTTTAATATAATTATAGAAAAATTAATTTACAAATTCAATATTAATTTTTATGTAATTACTAATGAAATTGATTAATTATTAATGTATTACTCAAAGAACATATAATCAAAATTAGTAATAAAAATGACCAATTATTAATGATTGAAAGCAAGACAAAAAACAAGAAAGGAAGAGGTTCCTTTTTATTTTCAACCCTCAATTTAGGGCCCGTTTGTTTCCGTTTTTATTTTTAGTTTTTTGTTGTGGTTTTTATAAATAATAAAACGACCCTTAAAATCTTGTTTGGTTAAATACGATTGCATTTTTCGTTTTTAAAAATAAAAAACAACAACCATTTTATAAAAATGTAAAAAAAAACATTTTCGTGATTTCTAAAAACAAGTTTTCATCTATTTTAAAACGGTTTTTGCACAAAAAAATCATATTCAAGTTTTTCCACTGCGCCGACTTTTGCCTTTTGTGTCTTCATTAGTATTGCAATATCAGGCTTGTTTTGATATCTATCTGTTGCTTTGAGCATAATCTTTGCTTTTTGCTTTTTTCTGTGATGATAAAAAAGATGAACGTAACTAACCGTGAACAACCCATGAAATAACGTTGACAAAACCGAAGGCTATAGCTGTTTTCTTGATTCTCACGTCTGTAGCGATTTTCTTCTTCCTCACGTTATTGCAGCTATTTTCTTCTTGGATTTCACGTCATTTAATGTATGGCATGTGGAGGCTTCTTGACCTCTTGTCTTCACGTAATTTATTATATGGAGGCTATATTAGAAGTTGTCTTCTTGTCTTCTTGTCTTCACATGATTTATTGTAGTTGTTTCCTTCTAGGAGTTCAGATCGTCATTTATTGTGGCATGCGAAGGCTACATTCATGTCATTTATTGCCTAGTTACAATCAGCCTTGGACGTTTCCTTCTCTTCACGTGATTTAATAGAGGCTTCTTCTCTTCACATCATTTAAAGAAACCACTAACAGATAACACAAAATAAAAGATTAAGTCAGATGGATCCCATAGAAAGTCTTCTTTTGATGAAAAGAAATTAAGCTCACACAATTATTAATTGTTACTGACAATCTAGCAAAACTGAGAATCTAGATTTTGTTTTATACCTTGAGAGCTCTGCTTTCATGGAAGTTCTTCAAGACAGTTTCTTTAGAGGTGGATAGAAGAGTTGCAAGAAAATTGAAGTATACATTTATGAGCAATAAGAAGCAAGACTCGGACTTTTGACATAAATACTGAGTTAGAATGTTTACCAAAACATCAAACTAGCTACACAAGTGAAAAGCTTTTACCTAGGGGGAGACATTGAAAATCTAGATTTCTTAAATACCTTAAGAGCTTTGCTTTTATAGAAGTCCTTCGATACAGTTTCTTTAGAGGTGGACAGAAGAGCTACAAGGAAAGAGAAACATACATTCTTGAGCAATAAGAAGCAAAACTTGGACTTTGACATAAATATTAAGTTAGACTTATTTACCAAAACATCAAACTAGCTACACAAGTGAAAAGCTTTTACTTGGGGAGAGAAAATGAAAATTTAGATTTCTTAAATACCTTGAGAGCTCTGCTTTCATGGAAGTCCTTCAATATAGTTTCTTTTTGTAAATGATAGTACTATTATATTTTCAAGAATTATAATATAATGAATATCTTTTATTAATATAATTGAATTTTATTATATATAATTAATAAGTAATTTTTAATTATATTTAATTTACATATACTTTAATTTTAATTGCAATAATAATTAGTTAATTTAAAAATATAATGTATGATGTACATTTATTAATATAAGAGTATAATTACAAAAATAAAAACATGATGATAAAATCAAACCATTTTTTGTTTTTGTTTTTTAATTATTACTCCAAATCAAATAAGTTTTTGTTTTCAATATAAAAACTTAGCCAAACAAGTTTTTATTTTTAAAAAGCAGAAATAAAAAATAAAAAATTTATAACTAAAAATTATAACCAAAAACAGAAGTAAAACCTATAGCTCTTAATTAATTGTTAATTATTCAAGCTTGAAACAGAGAAACACAAAAAGCTTTACCTAAGAAAAACAGCACTGCCATTAACTCGTATTCAATCCACAGCCACGCCACGACACAAATCACAGACTGATCACACAACACCCAGAGTCACAAATCATAATCGTTTTGATCTTTACAAAATATGAATCCCTGCTGGGAAAAAAGAACACAACAGATCCGCAAATCCAGGACGAGTGAAGATTTAACCCAACCAAGAGCAGACAGCAGATAAACAGAGACCTACTACGATGAGGCGAGCATGACCTGAGAAGGAAGCGGACGGAATTGGGAAGTCAGAAGGTACAGAACAGAGGAAGAGGGCGGACGATGGACGATGGACGACGGAGCTCAGAAGGAACGAGGGATGATGGACGAGAGACGAGAGACGAGGATAAAAAAGACAGTGAAGAGGATAGAAAACCTGAGTGGCATTGTAGAGTGAAATTGAGGAGTTAGGAGTGAAGAGGGCGGCTAGGGGTTAGATGAGAAGGTAAGTGTAACTTTTTTTTCAATTTAGTCCCATATATTGTAAAACTATATTTCAGGACCAGTGCCACCAATATTTCAAATATAGGTCTGTAACCATCAAAATAGCTAGCATAAAATAAAGCATTATCATAACATTTTTCAGTCGATACAGAATAATATGTAGTTCTTTGGTGCTATTAGGAACCAATTAGTGGTATCAAAGTGGTCTTTGTCACCGTAATTTTAAATGAGATTTGAATAAAGAATTTTATGATATATTTAGAAGTATTTAAATCTCCATCTAGCCAAGATAGCTAAAATATTAGTAGAGGTCCTTTGTTAACAGGCATGACTATCTTTATTGGAAAGCAAGGATAAAATTTTTCTTGATGGCCCAAATGTTAACTTGTGACAAATTGTCTTAGATGGTCCAATCATTCCTATTGAAGGTATAGATGATAGACAAGTTTCCAAACTAAAAGAAGAATGAGATTTTAATATAAGAGCGGAATTTCCTTGAATAGCAAGGCTATTTGCATTTTATTAGAAAGAAATGAATTCATCAATCTCTATGAGAGGACATATGAAATTTGGCATATTTTAGAAGTTAAATACGATGGAACAAATCAAGTAAAGAAGGGAAAAGTAAGCATAATAACACATTAATATGAAGTTATTCAAATGAAGTACAATGAAAGTATATCTACCATGTATCCTATATGAAGTTATTCAAATGAAGTACAATGAAAGTATATCTACCATGTATCCTAAATTTGTTAATATTATCAATGCTCTTAAAGGCTTAGACAAGATATACACTATTATTGAAATGGCGAGAAAATTTCGTAGGTCTCTTTAAAGTCTTAGGAAGCCAAGGTGACAGACAATATAAGAAATAATAGACTTAAATATAACACCATTAGAGGAACTTATTATATCCATACTCACCTTTCAAATGAGGCTTGAGACTCAATAAGAATAGAAAAGAAAGAACATAGCTCTTAAGGCATTATAAAAGGAATTAAGTAAAGAAGAAGAGAAATCAACTATTGAAGTGATGAGGAAGACATTTCCATTATGACTGAAAAATTTACAAAGATTTTTAGGGGAAATAACTTCTCAGAAAGAAAGGAATTTAAGGGTAATAAGGATATTCAAAATGTGAATCAAGTAACATTATTTGTTTTAAATGTAGGAAACCTAGATATATGAAATCTCGAAGCCCTCTTCACAAAGACTGACAAATTTAAGTGAACTGAAAAGAAGGGGAAGGGGAACAAAAATAAAAAGAAGGCACTTTAAACCTCCAGTTGGGATGATGCAAATGATTTCAAAAGTGGCAACTCAAAAGGAAAAGTAGCTCACACACGATTTGTGGCTAAAGATGATAAGGTACTCTCTAACTCTAAATCTCATGATAATAATAGTGATGTTGAATTGCCATATGATGAACTAATTAAAAGCATTAAAATCATAGGCATTAAAAGGAAAAAACTATATTTCAAATGCTAAAAAGCTTGAAAGCACCTAGATGCTTGCAAGAGTGAAAATGAAAAGGTGAAAAATGAATTGCATAACATCAAATGTAGGTGAGAGTGAATTGCATAACATCAAATGTTGATAATCATAACTTATAGGCATTAAAATCATAAAAATAAAGCATTGGAAAATAATGTCAATGCCTTAAGGACTCATTGTCCATATTCACAAAGGGAAGTGAAAAACTTGAAACATGTTAGGAGATCAAATGTGTTGAAATAATAGGTATAAGATTTGGATATAACGATAGAATTGTATCCAACGCCAAATTGTATTTGTCAAGGGAAAGAAATTGTGTAGTGAAGAACTATTGCCTAAGATGAAAATGAATATAAAGCATCCATTTCTAAACATACACATAAATTATATGCACATGCTACATCCAATAAGGCTTGTTTTAAGAGCAAGACTTATGCTTTCATGTGTAGATCTCAATTTATGCCTTGAACTTAACATTCTCAAGGACAAAAAGATATAATTTATATTCAAAGATACGCGATAGCATACAATCTCACTCATACCTTTTTAGGCCTTAACATCAATTTAGAATTAAACATCTTACTTTTACTTATAACAGGACTTATACTAAACTTAAAGTCATGAAATATGTTTACATTCCTTACAAGAATCAATATAATCAAAGAAACATGTCTCATGTTTACAATTATCCTAGGTGTTACAAAGGTTTTCCTTCAAGCACAAACTTATTTCATAGTTGCGCTAACTCTTTTGCATGACAATCTCACTTAGGTTTGCTAAAACAAGATTTAGCCTTTCCTTATGACCATTAATTAACCTACTTATTCTCGAACGCCTAATGATCCTTGTAGTGTTTAACTCTCACTCTTTTGCAAGAATACTATGAAAGAACTATATTCATGGAAACAATAAGAATAAGAAAAAGATACAGCCAAAATTTAACATTTATTTGTTTCCCTCAAAGTATATAAAAGAATACTCTCTCACATTTTAGTGTCTCCCACACTCACTATCTCTAAGAAGAGCAATGCTCAAATAATCTATTTATAGGCACCTCTAGATGACCAAGTTAGAATTTTAATAGAACTCTACTAGCTAAGATCACATGTTATCCTACCTTATTCTTATTAGATTACATTACACTAACTAATAGAATGCCATCCCCATCTAATTAGGATTAAGTTACATCACAATAACAAGATAAATGATTACATATACTAGGAATGATCTATTTATATCCAGGAATATCTCCCCTATCTTCAAATGATCCTCTACATGGTCTTTATCTCTTAGAGTTGATTTTTATCCTCTATGATCTTATCTGTCACTTCATCCAAGATCTCCTTAGCTTTATCCATTGATGATGAATCATCTAAGCTAAAGCTTATCATAACATACTGGTTTGTTCCAATACTTCCCCATGTCAAGTCCATTAGTCATGTTCCATCTATTTGACATATATTAAGTCCTTGGGAAATCAGGAACCTAGTCTTATCCAAGTCAGCTTGTACAAGGTTCAAAACTCTATCAAAACTCATACCAAGCTTGATCTAACTTGCTAAGTCACTTTGGAACTCTCGTATGCCACTGTCATGTGTGTGATCCAACTAACCTGCCACCTAATGTCCATCTCAAGCCTTCTTTTGGTCTTACATCCAAATCTTGCATCTTGTCAAAGATTTCTACTAATGTGCACCAATGCATGACATTTCCCCTTTTCCTTGCCTACTCGTAAATATTTGCCTTGTTTCGTCGTCCTGAGTGTTAAACATTGGTTAAGACTTGCCATTGCCCACATAATTCCACTATTAAGACTTAGGGGACTAACACTAGGCCTTTTCACTAATCAAAAAGAGCATTCCAATTCATTTAATATCCAAAGGAGTTACTTCCACCATTCATATACATATAGAAGTTCAAAGAAGGCATTTATACATCAAAATCATAATTTTCGTTATCATAACACCAACCTATATTATTCATATAACATAGGATGTTACTTTTGCAATAATATAGGCACATTGATAACTTTTGTTTCATAAAAACAAAGCTTGATGAGTGAACCCCTAAGGAAGTGGGTTGAAATGAAAGAAAAGACCAATAATCAAAGACCAAGTTCACTTGGATACTAAAACATATTGGTTACCTTGTTTTATAGGAATGCAAGAAAAAGAAGAGCAAATGGTATAAGGATAGTGGATGTTCAAGGAAGGTAATTAATGATGCATCCTAATATATAACTCCTAGAGACAAAGATGTAGGATTTGTCACATTTAGAGACAACCACGAAGGTAAGATAATTAACACTAGCAAAGTTAGTAAGAAAGATCACACTATTATTGATAATGTAAGATCACACCATTATTGATAATGTTCTTTTAGTTGATGGATTAAAGAATAACTTATTAGCCAACTAATTTACAAAGATTAGAAATTATATTTTTAGGGAACATCATGCATTGCATTTTTAGGAAAGAGGGAAAGGAATACATATACAACTAATCTTGATGACTTTTTTAACCAAAATATTATGTGCTTAATATCTATCAATAAAGATGTATGGATTTGGCACAGGAGGTTTGGATATGTAAGTATATACCTCATCTCCAACCTTAACTCTAATCAACTTGTCAATGACTACTAAAGGTCAAATTTGAGAATGACAACGTGTGTGGAGCAAGTTTAAAGGAAAAACAATCTAGCAGCTCACTCAAGAGAAAAAAAATTGGTAACTCCCATTAGACTTTTGTAATTACTTCATATAAATTTGTTCGGCCTAATTAGAGTTACTAGTCTAGATGTTAAATTTTATACTTTTTTAATAATTGATAATTTTAATAGATTTATGAGTTTTATTCTTATATAGAAAAAATGAATGCTTTGGAGCATTGATCTAATTTACTCAAATAGTTTAAAATGGAAAAGAGTTCTATATTACATAAATTAGGACTGATTATAGTAGGGAATTTGATAATGAAAGCTTTGAATCCTTTTGTAAATATAACGGTATTTTTCCCAATATTTATACTTTAATTACATCTCAACAAAATAGAGTTATTGATATAAAATAGAACATTAAAAGACATGCTAGGATTATGATAAATGACTATGATCTTTCTAAGTATCTTTAGACAGAAGTTGTAGATATAACATGTCACATTTCCAACATAGTCTACATAAGACTAACTTTGGATAAAATACCTTATAAACTTTGACATAAGAAGAAGCCAAAGATTAGTTAGTTCGAAGTTTCTGGTTGTAAGTGCTACATTTTTAATGCTACATATAACTTAGGAAAGTTTGATCCCAATGCTTATGAAGGAATTTTCCTTTGTTATTCTTAATTAGAAAAGTATATATAGTGTCTAATAACAGAAGTATTATTACTAAAAATCTATATATGTTATTTTTTATGAATTTAACTCTCTTTTATCGTAAAAAAATTAAGATAATAAAGTAGTTTTATCCAAGGGTTTAAAGAAATTAGTTTTGAAGAAAACAAGATTAACCACTAAGACATCTCATATGAACTAAGTAAAAATATTATTAAACCATATAAAGGAGATAAGAAGGATGAGGAACTTTTAAGATATTGGAAATTCAAGAAGAATCATCTTCCAAATCAAGTTATAGGTGATGTTCAATAAAGGGTAATTATTAGATCTCATCTTAGAGATTTATGTCATCTTGGAGATTTATCTCATCTTGCTGTCATATCTAAAATTAAGCTTAATACTATAAAAAAAGCTCTTATTGATAAAAGTTAGTTTTTTTCTATGAATGAAGAGTTAAGCCAATTTGAGAGAAGTAAGGTACGAACTTTAGTATTTAGACTTAGAAACCACTTAAAAATTGGTACCCAATGGATATTTAGAGACAAATTAGATAAATGGTATTTTTTATATAGTGGTGAGTATTCTCGCCTGTCACGTGGGTGACCCGGGTTCGATCCCCGACAATGACACCAAAAATTTGATGAGGCTTATCGTAAGCTAGCAAATAATAAAATACCTAACTACATAGCTAGGGTGAGTCAAGGTCGAATCCTCAAGGAGTGAATTGCTATCTCTAATGTTGCAGAGCAAAGGAAAACGAAACCCTTCGAATGATGAAAGCTGAAGAAACTAAGATGTAACAAACACAAAACAAAACATGAAAAGACAACTAACAATAATAAAGAAATTGGCCAAAGATATCATTAGGATTTAGGAATGATTATTGATCCTTGAATCTGGATAAAGGATGTTCTAGCTATGGTGTTAGCTTATAGGTTTGAACAAGTTCTTAAACCCTCAGTTCCTTTAACTTAGGTAAACCGAACAAGCTCTAAAAATACCCGTATCGCCATCTATAATCTAGAACAAGCTCTTTGGATTTAATAGTGGAGAAGCTTTAAATACTAAGGAACAAATAACTTAGGCCACTAATCCTTAAGCTTAGAAAGTGTAACCTAAAGGTATGGGACCCTAGATTAGTTGATTAAGCATCCTAACAGATCCAACTATCTTTGGGAATTGCCATGGACCATCACATATCACATGCTCATTCCTAGTTTTAGGATTAGAGAATTACCTAAAGGGTGATCAATCCTAAGGATAACACCTAATTGATGGAATTTTACCTAAAGTCCCAAACAAACCTAAGTTTAGGAACACCAAACTAAGCAAAACCAAATTCAAATTCTCACAATTTTCATCCCTAATCCTTCCTGCACCTTCAAGCCCTTAAGCAACTAGCCACACATAATTAGATTAACCAAAACAAAGACCAAACAAACATAAACCATACTTAATTAAATTAAATCAATGTTGGAAAATTAAACCAAAGCCATTCATTAATCAAAATCCCAAGTTCAAACAATAAAAAAATTAAACTAAGGATTAAACTAATGAGTCACAAATCAAAGCATTTGGCCAAGACAAATAAACGTAAAGCATTTAAATTTGACAAAGGAAAAGCAAGCATTCGGTCAGAAAACTCAAGCTATAGCAAACAACAAGCAAAAGGTGGTCGATGAACATTGCAATAATTAAAATTAAATCCAAAAACGTGGTTATGGACATGTTGCATCCTAGAAAGTAAGGAAGGTTCCAAGCTCCAAGCCAAGTGTCTCTAAGTTAGATCCGTCACCTCTCAAGGCTCTCCCAAGCTTGTTGTAGCCACAATCATTGACCACTAATAGAGAGCTTCTCTTGATTTGTCTTTAAACCCATATCTTTCTCTCTTGGTCTTTTGCTATGTTGTCAACTCTCCACACTTTCCAATGCTTTTGGCTTGCTTCTATTTATATCTTAGGGATGCGTGAATTCCCAAATCCAAGCCAACCTCTCATGCTTCAACGTGGTGTTGTTTTCCTCTTTCCTTTTCTATTATGTTTTGGACTAGATGAAGGCTCCATCAAATGCTAGGGATGCGTGAATTTCCAAATCCAAGCCAACATCTCATGCTTCAATGTGGTGCTGTTTTCCTCTTTCCTTTGCTACTCTGTTTTGGACTAGATAAAGGCTCCATCAAATGCTACATTTTAAAGCCTCCTTGATGCTTCTCCCAGTGGTTGTTGTTTTAGATAGCCTAAGCCCTCTCTTGGCTGTGTTTTGTAGCTCTCTCAATGCTTAAGTTGTGTCAAGTGCTATGCTGTTTAAGGATGGAAGTGTTAGATCAAAAAATAAAACATGCATTGATTTAGAAGAAATGGTAGATTTCAAAACCTTTTAGAAATCAAAATTTTAGTGGAAGCAATATATCCAAATCAAGATGCATAGCCACACATGATACGGTATAAGAAAAAACATTTGCATAATCACAAGATGGAAAATATTATCGACTCCTTGGCTACAGCTTTAACTCCTCGCTGTGCTATCCTTTCCTCGGCAATATATCCTCTCCTAGGTGATGTATCCTCTTCACGATATTGTATCCTCTTCTTGATATTGTATCCCCAACCAATCTGATCTACCACTTATTTTTCTTTGATAACTTAGTTAACAAGATCCTTTCATGGGAAATGAGAAGAAAACTTTGGAGGAGATTTTTCTTAGAAGAAAGTAGCCAAAAATGAGACACGCTCATGCAATTTTTGGCTCATCATGCAAGATAGGAGAGAGACAGTCAAAACAATGTAAGAACCCTTTCTCACACACTCTCAATTTCGGTTAACCTTAAAGGAAAGAAAAGATTTGCATCAAATGCATCACTTCTTTTTTTTATCAATCATAAAGAAGCCAATAAATGAGACTCTTCTCATTTGTCTTTAAGATGGCTATATGAAAAGATTATTAACCTAAATGTGACATAACAATTTCAGTTTTTGATGATGAAAGAAGGAAGATGGTCCAAAAAATGTACCTCTTTCTTCTTTAATCCAATGCATGCTAATAGGTTATATTAAACCATTTATTGATAAGGTTATTACTCCATTTAAGGATGATAAAGCATGTTAAGAAACATCTTAAATGTAGCAAACTAATGTTAAATGTGCAGCTGCACATTTACCCATTAAAACTGAAATTCCATCTTCA
>JAOSBN010000008.1:38175452-38206623 GCA_027563595.1 Erythroxylum suave | reverse complement strand
ACTGTCAAGTGGGGTATTCACATAAGGATTTAAATGTATATTTTTCCTTTGACCTGAGATCATCATAGTAATTAATACGTCACTTATTATGTTTTGATGTCAGACACCTAGCGTGTAAAAATGATAATTGAATGGTCATTGGATATAATTAAGTACCTATTTGATTAGTGGTGAGTCAAGATGGGATCCATTGGCTCTAGGTTATGAGTTTGAGCTATATGTTGTCATCGATCTTAATAGTTGTTCCAAGACCTTGGCCAGAGTGATTGAATGAGTAAGAAAAGGAGTTTATTAAGTCATTCACCAATCATTAATGATCGACATATAACATAGTTGGTTATCTAATAGGTTTGATAGTTAAACCATACTTTAGAATAATCTAGGGTTGTAATGATGGAAGGTAACAATACATTATCCTTAACTAGGTTTCGTCTTTGGAAGATTATTACTTCACACTATCCGGTCGTTGAGGAGTGTTGTTAGACATCAATCTTGATTAGTAATTAATTGGATTAATTACTATCAGCTTAATGATGAACTTATGTGGTCACACCTTACAAGCATAATATTTCCTGTTTAAGATTATTTAATTTATTATGAGATAATTTATTAAATAATCTAGATGGCATATTGTTTTTTTTAACTAGCACAGAAAATATAATTAATATTGGAAACTCTCTTGTGTGAAATAAATGAACAAAATACAATAAGATTTTTATTTCCTTTTATAAATAATTTTAAAAAAAACTTCGAATGGTGAAAGGTCGACTTGCCTTGGTTTGGTTTTTGATTTTACGTTTAAAATAAAAAACGAAGAGATGAGAAGATTGAGACTCTCTCATTTTTAGTACATGTAAGAAATAACTACAAGTTAGTAATTCATTTTAAAAGATGGACATGATATATAAGAAGAGAAGAGAGCATAGGACATATTCTTTTTCTTCACTTTTTACGTTGATTTCTTGTTTTCTCCATTCTTAAAGAAAGTGTTCTTCAAATTTAAACATAGTCATATCAAGTGTTAAAAGCGAGATGTATTTTTCGGTGTGAAGTGCATAGAAACTTCGTATTTTCAAAATTCATTACCGATTAATCCTCACAAATTTCAGATACTTGTCTTTGCCTATTCTTGCTATTTGTACGATTATTAAATGCAATAAATAAATTTAGGGTTGCAAGTTTTGTTTAAGCTGCATATGCAATCCTTCAAAATCGATATATTGCTCTACATCATAAATCTACCTATTAGATTATTTGTTTTCCAATTGAAAATGAAAATATTTTTAAGAATATTTTGCAATACAAAATAATAGTCAAGTGCGATCACATGCAATTTAAATGATAAAAGGACTAACAAGTTATCGCAGAACACTGCGAACAGGACAAGTGTTTCTATGATCACGAGAGTATAATTGATTTCTAAAAATCAAATTTAAGTAATAGAAGATTTGATTGAAAGATAACAATAGTTTTAAATCTAATAGGAACTACTATCATAACTATGATCTAATTTTTTGATTTGGCATTAAACAAGTCTTGCAAAAGAAAGAAATGGGGAAAACATTATGGGCTCCAAACCGAGCTTCCCATATATTCTAATGAGAGGAGAGGATTGTGGGGGATATTTGGGATTGAGTATGACAGCCGAATGTCGTGCCACTAATCATGACTTATTGAACGTTAAAAATTTCAACCCTCTCCATCCCCATGTGAGTTGATGAGCTCCAAATGGCCCCATTGGTCCCCCACTCACCAACTTCTTTATTCCTTTCAAAGCTTCAATATTTAATAAGTAAACAAATCATCAAAATCAAAAACCCTTCAAACACTTCAGCCCCGACAAATTGACAAATACTTCCCATTCTAGCTGTCATAGAAACTTGAAGAATTTAATAATGGACCTGAACTGGAAAACAAATCCTACGACATTAAACATTGCGTGAATGATCCAGAAGTTCTTTACTGGCTAATAACTAGAAGGAAGCGAGCAGGGACTCGTAGACGTCTCCACGTCCAGTACCTATAAAATTTTACGGCATCAGCTAACCGCTACTAACCTTCTAAATGAAAACTTCAGGCTAATTAATGCATCGTTTTGACGCAGAACTGCTAGGCTTGGAATGGGCAAGCAAAAACGGTTTGATTAGCATCTTATGGCCCAATGACAAATTGAAAAAGTAATTGTATTATAATAATAAGGACGGGTTAATGCTTCCCTACTTCCCACCGTCCCTTTTCTCGGAAGGATTACGCGTAAAAACCATTTTATTACATGTCCGGATTCTCCGGCACGTTTAACATAGACCAATTTTCTGCAACAATAGTGCGTTTGGGGGAATGTCAATTGAGCCTTCATTGACCAATACATTATCATCCCAACGGCTTTTAAGTTTTAATGCAGTGTCCGTTGCCTAATGCCTGCTAGAACAATAACCAAGCCAAAAACTTCCGCGGCTAAGAGAGAGGGTTGAAAACGCCAGCTAAAATAAATGCCGTTCACATAATTTTTGTTGTCAAAATAGCTAATGGGGGATGCCATGAAAGTGATTCTGTTGTATCCTATCTATTTATATAATGGTATTATCCAAAACGACTTTCATCGTTTCTTTATATAATGACAAGTGGGGGCATTTTCAGATTAGGGAAAACGTCCAACCCTATTCTGTGATATTTGCTGTTGGATTCCAGCTGGCCTTGTTCTTTTTCTTGCTTAGAGTGACAGCCAGTAGCACAGCTATTCCCTTAACTTTGGTAGTAAATTATACGCAAACTTTGTTATTTTAATTTATTAGGAAATTCTTCTAATATTATTGGCCTGTCATGGTCATGGTCATGGTCATATTTATTGACTTATGCTTCATCTTATTATTTTTTTTCCAGTAAAAAATGACGGAGGATCAATGTACAGAATCAGCCAGAAAATTGCTTCGGCATAAAAGTATCTGCTGTTTTAGCTTTCATTTTTCACTAAAAGTTATCGTTAAAAGTACAAAATAGCCTCTTAACAAGTTCTGTTATTTGAGCCGAAGGAATGCGTATGTTGTAACGTTAATTAGAATTTGAATTGTATTTTACAAAAATAATTATTTGACGTATTATATACTTCCAACTATAAATTTGTCTACTTTTAGAAGATTACTATCAATTGAAAGCGGCTTGGGGCCGTTTTATCTTGGTTACCAAAAAGTTAAAAGGAAATATTCAAAATAATAATGGAGTTTACTTAAAAAAGCTCCAAATGTTGTAAGTTGGTTGCAGCAGTTGGATTGGAGTCAGGGTCAGAAGTCTACAATGCCAGCTGGGCCAAGGGATTAGATTAGCCATTCTAGAAAAAGAGGAAATAATGGTAGCAGGTCTGATTAGACCAAGTAAGAAATCTCACCAAATTCAAGGAGGAAACATGAAAAATAGAAAAAGTACGTGTCATCAATAATGGTACAAAACAGAAAAGCTTTGTCTTTTGTCTGATTCTTGTTGGAAGTTCCCTAATTCTTAATTTCATAGACTAGATATATCTATGTTCTCATGTGAAGTACGACTCGGTAGCCACCATTCGACGAGTGGCTCTAACCAGAGATTTAACTGTTGTACACTAGCAATATTTTCTTTTTCTATTTTTGAAATCTACAAATTGGAATTTGATCTCCATTTCTCGTGACGGAAAGATATGGGGAGACTAAAAAAACATCTTATTTTGTAAGAAATAAAAATTTCTATACATGAAAAATAAGTAAATATTAATGTTTTAAGACCAACCTCAGGATTGAAAAAATCTAGCGAGATAACTTTTAGAGATCGAATTATTTGGTTTAGGACTTGTAGGTCCTATAGTTTGAAATCCCACCCCTATATTTTGTCGACATTTAACAAGTGTAAGGGTATTTATTAAAATTACAATTAATAGTATGAGTGAGAAATGGCTTAACTTTTGGACTTCCGTACGTGACATTATTATGGTAACTAAATTAACGACATAAATTCAAATCCGAATGAGGTTCAGACGGAAATAATATTTTAACGTAAAAGTAAAAAAAGAAAGAACATAAGAAAATTGCTCCAAGGATAAAGTTTTAACACTGACGCACAGAAACTTTGGTGTTACAACAAGAAACCCCTGCAAATATTTCGGACAAATATGCAACAGAAAAAAAAAAATTTTGTGTTCCCCCGCTCATTATAACTTCTTTTCGGTTAATTAGTTTAATTCTTTTTTTTTTTCTTTCTTAACTTCTTCTGATACTCTTCACATCAAAACAAAACACATCTCTGAACTGAACAGGAAACGAACTTCAGATAAGTGATAGGAAACAAGAACAAGTTTTATGGATAATATTACAATATCCTTAGATCTTCTTGTCATAGCAAACTATTTATTGGCAACAAACGTACAAAAGGGAAAGGGGAAAAAAGTGAGAGCTTGGGGGGGAAAAACGAGTAAACAGTGGGATGGAAACGAGTAAACGGAAACGCGCGTCAAAAGCGTAGGCTAGGCCCGCTGGCATCAATTTTGTCGAATACTAGAAAATTTTATTTTAAAAAATTATTAATATCAATTCTAACTCTCGCCATGTGAAATATATCTCATAAGGAAGATTCTTTCTTATAATAGCTATTTATTAAAGTATTTAGTTGAATCTTTTTAGAAGAACTTAGATTTTTGGATATTTAATTTTATAAAAATTAAGTTTATATTTTCAATAAATTAATAATAATATTATTATTAAATTATTTATTAATATGAATAATGCAACGAGTTATATCATATTAGTATTTTTTATATAATACGTATGAATTATTATTTAATAAATTAAAATGTTTATAATTATAGTATGACACAGATATGATATATAGTAATTATACACTAAAAACATTAATTTGATATGACTCTTTATGTACAAAAACTTAATATTATGATGTTTTTAAATATAAACATATCATAAAATTAAATAAAGATTAAAATGTTTAATTAACCTTTTTATTATATTCTTCAAATTTTGATAAAAAATTAACTTTAAAAATACACAAAGACAAAATAGAGAGTAAAGTGGATGACAGCGCAGATATTGAATAAACAGCTAACTCTAAAAACTTTTTTTATAAAACTTTTAAAAATTAATTTAATCGAGTTAAATAAGCTAATCAATAAATCATTCATCAAATACATCAATAATTTTTTAAAATATTTAACAAAAATTAACTTTTGATCAATTAACTAAAAAAATAAAAATTAACTTTCGGTCAATTAACTAAAAAATATTGCTGATAGGAGGTGCCACCTCCTTTACCTTTTTATGCTCAATTTCTTTTATTCGGAAATAAACAAACCATTTGTCTCATACACACTTCCTTATTACCAAACTGAAATCACTTTTCCTAAGGAAAACTCTCTCTGTCTTTCACCCTCTCTCTGCTTCTCTTTAGTCTCTTGCTTTAGAAGTGTGTGTGACTATGGCTGCATTTCCTCTCTCTTTTAAATCTTAAATTCTCTGAACTAAGAGAGAGACAGAGAGAGACGGAGTAGCAACAGGATTGAAGTGTTGAGTTTGTCTTGGATTTGGTTATATAATAATGTCAGCTCCGGTACCCAGTTCTCCGCCGTCCACCAACTCCACGGCCCCACCACCCGCGACCAACCCCACCTCCCCTCCTCCTTCCACCACCCCTTCAGCCCCACCGCCATCTACTCCTGCATCCCCTCCTCCGACAACTCCTGCTTCTCCTCCTCCAGCGACTCCCCCGCCTCCCACTCCTTCCCCACCATCACCTCCGTCCACCACTCCTTCACCACCTCCTCCGACGTCCCCTTCTCCCTCATCTTCGCCTCCCCCACCTTCTTCATCGACGCCTTCGCCACCATCTCCTCCACCGCCTCCTAATTCTAGAGCTTCGCCGCCGCCTCCGCCTTCGTCGTCTAGAACTCCAGTCCCGCCGCCGTCGTCGTCGTCGGATTCGTCGTCAGGATTATCTCAGGGGGTAATAGTGGGCATAGCTGTTGGGGGAGTGGCGATTTTGGTAGTGTTGAGTTTGTTCTGTATTTTTTGCAAGAAGAAGAGACGCAGACGTGACGATGAAGCTGCCTACTATATGCCTCCACCTCCTCCTTCCTCTCATAAAGGTTTGATCTTTCGTGACCCTGTTGCATGTATTGATCTAGTTGCGTAAGATTTTATTTTTTTTTGGTAGTCACAAGATTGTATTATTAGCATTTTAGATTTGTCTTTTTTGGTGGGATTTCATTGACAAGAAGTGTTGTTGCTTGAATGCGAGTACTCTGCAGTTGAAATTGAAACGTTGTAGATTTGGAAATGATTGTTTGGCCAGATGCGTTTCTAGTTTATGTTCCGTTTGTATGTAACACGTAGAATAAGCTTCAACTGTGAAGTCAGGACATGTAAATTCTATAATGTTTTTGAACTTTTAACGATCCTGCACGAGGGTTGAAACTTGATTTTTTTTTTTTTTTGACTTTGTCGAGTTACATGCTCCCTTTTGATTGCTAATGTGGATTTCAACTTAGCAGCTCACTTTCTGACAAATTGTTCTCTGCTTGATTGTCAGATGACCCATACGGTGGTGGTGGCCGACAGCATCAACAATACTGGCAACAAAATGCTCCTTCACGTCCTGATGTTATATCAGCAATGCCAAAGCCCAATCCCCCACCACCAGTTGCATCGAGACCTCAGAATCCTCCTGAACGGTACCCATCTCCACAACCACCACCTCCACCACCTTTCATGAGCAGCAGTGGTGGCTCCGGTTCCAACTATTCAGGGTCTGAATACCCACCTCCTCCACCTTCTCCAGGCATTTCTTTGGGTTTCTCAAAGAGTACATTTACATATGAGGAATTAGCGATGGCAACAGATGGCTTCTCAAATGCAAATCTCCTTGGTCAAGGTGGTTTCGGGTATGTGCACAAAGGAGTCCTTCCTAATGGAAAAGAAGTTGCTGTTAAGCAGCTTAAAGCCGGAAGTGGACAGGGAGAGCGTGAATTCCAGGCCGAGGTAGAGATTATTAGCCGAGTGCATCACAAGCATCTTGTATCACTGGTTGGATACTGCATCACTGGATCACAGAGATTACTTGTTTATGAGTTTGTTCCAAACAACACCTTGGAGTTTCACCTACATGGTACCTCTCATGGAGTATTTAACTAGAAAAAGCATTTTAATTACTTTGTGAATTTTCGATGACTTACCTTTGATGTATCACTTGAAATTTTCTTTTCAAGTATAATCCTTGAATATACCTCATCTAGAAAATGCACCGCAGGGAAAGGGCGACCAACCATGGATTGGCCTACTAGACAGAAAATAGCATTGGGGTCGGCAAAAGGACTTGCATATCTTCATGAAGATTGTATGTGTATCATTATTTTTTTCATGAACTTTTCTTTTTTTTTTTTAAATTTTCAGTCTGTTCTATAAAATCATGTTATCACTATTGTTGTTATTCTTTCTTGCAGGTCACCCTAAGATTATTCACCGTGACATCAAAGCAGCCAATATTCTACTGGATTTCAAGTTTGAGGCAAAGGTATTCATTTAAACATCGGTATCAGGTGTTTTGGAATTAGTTTATGTTCAAAATTGGTTAACTCTTTTAGATGCATGGGGCGAATTTATAATCCGAGTGATTTAAAGCAAAAGAATTGCTTTACTTATTCTTGTGTTTATAGCAATCCTGTCATCTGCATAAATTTTACTTATTTCTTTCTTTTACACTGTTTTTCTTGCCAGGTTGCAGATTTTGGACTAGCAAAGTTCTCATCTGATTTTAATACTCATGTTTCCACCAGGGTGATGGGAACTTTTGGGTAAGAGCAAGTTCTTTGCTATCTAATTTTATTGTGTGGTAGTTTTCCTAGATAAACAATAAAAGCACCCTTTTCCTTGTTTCTTTTCTAAAAGCAACTTTCAGATATTGTGCCCTCGACAAACAACAGAAACATTCACTGCGTTGTGTTTTGCATATATTTACAGAAAATTGGTTTCGTGGTTGACACCCAAAAAAAACCTCTCAAGTGTTTTCTGTTCCTGTGCTTACATGCTGATCTTTCAGGTATCTGGCTCCAGAATATGCTTCAAGTGGAAAATTGAGTGATAAGTCGGATGTTTTCTCCTTTGGGGTCATGCTCCTGGAGTTGATTACTGGGCGTCGACCTGTTGATCAGTCCTTCATGGACGACAGTTTGGTGGACTGGGTGAGCTATTCTTAACTTTATCCATGCGACATACTGAAAAGACAAATTTAAAACAAAATGCACTACGAGTATATTATTATTTTGGAAAAAAAAACAATACTAAGATTCTGGATTGGGGCTTAAAGTAGGGGACAAAATATGAACTTCGTTATGATTGTGCCGCAGGCAAGGCCTTTACTCACACGGGCTTTGGATAGACAAAATCCTGAATGGGCTAAAGAAAGTCTTGATTCATTAGTTGATCCGAAGCTGCAGAAGAATTATAATCTTGATGAGATGCTTCGCATGGTATCTTGCGCTGCTTTCTGTGTACGTCATTCAGCAAAACGTCGGCCTCGAATGAGTCAGGTAACTACTGTAACCTGTGTCTACATTTTTGTTATGGAACGGGTATTAATTTGGACCTCTTATTACATGTCTCGACTATGGAGTTTCTACGCTTCGTGCTAGACATGCTACTAAACCCAACTGATATCTTCAAATTGAATCGAAACAGGTAGTCCGATCCTTGGAAGGAGACTTATCTCTGACCGATCTCAATGAAGGAATTATACCTGGACACAGTAGTGCGCACTCTGTAGGCAGTTCAGACTATGACAGCGGCCAATACAGGGAGGACATGAAGAAGTTTAGACAAGCAGTATTGGGACGCCAGGATGTTGCAAGTAGTGAATACAGTGCAGCTACCAGTGAATATGGTCAGAACCCTTCTGTTTCAAGCAGCGAAGGCTATAATACACGAGAAATGGAAATGAAGAAAATGGACAAGAACAGCCAATGGATTTAGCGGAAGCTCACAAGCAATTGACCCCTGATTTTCCTGTAAAGAAAGACCCGGCCCTCTTCTTTTCTTATTATTTTTAATTTACTTCAGTGTCCATTGATTGCGAGAGTGACTTGTTTTGTGATACAAATAGCACAAATTCTTTTTTTCCTCCCTTCTTGCCCATTTAATGATATTTCCATTTGGTGGTATTATGTATTTAGTAGTTGCGCACATGCAAGAAGTTAATAATGAAACATTTTGTATGATTCTTTTATTCCTTGGTTAAAGGCTATACAACTAGATCGTTGCTTCATTGTGGTGTGTGGCTGTTTCATCCATGGATTCAACTAAAGCATTCAACTGTGTGCGAAAATTGGATTGAATGAGTTTTAAAAATTAGTTGTGGATGGGGGTAATTGAATTGTATTGTTTTCGAAGTTTTGAATTTGTTTTTTTTTAAAATCGTATTTCTTAGAATCATGCATTGTTAGCAAAATAATTATAAAAAAAAAACTAAAGCCTTACGAGTTGGATGAGAACGGGTGTAACGTACCTTTTACTTGGTTTAGCGTCAAAGATGACCTGGCAACTGATGATAGACATCACCCACCATCCTTCTTGGACTGAAAACCCAAAACAAATACAAGGACAAAAGACTAGAACAGGCGGGAGGGCTGGCCCAGACTGTTGGAAATGAAGAGTGTGCTTTGCCACAACGTGCCAGCAGTCTGAACCGCAGCCAACGAAAAACATTCTCACAAAACGTTTAAAAGGTGTGGTGTTGTTTCAACCATTTTATTCCAGAGTTCCTCTCCACCTAACTAAAGATCACAACGACCGAAACCATAAATAAGTGAAACAAAATTTAAAATCCTCTTTCTATTCGTAAGAATACCCTCTCAATTCAAAGTCAGTACAAACAAATTGCAATATAGTGGGCAAGTGGGCATCCTCGACGTATTTAATCCTGCCAAGATATGCCCTCATTGCAACGTGACTAGACAATGTATCTATGACTTTTCCAGGGCTTGTAATGTAATTTCACGCAGAAATGGTCAAACTAAAATGGCAGGAGACAGCTTGTGGGTTCGATTTCTTTTTTCCTTTTTGTACCAATTCCAACTTCCAGTGTTCATTTGTAACGGCAGCATTCAAGTTTAGACGGCGAACTCACATGCGCCAAAGTGACATAGGATAGCGTTAGTTTGTGATACTTTTCAAATTTGCACCGACCGACAATTGCCAGCGGGATATTCAAAATGAAGATTTTTAAAATTTAATTAATAAACTGCAAAATATTCAAAAGTACTTAATAAAAAGAAAATATTTATCTCTTTTTAAAATAATGATCAACAATTTTTTAAGGTTTTAAGTTAAATAAATGATAAACTTGTTCAAATTACGAAAACTTTAGAAAAGAAGTAAAAAATAATGATCAACAACTTTTTAAGGGTTTAATTTCAATAAATGATAAACTTGATCAAATTACGAAAACTTTATTCAAATATATCAAAATATTATTCATTTGATTCAATTTAAGTATGCAATGTAAAATAATGAAGTTTATATTTAATATAACATATATTTATTAATATTCTTCCTTTTAATCAGTAATTAATAATTTAATAATTTCTTAATGAATCATGATTTTCTCGTTATTAATATTAAATTTTTTTTAAATAGAGAAACCCGCAGCTGCTATCATTTGAATGCATATTGGGTAAACTTCTGTCGCAATAACCTGCAAATCACGTCAACCAGATACTCCGTACTAGGTAAGTCCTATATGATAGGCTCGATCGAGAGAATATAGGTAGGAGGATTCGAACACAGGACTTTTTGACCCCACGCCCTCTCACTCTACAAACTCGACCACCTTTCTTTGAGCAATCCCTAGCCCTATGTGGTCTATCACAAAACTAACAATTAGATATGAACTTTTTCTCATCTTGGCCTCCAGCGTTGGTGTTCTTGCCCTTTTTATATTTGTTACTTTTGCCATGCTTGGGTGAACCCACGTTTCCTTCATGCTCTCCCTCACTCTTCTCCTCATCACCTTTGTTTTTGTTGGACTTAGGCTTATTGGACTTTTTGAACTCCACAAGGGATTCGACAATTACTATAACACTTGCAAGATCTTGGGTTCCATGGTGTTGAATTTCCATCTTGACCCAATTTTGGAGATCATCCTGGAATGGAAAGAGTGCCTCTTTGTCGGGTTAATCTGAGATCTCTATGAACACTTCGAAAAATTCGGTCACATAGTACATAATGCTTCCCTCTTGATGGAGACATCTTAGCTTTACTCTTGCCTCCTCTTCGGCATTTTCCGGATACAAATGCCTCTTGAGTTCTTTCTTAAACTCGCCCTATGTACTTATGGTGCATGTCTCCTTTTCAATGTTCCCATATCTCCTTCTCTACTACATCATTGCGATGTCTTTAAAGTAGAGAGTGACGCTATTGATCTTATTGGTGTCATCCACAACACCTAGCACCTTGAAATATTGATCCAAGCTCCACAAGAAAATTATTCACCTCTTTCGCGTTCCTTTGCCCCTCGAACATCTTGGGCTTCGGAATAACCACCCTTGAAGGAATGGTGACTATCGTCGGGATGACAATACTTTCTCCTTAAGCAATTGCCTTCTTGCAGAGGATCACTTAGTTAATTTTATTTTATTGTACTTACGTACGTAATTTTTAAAAAAAATTAAAATGAATATATTAAAGATCTCAAAAAGGAATACAAAGACGAAGCTAAGTACAAGTCCATAGTTTAAAGTCTTCCTTATAGGCAAACAACCTCAAATCAGTAAAAATAATTGTTGAATACATACATTGTAAAAGTAGGATGATGAGGACTTGAATAACCATAATTAGTAGAGAATTATAGATAGAGAAACTCTCAAAGGCTAGTTTAAGATATTAGCTTGAGCATCTCTAAGTAATTACATAAAAGGGCCATTTTGTCTTAAGAATGTAGATGATAGAGCCTACTGGAGAAAGAATGCCCTAGTGGATATCCTAGACTGTTGGAGAAAGAACGCCCCAATGGATCTTCATTCTCAGTGATGGATCTCGGATATGCTTGAGGGTTCATTTTAGGTTGAGAGCAAGATTCCATTTAGATAATATGTTCATATCGCTATCTTTATGTACTCCATTGGCAATAATAAATTCTTTAATCAAATTAATTTGAGCTAGCTCATATATTGTATATCTTCTATAACATTTTAGAATATGTTTAAGTTCCTTTCTCTCCAAATTGTATAAACAAAGCAACTTAAAGCTAATTTGAATATTTTTGTCTCTTTTAATATGTTAAGATTTGAGATCTTCTTTACATTAGGCTTGTCAAAGGGTCTGGCTAGGCCTAGGCCGTCCAAAAATAATTTCGGGAGGGCTTAGCCTATGGGCCAGGCGGGCTAAAACGACCTGTGGCCCATGCCGGGCCAAGGCCTCAATTAGTCCGGTCGTTTAATATATTTTTAAACTTTTTATATATTTATTTTAAGTCGATTTCAAAAAAGTTGTAGTTGTATTTTTTAAAATCCATAGATGATAAATTATAGTATAATCATTTATAGTAAAATATAAGATGAAATTACCTATAAATTATACAAAAATATTTATATAAAATAAAAGATATAAAATACGAAAAATTTTATATTTATTAAAAATATGTAGCAATGATAATATTGTCATAATTATTCTCTATACAAACAAGTCAATTTAATTTTAATTTCGTAATTTTATTGTAACAATTAATTATATATTATCTAAGTACAATGAATTTATTTCAAATATTATTTTTAGATGTTTAATAAATTATTATATTTCTTTTGAATATGATTTTAAAAAATACGTTTATTAAATATTATTGTCTTATCATATTATATCTATTATTAAACAATCATTGTAAATTTTTTATTTTTATTACACATATTAAAAGAAATTAATTAATATGATAATTAATCTTAACACATTTAAACTTTTTTATTTTATTTTTCATATTTAGACGATATATACATTATGTATATATCTATTGAAATAATACAATCCTACTAACATTGAAATAAATAATTAAACTCCAATAATAATTCTATCAGGACCTCATAATTTATTCTAAGGCAAAAATTCAAATTTCATGCTTATTTCATAAAATATCATGCTTAACTCAACTAAAAAAATTTGGGGGCCAACATAATGCCTAATAATTTCTACGCTAATGCATATAATAAAAATGTGATCTTGAATTAAAAAAAATAGTAAAATTAGAATGTACATATCATCAAGGTCACACATTATCAAAAGGCATTTAGACTAATACAAATATGTTAGTCTAATAAGGCTTAAAATCTCACTGGGTTTGTCTACCATTAGTCACTACTCTTTTAAAGATAATGCACATTGACCAATCACAACAATAAAAGTACATCTAAAGTTGCCATGAAATTCTCTAATCATGACTATATAATCATAGAAGTGATAGAAAATGAAATAATGTTTATTTGTTTCTTTTATTCTCGCTCTCATTTTGATTGCAAACTTAAAACAAGCAAGAAACAAACCGACATAGAAATACATATGCATAGCTAAATAGTGCAAAAAAGTAAAGGAAAAGAATTTTACTTCCCTTAAATTGCCTCCCAAGTAGCGCCTTTGTTTAGTGTCGCCAACTCGACTCCAATTTTTCTCCTCATGTGATAAAAGTATGATCCTCTGATGTCACAGTTTGAGCCACTTCCATGTGAGGTTGTTTAGGATAAGGTCGGTCTTGGTTGATAGTCTGCCATATTGAGCATATGCCCTATCTTTAGATTCTCAATCTCTACTGAGTCCATGCTCTAAGGAAATATTTCGAATGACTCTTCACCTTGTTCATCTTTGTTTAATTTCTCTAACCTGCTAGGTAAAAGTAAAGAGTCAATCTTAACAACAAATTGGAACTCAGTATTTACCATCGAGCTAAAAGATGTATCCTTTTTCGCTTTGAACTCCTTCTCCACTTCTTCTTCACAAGGAATTCCTTCAATAGTACAACCAAGATTCTCAAACTCCTCGTCACTTTGTGAGATCTTTACATTAACTTCCCTTGGGTACACATCGGTCTGATATGACTACTCCTCTTCTCTTTGTGGTTCTAGGTGGTTGATGTCTCCCCATCTAGACAGTGCATCTTGCTGGAACCTTTTCACATCTTGCTAAAATCGCAAGGTGTTATCAATGACAACATTAACTATAAGTGTAAATTGCATCGTGTTAAAAACCTACTAAACTTGTAATAGCTTGATTTTTTTTGTGAAAATGTACCTAAGAGTAGTTACAGAGTTTGAATGAATAAAGAATCATTAATGTGCGTGTACAATTAAAAAGGTTGAATATTTTAACACTTGGGTCTTGATTAATATGTATATTTAGTTCAAAGCTCCTAGACGCGAATTTTTCATGTTAATGATTTGAAAGAACTTGAATGATTGTGTTTAAAATTAAATTTATTTCATGAAGTTGAAGCCTTGAAATTTTGTGTCCACAGAGAGAAAGGGCTTTTGTATCTCAGCTAGCATACTAGGAACTTACACTCTGATCTTGCTTTATTTTCCTTTATCTCCGATGGATGATCTATTCCTAAGCACATAATCTAGCATTCCCTAAGCTCTTTGAGCAAGGGTTACCTCGTTTGACTCGTTTATTGGATTAGATTGCACTAGTGCATGCCCCTAGTTATAGGGCTAGGGGAATACTAGATCATGTGCTTAGGAACAAATCATCCATCGATGATTAGAGAAAACAAAGGAAGATCATAGTGTAAGTTCCAGGTATGCTAACCGAGATATACAAGCCCTTTCTCCCTATGGACACAAAATCTTAAGTCTTGCCTCTAAGGAACCTTACACCTCCAATCTCTCCCAGGTTTAACGACCTCAAACAGGATCTACAATCTAAGACTTTCTGATACACAGGATCCTCATGAAGGAGGAAGCGTAGAACATACTTGTCTTTTTGTATGACCAAGATTACATTATTTAAGAATCAAGCTTTTAGGAGAGGGAGAACTTAGAGAGAAGCCATAGAAAGAAACCACACAATATTTTTCTTATTGATCAAGCTCTTTAAAAGTCCCTAAAAAACTTACTTTGATTACAATGATAGAGAAGCCTTGCTTTTATAGACTAAGCAAGGGAATAAAAACAAACAACTTTAAGTAAAAAAAATTCCTTAGGTATAATCATTCACATAACTTTAAAAAAGCAAATGGTAAAAAGTGGGAAACACATAGTTCCCAAATAGTCCTAAGAGATTAAAAAGAATCTTTAAAGAGGATGGAAAGATAAGATAGTCCCTAAAGATTCTTTTACAACATAATGACACTTTAGAAAAGACATATAATTATAAAGACAACTAATATAAGGCTCCCACAATGAGAATTGGAATCCTAGGCATTAGTCACGTCGAATCGGTTCTTGCCATGAATGGAGATTTGAAGGAGAAACTCCTTCACTTGAGCTATCAGTGTCAGAATGAACTTTGTAGGTCCTTTGTCTTTTGCTGGGGTTGGCATCATTTGTGCAGATGCTTTACAGGAATTGATTAAACTCTTCTTCATTAAGGATGAAAATATCATCATTGGGATCTTATACATCTTGGAAGAAAGAGGTTGAAGGTTGTAAAGGTCCTATAGTATTAGACAAAATTTGGACTAGAATTGTATCAACGGATTCAGAATATATTAGGCTATTTGGGCCAGGTATGTCTACTTATGGCACTTTAGGTTCACTAGTAATAAATTCTCCAAGAAAAGTAGACATGATAGGTGTATGCTGAGGAAAATGGTTGACATCTTTAAGGAAACTTCTAAGAGAATCAAGGACATTTTCCTTGTACCTTGGCCAGTAGAGTGACATGTGATGGAAAAAGACTCAATTATCAGAATAGATTGCACCAATATGTCTTATGAGATATAGGTGGTGTAGAATAAAGAAATATTATGCATATTGTTTCTTTAAAGGCACTTCCCACAATTAATGATGTTCGTTGACTATGGAAAGTTGTCTTCTCCATTGTTCCAGTGGTTGATACCACTCAAGGAAAGTCCATGATAGAAAACTTTCATTATCTCAGTTACAGATATATTGATAAACTTGTAGAGGAGGTAAGGTGACAAAATAAGTATAAAGGGCAGAGCAAGCCAAGAGATACCATACTGCATTTTTGAAAAGTAGACCATTAAGAAAGAACATATTAAGGTACAGTGCTATTAAACAGTGAGAGGTTGCAAGGTGAGTTGATTTGGTTGAGGAAGAGGTGTAGGTAATAAAACAGGTTTCAATCAGGCAAGGGATGCAACTTATGTAATAGTAGTAGGTGTATTAGCAATTGGAGGAAAGAACTTCTTTGTTTTAGTAGTAGTAAGCAGGTCAGCCATAGAAAGGAGGAGGGGGATATGGTTTAAGATAGTGATAAAACTGATAAGAAGAGATAGGAAATCAAATAAGATGTTGCCTTTGATAAGGTGAATGGTGAATGGTGAATTTATAGCATGAATTGCTTTTGGTGAAAGTAGCATTCAAATGTTGTAAAATGCTCTAGCCTTTATCAAGAATCTTCAAAGCTTGCAGATGTTGATAGGCTTGCTTTAGATATTGTATGGCTCTAGCTTGTTCTTTTCCCCATGGTGGTAGATTTTTCTGTAGCAGCTTTGACAGGGACTACCACCACCAGCCCATGATATGAATATTACACATAAACCAATCAAATGTTACTAACACAATTATCTAACCCATCTTTTAAACCCAATCCAAACTTATTAAACTTGATTAAAATAATAATTTATTATAATTATTTTAAATTGTTAGTTTTGAGTAAGGACAAGTTTTAAAGTTGAATCGAGTCGTACGTTGTTAATAAAATTTAATTAGTCTACGTAGATATTCATATAATGTGTGTTTGACTTTTATTTTTAATGTAAATCTAAATGAAGATATTTTTTAAAAAACTAAAAATGACAAAGAATATTAAATATTATAAAACTACTTAAATCATAAGAGAGTATCATAGGATTTGAAATCCGTAATTCCCAAATTAAATTTCTCTTCACTTTATATTCAAATAAACGTGGAAGAAAATTTAGTACACCAACAAGATAGCTTCTATTTGTTCCTAAACTTTTATGGCTAATGAAGTCGTGTTTTCAACAAAGTAATGCATTACACTGAAAAACGTTTTGAGTTGAAACATCATTTTCAGTAACGGAACCTGTTATTTTGCAAAGAGCTGAAGGCCATTTGAGAAGACAGAAAAGTTGCAGGCATAGTTTCATGATAGAAGCGTTGGGTCAAAGGTACAAATTTGTTCTCTCCACTTGATTAATATTATGTAAAGATAGAATTATGTCTGGTCCTCGAGCACAAACGTACAGATACAAAACCAATAAAATTGCACACATCTTGCCATACTATAGGAAATAAATGAGTTCAAACCCTTTCCTTGGGTAAATGAAATTTCCATAACTTGTAACATTTTAAGAGCGGATAAGTTGTGGGACAACTAAAAGTTTCATGACAAAGTTTGATTGCTTATGACGTGGAAAAACGAGAATTATTCAGATAAAAATATTAGTTAATTTATTTTTTCAAAATCAACAAATATTGTACGGTAAGTTTGATAGGCCCATCAAATTTAAATAACTTACTAAAGGAATAAATAATAGCAATAGTACATTGAACTTCCCAATGCCATCCGAAGAAGATGAAGCGGCAATTACTGTGTACGTGAGACTCAAAAGTAAGTGCTTACACAAGCTAGTTCCATATATTATTACCAGATCATCATATCTGAGCACATAAAGCAAACCGTACGTAAAATTCAGCTAGTAGTTTATGAAACTTTACATCAGTTGGTAGTTTATCAAAATGCTTGGTTTTAATCATTAGCATAAAGGGACGCATCAGCAGTGAATGAATTATATGATACATGTCCATAAGACTAAATGTATTTCTATCCAATCTTATGGGCAGTTCTACAATTTTGAGTTGACAAATGAGAACACAATCATAAAAACCCGAATGCCATATTTTAATTTTTACAAGGCAAGCTACAGAAGCTGTGCAACTACATGACACATTAATGGCGGTTGTTAATTACCTGGGCTCATCCATCTAAAAATCCTGAGCATAAGAATGATTTAATGAGTGCCAACCACCCTGTGAATTGAATTCGAATCTTCATATTCAACAACTGACTCCTCCTCTGAGAGTTTGGTGCAAGAAGCAGTGCAAGATCATAATTGCAATAGAGACATGGAATCATGTTCCAGGAAATGTGCTGCCAGTGCTGGAAAGGATTATGAAGGCGCAAACAACGGAAAGTGAAAATACAGATACCCAAGTATTCTCAGTGTACATCTCCATTGCATCTGTGAACGAGAATCGAGCACGGTTTTCAGCCCAGTTCCGAAGACGGTCTGCCTCAGCTGCATATAATGCCCTTCCCTGAAAATATAAGCAGTTACATTTCTCAGTACGCAGCCTCATTTGGTAATATAGATAAATGATTCCATCAACCTACATAGGCAGATTGATGAGAGAAATTCTTTGCAAAATTGAAATATCAATTCACAGCTAATGCAGCTGAGTAGTGATTATTATCCCTAAGACCTAGGTTAGTACTACAAGCTTCATGAATTCAACTTGCCAATGAAAAATTTCCAGGTGGACCACGATTACCTGATCATCAAACCACCTCCCTCGGCGCAGCCATGCAGTTACCAATGCCAGTACTATCCTTGGAGGAGTCAAGTAATTAATGGCTTTCCCTGCTCCCTTTACAACCCGCATTCGCGGAACTAAAGTTCTAGCAACCGTTTCGGGGAGCTCACAGATGATATTAAACATCTGTTTATTTTTCAATGTAGACCCGCTGGAAGGAAACACAAAAATTTATTACATCCACGAGCAGAGATTCTGTAGGAGAGGGTTCATTTAGCATATCTACTTTTAAGGATGCAGGAACAAATACATTGGGAACTGTATCCAGATCAAACTACACATGGGAAACATAATTTTTAGTTGTAGCAACTAGTGATGTAACCATCATTTAGGACTTTAGCTCTGACAAGCAAAACAAATAGAGAAGGAATTTCATCGATATACCTCAACAGCAGATCAGTAAGAACCATGCCTGGAGATGCTGTGTGCACTCCAACTTTGGATCGCTTGCACTCCTTTAGTAGTGATGCTTGAAGCTGCCTAAGACCACACTTTGTTGAACCATAACTAAAAGTTCAACAAGGAGAAAAAAAAGAAAAAGCAAGAATTTTCAAGTGCCACAAATGCCATGTGCTTTTGGAATCATAACAGAGAAAACCTAGTATCTGCCTCGAGGAATATTAGTCTTGTTTAGAAAGTAATACCAAGTTAGTAACTTACACAGCTGTAAGAGGAGTGCTGGATCCCCCAGAACCTGCACCATCCATATTAAATATGTGTCCTCCCTTAGGTTGGTCCGCCATCACACGCATGGCTTCCCGGGTACACAGAATAGATCCAACCAAATTTGTTGAGACAATCTAGCGAAAATCGAGTAGAAGGAATTAATACCTCAAGTGTAAAGGATAAAAGGCACATCTCCCTTTCTAGACAAGAATGAGGCTAACGGAAAAGGAAAGAGAAGAAAGAAAAAAGAAAGAAAGTATGTACGTGAGATCCTAATAGCTTTCAATTTCTTGTCACATTTTCTTAAATGTTCCACTCCTTAATATTTTATAAGAAGACTACACGTCTATTTTGAAATCAATTATGAAATGGAGATGAGCAACTGCCAATTAGTATTACTTGTCCAACTACCTGCTCAATATCTTCATCCGTGAACTGCAACAACGGCCTAAAACCTTTATTCGTGCCAGCATTATTTATCTGTCTCAGTTAAAACACAAAAACTAAAAGTCAGAAGTTAGGAATTACATGAAAATCCAACGTGCAAAGTCAGAGGAATTTGATAACAGTTAACACAATAGCAGATTGATCAAAGATGACACAAGAACCCTCTATTTTGCTATTTGTTGGCGACCAAAATTGAGATGATTCAATAATTAACTAAGACCATAAATGTAGCTGTCCGTTTCATCAAGTGCTGACTCCCATAAAACTAAATGAAAAGGAATTAGCCACTTCATCTCAATTCAGTTAACCTATCTCTGTCTACATTTGTAAAATAATTGTAGCGTTCAAAAACATATGCTTGAGATAATAAAAAATTAATCAAAGAGCAAGTTAGATCAGTAGAAAAGGAAGTGCTCACCCATATGTCCACAGAACCAAATTCATTGACAGCAAAATTTGCCAATTTCTGCACATCAGATGG
Source organism: Erythroxylum suave (assembly GCA_027563595.1). Taxonomy (NCBI): domain Eukaryota; kingdom Viridiplantae; phylum Streptophyta; class Magnoliopsida; order Malpighiales; family Erythroxylaceae; genus Erythroxylum; species Erythroxylum suave. The sequence continues at coordinate 38,186,287 of JAOSBN010000008.1, read as the reverse complement.
TTCACAAACATCACAAGCTATGCCGACAACTCTTGCATGTGCTAAATTCATCTTAGATGAGGCAATTATTCCTTCTTTGAGGTTCTCTTCAAGCTCTTTAACTGTCATATCCACAGACTCGGGACTGCCTTAGCAAGATCAAAGAATTATGAAATGTTGTGAAAACAAATGAAATCAGAAATAATAGATGACCCATAAGAAAAAAGATCCACCATTTTACCTGCGTGAAGCAACTACCACTCGATCACCTGAAAGAAGAAATTCTCGAGCAAGTGCTTTTCCCAAACCCCTTGTGCTAAGGATGCATCAACATAGAAATATAAGTTCACTTATTCCAAACCCATCAGCATTTTCTATGCTGAAAGAACAATCATACCTAAGAGAACGAAGTCCAAGAATATTCGATATAATTTCACAAAAAGGGAAAATCAGGTAAAAAGATGCTTATTTGAAAAATAGCGCTCAACTGTTCAAACCAACTAAAGTTTGCAGATGGTTTACCTGCCAGTTATGACAACATTTCGTGGACCAGCTCGACAATGTTCGTCTAGAACCATGTTAGCTCCTATCATAGTTCCAATAATAATGCCTCCAAGCCAGCTATACCAAATCAGTGTATTCATCTGACTGTCCCCACCTTTAACAACAATAACAACAACCCAATAAAAGTCCTCACCTTCATCAAAAGTATATCTTTGAATTCCAGAAAAAGAACTAATACATGTTAATGCAATTCCACGAGTCAGGTCGCAATGACATTAGCTAACCTGACAACTGAAAACCAACTGCAAGTATCACTCCAGTGCTCATCATGGTCACAATGTATCTTCCAATTTGCAAGGCGATCTGTTTCATGTGAAAGAAAAGTTGAAAATGTGTTCGTTTGATATGAAAACGAAGTATTAATTACTCTGAGCTCAAAAATTTAGCAAAAGAAAATAATGACAAAGCAATCACTCATTGGACTCCCTGAATGCCCCCCTCCTCCCTCACACCCACAAGCCTACCGCACCTCAAAGCTCTATGGTGGGCTATGAACTTGTATATTCACCACCTCAGACCTAATCGACTAAGTTTTAATATTTGATTTCAACTTACAGAAATCACAGAACCACTCAAAAAATTAATAAATTACCCAAATATTTATAAGATAAGATGGAACTTGTTCATAACATAAACTGGGCAACACAAATTTCTCGTACAACTAAGAATCTATTGAAAACTCACCGACGAGAAAAATTCCTCCAATTTAGCCATAACCTTACTATTCTCTACATCTGACTGTGCACCAAACCTACTCAACGCAGAAACAGCATCCTTCAAATGACTCCATACCCCATTCCCCTTTCTCAATTCAAGCTCATTTCTCCTCAAAATTCCACGCTTTCTCGCTCTTTTCTTGTCTTCCTCTTCCACTTGCTCTTTATCCTCCGACCTAAACGACCTACAGTGCCTCACACACAACCGGTAACGACCCTTGTGTAACTCAAAACCGGACCCACCAAAACCCTGACTAAACACCCTTGTTCTCCGGCTTTCACATAATCCGAACTGATTTATGCTTTGCGGGTGTATGTGAAGCTTAATCACTGTCGCAACCATGGTGGTATCATACACAGTAACAGGCTTAAACGGGGAGTTCATGTCATGGAACGTGTTCCCATCTTGTGGGCTAACTGTCTGTTTATGTTTGTTACTCTGGATATTTCTTTGTTGGCTTATTTATCCTGTTAGAGAAAATCAATAAATCTGTGTGAAAATAAAAAATCTGCGAGAAAGATGGACAGAAGATTCGCTAATCTAGGCAGGTGGGGGAGGATTGTGTTGGCCACACGTTAAAGCAACCTCATCTTTTGTGTTCTTGGTGACACGTGGCTTTGTGGGCGTGTGCTATCGTGTCACTTTCACACTGTTTTCCAGCTACGTGCTGAAGCAGTGTTGCACTTGGACAGGATAATCCATGAAGCAATGGGATCTATAATGTCTGCTTAACGCCTAATTTTTTGGGTTGTAGCTTAGAAGTTGAGTGTACGAACAAGCTTGGAGTTTCCTAAGGGTTGAGACAACCGGAGAAGAAGCGAGGACTACAACAGTCCAAAAAATGCTATATTAGTTGGCCCCCTGTTTTGGCATTTTTTTTGGTCTTTTTGGAATTTAGATAAAAATCAGAATACGTAATTGCATAGTAATTAAGTTTTCCAACAAGGCTTTATATAGATATAAAGATTGTTTGTATTCGATCGGATACATCTTTTTAGTTTATAATTCCAAGTTTTAAAGTTTTTCTAAGACATATATGCTACAATTAATAGTTATGGACATTTATTTTTTAATATAATTCTTGAATTTGTTACTACAGAGATAAATTATATTGGCCTGTAAATTTTTACATCACATTAGGCATCACTACGCTAGCACCCCTGTCGTTAATTATCGTTGGTAAAACTAAGAAAATAACCACATTTCCATGAGTTTGGATCGTGATTGTCTCACGCAACCAATGATTTTGGGTAAAAATTACTCCAATCAAAAGCTTGTCTCTTGTGTTGTCCAGTTCCCGCGCGGTGAGAGTGCATTGTAATTATATAGCTAAAACCCGCAATCTTTGAGATTCCGAGCACTTTCCACGTTTACGCTCATACAGATTTTATTCATTGTTGTCGTATAGTCAAAATATCAATCTCTGAAACTGGTTTGTATATTTACATTCTTATTTGTGCTTACCAAAGCATCAACTCTTTTCATTTTGAATATTGAAGTACAGTTGCATTCCTTTCTATGATGTCATCCACGGGTATAGTTTCAAGTGTGCAACAATATGTCCATGCATATTGTAGCTACTTATTAAGGAAAACAAATTAAAAAACTTTAAAAGGAAGTTCCGTAAATGTCTAAAATATGGGCGCATTTCATGTCAAATGAAGAGTTTTGTCAAAAAATTGATTATTACTTTCTTTTTTAAAATGGTAGAGAAAAGAATATTATAATTTACTCAAGTGGTACGACAAAAAAAAAATACCTCTAGAAGTATAGGTATCATCAATGGCTTAAGGAAAAAGAACATGTAATGATTTGTAATCAACATTAGAAAGATCAAAGCAAACTTAGTTGAATATGAGATTTGATGATATTATCTTGAATTATGTAAGCAACGAGGATGGAGATTATGGATGAATCACCTCTATATGTTAGCTATTGATGAACAACCTACTGAATGAATTGTGATAATAGATGTATGAACATGTTTATCTTAATTAATGAAATGATTGTTAGGATATGCATATCTCGGATCTCTATAAAGTTTCATAAAAAAATTGACGATAGTTCGAAAGCTACTCTTACACCTGACTCATAAATAAGAATATTTTAATTTTTGACTTCCAAATTTATAAGGGTTGACTTTTTCAAAGCTATTTAGTTGGTTTCTATTTAGATCATGATATGAGTGTTACTTTCTTTTAAGACTATAGTTCTTAGGTTTTTTTTTAAATTATAAAAGCTTTCTTATTAATGTAATTAAATAAATGCTATCTTTGATTAAATGAAAAGAAATACATGGACAGGTTTCCTTCATTCTTTGTATTTGGAAACTATCATTTTAGGTTCTCTAATAACTTGTGATTTTTTCTATCTTGCTAGTGGCGATTAACTTTAGAATCTTACAATTTCTATCATATCTTTTATATGAGTGTGGTAATGTGTTTTAAGTCCATTTTCTTGAATGGAACTTGTCTTGATGGAAAGATCTTTGATCCTTGTTCGTATTGATTTTGAATCACACTAGTCATCTTAGTGATGTCATATCACTAAGTCTAAAGGTTCTAAAGCTCAAATTTACTTGTTATCTACCTAATTGGTCAAAATCTTTGAGTTTTTAACCTTGTTGAAATCTCAGATCTCTCAACTTGATTGTTAGTTACCTTTTCTTTTCTAGTTTCTTGAATTAATGCCTTACCTTTGTTCTAATATGCTTTTATTACTATACTTTCCTCAAAAGATTTATGCACTTATTCCGAAGTTAAAATGAAACATTAAAGATGGAATCATTTATAATTATGACATTATTGAAGAAAATTATAGGAGAAAGGTTATTATCATTGAAGTTTGGGAGGAGATTATATCATGTGATCTAGAAAATGGCATCTTACATGTTTTCGTATTGTATCATTTATTTTTGCATTTTGCATAAATAACTTGTCCTCTGACATAGTACTTTCACTAAGAACAACTCCAACTGGACTGCAATTTGTAGTAAATGCTCACATTTTTCACTCCAATTGAACTGTATAAGCTTGCTGCATTTTGCAGTCACCCGACACTTATTGCAAGGAAAAACAATTCCAACCGAACTACATAAGCTTGCTGCATTTTGAAGTCAACTGACTGCATTTTGCAGTTTGTTGTTGGAGATGGCCTAAGTTTTCTTACTCTATTTTTCTTTGGCATTCATGTTCCTTTCTTACAAGTGGGAGGTTTGATAGTGTGTCAACATTGTTTTCTAAGGCTAGCTAAAATTATTCACCTAGAACTAAATTTATGTATTTCTAATAATACCTCAGATAAGCAACCTTAGTATAGTACTCAATCATATTAATAATTTTTATTGTATACCATAGTTAAATATTCTATATATTTATAATTTCTTCACTTGAATAAATGAACTCACAGAATTACGATGACAACTCATCATTATCATGATTTTCATTATATGTTATGTCTTGTGAATCTTATGATTTATCATTTGGATTTACTTCAATGATTGCATCAACGATTGGTTAAATGCATATTGGCCATCATCATCCTTATTAACCTTAACAAATATGTCTATTATAAGGTCATAAAGAGTGTAAAGTTTAGGATACTTTCCCCTATCCAAATACACCTCAATTTTCTAAAGTTTTCTTTTTTATTGTTTTTACTAAATTATTTATATCATTACCATTCTCAAGTAGTCCTAAACCATCTTCAAATAATTAATATGGGAAGAATTTATATATGAATTGTCATGGTTGTTTCTACCCTAACCTTTTAGTGTTGGGCATGAATTAACCAATGTTATTTCATACACCTTAGTACTAAAATTATCACTCTCTATATCGTCATATCTTATTTCTTATATAAACATGAAATATTAATCACAAAAACACTCAAACCTAATTTAAGGTCAAATTAGAAGCCATATTTTAACTGGTACCTATAATAACTTTATAATGAATAATGCATGTTATTAATCAATTATGAATTTTTAATCCTCAATGCATGAGATTAATCTTCAAATATGTGACGCTATAGAGAGTTAATGATGGCTTTAGTGTACATATTTTGAGCTTTGTAAGGTTGATTACAAGTAGATTTAAAGTCAATTTTCTATATGATCAAGCATATAAACATAAAGAATATGAACAAGTTTCTTCTACGAAAACATATAAGTAATCCTTTTTTTAAAAATCTAAATGGACAATAGAAAAGAAAAGAAAGCCTCGTGTGTCCATTTTTACATGAGGATTCTTCTTCTAATGTTTACTTTTTATGTACACGATGTCACATTTTTACGTGATGACTCTCCATCTAGAGCAACTTTTCGTACACTATTTGTCAAAAAGGTTTTAAATAAATCTTAACTCATCACCGTAAGGTATGATTCCTATAAACCAATATATATGGCTTTTGATAAACAATAACGTAAGTTTTTTGTCACCAACTACAAAGAGAAAAAAAAGGAACAAGCATCAAAATAACAAAAGAGATTTACACTTACCTATTCTATTAGCTCTGTTAGCCTATCTCTACTTGAACCCCTTTATTAATACTACCAATTGGAAACAAAAATAAAACAAATCTTATGCTAAATTTTTCTTTGCCTATACCAAAAATGGTGCAACAAAAAGAGACAATGTGCAATGCAATTAAAAGTCCTTGGTAGCTTAACCAATTATAATCATAAAATTTCAAATCTAATAAATAATGAAAAATGACAAATCGAAAGGTCATTCCCAAAAGAAATAATACATATAAAAAATAAGAACACAAAACTAAGTCAGTATGTGCAGGTATGGTGTTAAAGACACTAGAATCATTAGTCTTCAAGGTGTATAGAGAACAAACATATAGCCTCCTATTTTGACGAACGTAGTTGAAACAAGAAGATTAAAAGGGCATAATCAAGTACATATAATGAATAAAAGCAAGTTAATTTAAAGGAGTGAAATAAGAGTCTAAAACCCAATATACACATTCATGGAGAGATTGCATTTAATCAAAGCTAAAGGCATATACGTGGAGAAAATTTAAAGAAAAGAAAAATTTTAACAATATAAATTAGGACTTTCATGATATCTTATCTTTTATACCCAAAAGGAAGTTGAGGAGTGTTTTTCAACCTCTCTAAAACTTCCAACGAGGCATACAACTAATGTGAAAGTCTAAACTATGATGAAAACATGGTTTTAAAAAATATAGAAAATATTAAAGGTTAAAGTATAACAAATTGACAAACTAACATTCTTCATCGTCAATTAAAGGTTTGAATATATCATAGTTACTTTATTGAATGTCAAAAACCTAAGAGGATGACAACAATTGAAGCATCAAGTAAGAGCGGAGAGTAAGATAAGAGACAAGCAAAAAAGTAAAAGGTTGTCAAGGAAAAAAAAGGAAAAGTTAAACTGCAAAAGGAAAACAAGAGAAAATATAATGGAGAACGGAATGTGATTAAATGGAAAAACAACAAAATAGCATAGGAAGGGCTTAAAATGATGATGCTTGGAGATAAAAGAGGGGAGTTACAAAGATCAATCAAAATGGTAGGGTTTGGAGAGGTAAAAGAAAGGGTATTATCATTTGATGTAATAATCTCGGTGCAGAAGGGCTAAGCAACGTCATGTGAGGATGAAGATAATTAAGCCAAGAAAGAAAGGAAATGATCCATAAGGGAAAAAAATAAATATAAAACAAGAGAGGAGCAGAGAAGAAAGGAGTAACGATGTAAAAGGAAAACTACAACATAGACATTGGTATTCTAAACAATACGGTTTGTCACTCCCGCAACCAATCTTTGGCCTTTTCATTTAAGATAAGATTATAGTAGCTATGCCCCAAATCATTCGAATTTGGAACGTGTATGTCTCTAATGAGTGGGAGACGACTATCTCTCAATCTCCCACTTGGCTCATGTTATGTTTGGATGATTCAACAAAAAAACTTTAAGTGCACACAATATATTATCAAAGCATCTTTAAGTGAATTAAGGTGATCGGATCATGCCGGTCACAAGTTATACAACATGATTACTTCCATGTATCACATAATCAACTCAACTCATATAACCTTAAATGGGTAATTCTATAATTGTTATCTCACAAAGACAATTATTGTATACAACATAATATGGATGACAAGTAAGTAAGCAAAATGTAATTGTAATTGAATTCACAAGTGTTATGGCAATTTGAACAAGATAATTGTATATATGTATACTTGTCAGAATGCTATGCTAACAAGGACTTATCTATAATGCCCTTCCGTTCAACATGGCCAACAAATGTTTTGAGTCGTAAGCCTTTAGTTAATGGATCCGTTATCATTAGATCTGTACCAATATGCTCAATTAACACTTTATGTTTTTGCACATCTTCTTTTACAGACAAATACTTCAAATCCATGTGTTTCATTTGAATACTTGTCATTCTTAGAGAAGAAAATGGTTACAAAATTATCATAATAAATTGTTAACAGTCTAGCAATACTATCGACAATGCGAAGACCTAAAATAAAGTTTTGCAACTACAATCCAAGAATCGTGGCCTCAAAGTATGCCACAAATTTAGCCTCCATAGTGGAAGTATCAATAATAGATTGCTTTTTACTTTTCTACGAAATCGCTCTTCTAGCTAATAGGAACATGTAACTGAATGTAGATTTCCGTGAGTCTACACAACCGGTATAGTCTGAATCCGAGTAACTTATCACTTTGAGATGAGTTGATTTTCTATATGTGAGCATATAGTCCTTTGTGCCTTGTAAATATCTAAGGACTTTCTTTGTAACTTTTCAGTGGTCCATTCCAAGATTGCTTTGATATCGACCTAGCATTCCAACAACAAAATTGATATCTGGCCGAGTGCATATTTGAGCATATATTAATCTCCTAACTACTGATGTATAAGGAATAAACTCTGTTTCCTTACATTTCAAATCATTTTATAGACATCGCATTTGACTAAATTTGTCCTCTTTCTGAATTGGAACTATCCCTGCGGAGCATTTTTTTATTTTAAATATTTCTAATATTTTCTCCATATATCCTTTATAAGACAATCCTAAAAATCCTTGTAATCTGTCATGGAATAGTTCTATTCCAATCACATATGATACATCACCCATATATTTCATTTCAAAATTATTAGAAAGAAAATTCTTGACATCATGTAACAAAACCATATTATTTACAGTAAGAAGGATATTATCAACATATAGGACTAATATAATAAACTTGATCTCATTGATCTACATATAGATACACTAATCAATAGTGTTCTCTATAAAACCGTAAGACATAACAGTATCATTAAACTTAAGATATCATTGTTGGGAAGCTTGTTTCAGTCCATATATTGACTTCTTTAATTTACACACTAACTTGTTCTTTTCTGTGGTTTTAAAACCTACTGGTTGACCCATGTATACTTCTTCCAAGTCACCATTTAGAAGGTGGTCTTTACATCCATTTGGTGAAGCTCTGAATCATAATGAGCCACTAGAGCCATAACAATTCTTATGAGTCCTTCTTTAAAACTAGAGAGGAGGTCTCTTTATAGTCAATGCCATCCTTTTAAGTATAACCTTTGGCAACAAGTGTGGCTTTATACCTTTCAGTATTGCCTTGTGAGTCAAGTTTGGTTTTAAAGACTCATTTATAGCCCACTTGCTTTACACCTTCCAACAACTTAACTAATTCCCAGACTTCATTGTCATCCATTGATTTCAACTCTTCTTTCATAGTATTAAACCAGTGCTCAGAATTGCTACAGTCTATGACTTGTTTGAATGAGAATGGATCCTTGTCAATGCTTAAGTCACATTCATGTTCAAGTGAGTAAACTTCATAGTCACTTGAAATAGCGGGTCTTCTCTGCCTTACAAACCTTAGTAATGCTACTTCTTGTGGCATCACTTGATCATTTGTAACTTGAACATCATTAGCTGGTTCTTCATTAATATGTTCAATTTATGGATTTGGAACATCAATTTGTTGTTCCGATAAGTTGCATATTTATGATGCAACGAGAGGAATAACAACCAGTGGGATCACATTTGACGTAGTAGTTTCTACTCGATTCGGAGTAGTTTCTACTCGATTCTTGTGAATATCCACTTTTCGTAGTTCTCCACTCCCATTGATTTGACCATTTTCAATGAACCCAGCAGTACCAGACTCAACTATTCTCATACTATGGTTAGGATAGTAAAAGCTACACTGCTTTGATTTTTTAGGATAGTCGATGAAAAAACCACAAACAATTCTTGCATCAAACTTCTTTTTATATGGATTATATAGCCTTACTTCTGTCGGACAACCCAAATTTGAAGGTCTCATAAACTAGGTTTCTTTCCTATCCACAATTCATAAGGTGTCTTAGGAACTACTTTACTAAGAATTATATTAAGCAGATGCAACGATCTTTAATGCATGCATCCATAATGATAATGGTATAATACTATAACTTAACATACTCCTAACCATATAAGAGTACAATTCTACCTTTTGACTACACCATTTTGTTGCGATGTACCGAGCATTGTGTGTTGTGCACATATGCCTCAACTTGTAAGAAACTTTGTAAATGGACCTCGACATTGTCCACTTTCATTAAATTTTCATAATATTTGCCACCTCTATCAGACCTCACGATCTTTACTTTTCTATCTAACTACCTTTCTAACACATTCACGAACACCTTTAGGATGTCCACAGATTGAGATTTTTCATGTAGCAGATAAATATAACCATATCATAAGTAATCATTAATAAAGGTAATGAAATGTTTTTTACCACCCTAAGAAGGAATATTGAAAAGACCACAAATGTCAGTGTGTATTAATTCCATTAATTCATTACTTCTTGTGACTGAATGCTTTGACGCATGCTTGGTTAGCTTAACTTTAATGTAATCCACAAATATACCCCAGTCAACAAAATCCAATGGAGGTAAGATTTAATTTTTCACTAATCTCTGTACCCTTTCCTTGGATACATGACCTAATCTTTTTTTCCACAAAAGGCAGAACATTCATTTTGTGCACTATCTTTACTTCCCATATTATGGTCAACATGAAACAAAGATTCAACAAAATCAACATCAAGATTGAAATGATATAAATAATCAATTAAAGTACCAAAACTATAATAGTACTTGTGTCTATAAAATGAAAAAACTCTTTCCAATCTTAAATAGAAATTCTACATCATCCAACTTTGCCATAGAAACTAAATTCCTAGCACATTTAGGAACATAAAGACACTTTTCTAGATCTAGGTAACACCAGTCTCTAAGATCAATATGTACGTCCTAATGCCCTGTATCCGTGCCTTCATTATGTTCCCCATATATAAGAACTTTTCAGTTCCGTTTATGGTTTGGATTGAAAGGAATCCCTGTTTAACACGTGGCATAGGGGTACTTACACTAGAAGTTAACCACTAGGTATTATTAGGCACTTTAATAAGATTTGATCCAAAACATACTGAAACATAGTATGTATAACATCCCATTACCTTTGGGAGGTTAAAATAGTAAATGTGAGTGATTTATGAGAGGCTTAGAAATGTGTTTTCA
>JAOSBN010000008.1:38148175-38170181 GCA_027563595.1 Erythroxylum suave | reverse complement strand
AATGTGAAGACCTATGTGTTATATAATGTGATTGATTGTGTTACATGCATTCCATTCATGAATGCATAATCAGATAACGGAAGTTGTGACTAGAGTAGCCAACGATCAAAGATTAAAGCTCAATGAGTGAAAATGAGCCTCGGGCTCACAAGTGTTTCAGAGCCTCATGCTCAACGTGTAATGAGCATTTATTAATGAGCTCGATATCCAAAAGGGATACGGGACAGTTCAGGCACTCGGTTATAACAGCGTAACATTTGGAAAAGAGTCTCCTGATCATTCCATATGCATTTAGTTATGTATGTTTGATTGATTGAAAGGCATAAATTGCCTATGCTTAAGTGAAAATCTAAAACGTGGTCGAACATGCAACAAAGTGATTATATGTTATATGAAATGATGTGTTGCATAGATTGAGTGAACCATCGATGATGGTTACCTTATTGAGTTCGCAAAACTCACCAAAATTGTAATGTTGTCTTTTCAGGACCAAGAGACGACTGTAGCTATTGAGAGGCTCTGCTAGCCGTGTAGATTGTGGTTTGGCAAGAGAAGTCATGGCTCAAAGGTTAGTCAACTGAGATTTTTGGACAGATTAGATAAGCTTTTTATATTTCCTCTTTTATGTAATACTTTTGTACTAGGTTTTAATGATGTACATGTAGTAAGTGTTGAAAGATACAATGTAGACTTTCGATTTTTGTGAAAAGAAGTGAGGAAAAAGTTAGTTTTAAAATAGTATGATTTTCTTATGTTGCTTTATAAGTGAATTATGATATTATACCATGTGAAGTGAACGTAGCGTGTCCTTATCCTAGGTTATGTGCCGGAATGACTTCCGGGTGTCCCGGTGTATACCCTTCGGTAAGGGGGTGCTACAGTATGTACCTTTCTTCTCGAACCAAGCCTTTCTTCTCAAACCAAGCCTTTCTTCTCAAACCAAGCCTTTCTTTTAGGGTAATCCTTCTTGAAGTGACCAGGCTTATTGTAGAAGTTGTACCTCTTATCTTTATGGATTCGACCCTTATTAACTTTGCTAAGCGCTTTGTCCTTATCTTTGTCTTTCTTTCCTGATTTGTACTTGCTACTACTAGCTCCTAGATGAAATGTGTGATTAACGGAGTGCTCGTTCATTTTCTTCAATCTCTCTTCCTCCTGAACCAATATGACCTTAATATCTTGAAGGTTTTATTTTTCTTTAATAGTATTGTAATTCACTTGGAACTGGCCAAACTCTAGAGGAAGTGAGTTGATAATGAACTGTACCAGAAAGACTCACTCACATCTATGCCTATGGATTTCAACTTTGCAACTAGGTTTCACATATGAGTTACAAGATCATGAATGGGCTGTGACTAGTCAAACTTCTTGGTCTTTAGCTCAGTACTTATTAAAGTCCTTACTATGGATTTGTCAGCTATATCAGATTGGGAGTATTCCTTAAGCTTCAATATGAACTCCTTTGCATTATCCATTTTAGGCATTGATGGCTTCACATTTTCTGTGATTTTCATTGACATCGAATTCGGGCTTAGCCTGTTAGACCATTCCCAAGCCTCATAATAGGACTTGTTAGCTTCAGAACTAGTCTCAGTTATGGCTGTGAGCTTTGCATTTGAAACTATGGCCAAGTCCAAATCCATTACACTTAGTTGGAATTGGATTTGTTCAGACCAATCCACATAATTTAGACCATTGAAATTGATCAAGCCATTTCCTAAAGTGAACAAATTAGTAGATGCTACAAATACAATATATAGCCCACACATTAATGCTTTGAGTACACCTAAATGGATTCAAACTAATGATTAACTTTGATTATGCATTTAAATTCTCTTTTAGGTGAAATTTAAATACATAGCTGTAACTTATCATGATGCATATATAGTTCACTATAATAGACAATCAATCATATTCTAGTCAATATGCATGTTATCTTTGGATATACAATCATATTAATCAAATATATTGGTAAAGTACCTTTAATATCATTAATTATAAAAAATGATCCACCTTTGAGTAACCTCCTAGCGTTATAATTCATAATCTCAAATGTTCAGTTCAACCTTCATGTCATTTTAATAGCATCATATTGACATTCACAATTAAATGCTTAACATTTTCAAGCTAGTCCAATTTGGTGACTAACAAGCTTTCTACGCAATAAACATTTAATTGGACAATTATCGTACATGACAAAATTTAATTTGATTAGTTTGGTCATTTTGGTGTCTAACAAACTATTCTAAATTAACATTATGTCATGTAGCACATATAATAGGAAAATTTCATTCCAAACATTGTATAATATAAAATATTCAATGTACCAAATAAAACATATAATATGGCACTGATTTTCAAGATTATATTATGCATAGTAAATAAATTAATTATGAATTAAATAATCCATTATAATCCATCACAAAATTGTTTTACTGAGGGTTAAAGTCTATAATTTAATTACTTAATAATCAAGGTTGCATAATATAGCCGAAGTTTAAAATCCATAAAGTTAGGCGTAATCATTTAATGACTCAATCTTATTCTTTAATGGCCCAAATATCCAAAAAAAAAAATCTAAAATGAAGTTTTAGGCCAAAAAGCCCATCTGACGTGTGGAGAGCATGTGCTAGCATCTGTTAACACTTGTGCAGTGGCTAGCATCACTGCCTTCTGCATTTGACTTTCATGCGCCCAATTTTCCTCCTTACGCTGCTTTTGGTTTATTTTGCATTTATTTTTTTAAATTTCATTATTTACTGGGTTTTCTTTCATACCACAAGCCATCCCTAACCCTAACGTTAAGCCATCAAAACATGTCTTTAAATGGTTTAAGAAAATCACAGTAAGAACTAAGCTTTTCGTTTCAAGAAATAAGCCTTTTTGTTGTTTTTTTTCAATAACCATAAATACACGTCTTTAAAGATATAGAACACAGCAAACAACCATAGCAATAGACAAAGCAAACTTGAATTGGTTCATGAAGATACCATGTTTGAGTTTTTCATTTCTTGTCAACCACTATAAACACAGTAGACGATTGCATCATATCCAAGTTGAAACATCCAACAGACGATTGCATCATGTCCAACAGCACAAAATTAACACCTAAAAGAAAATTTCAAAATGTATGGGAATACAAGAACAAAATTAGTAGGTTGCATTCGTTCCATTACAATACAAAAAATATCATTCCATACATGAAAACAAACAATGCAACACCATGGGTCTGATACCAATTATAGGACAATTTTGGATTGAAGAATAACCTGTAAAACAAACCTGAATCCATGTCTTTGTAATGTTCTTGACACAGTTTATTTCCTCTCTCCCTTTGTTCCTTCTGTAAATTGTTTCTATGATGGTTTAGAAAAACTACTTCTATTTTTCAAATACGTTGTTATCTCTTCAGAAACATATGAACCACCTTTATATATGTTCCTGTTGTTACATGGGCTGGTTAAAGGAGACAGAAAAAGGGTCTTGGATCTGTTTGAGCCCAACTCTTTAAGTCCCAATAACCATGATCTTGGGCTCTTTTCTATTAGACTCAAATCTATAAGTGACATGGGCCACTAAATAATCTAACATACATATTATCTTTTGTCTGTTCCTAATGTTTTATAGGCCTAAGACAACGTATTCTATAAGGATTGAAAGCTTCAATAAATTGACAATATAAAAATATGTGTTCTATAAGGAAACACAAGAATCAAATTTTTATATACTTTTTTCAATTAAAATGTTCCTTAATTAATTTTTAAGATTATCCAAACTTTTAATCATAAATATTCAACAGAAGGATTAATTGCTCATCTACCCTTAAATCTTCTAAAATAGATGCATTTTGTTAGCTTAAGGTTTATTTTTTATGATTTTGATATAATTATAAAATATTTCAAAATTAAAATTTGATTATTTCCTTGTATAATTAATGATACATTTTTTCAAAAGGAAATAAAATCATAGGATATATGTTTCCTTTCTGGCAAGAACCTTTATTTATGAACTTACCTTATTTTGTTTACAATATCCAAAAGGATCCTGCAAATCCTATATTTCCAAGACATAGTCATATTTGATTTTCCTTAACAGTTAAAGATTGAAGATTCCAGTAGAGATATCAAAGATACAAAGTCAACCTAGAACATAAATGATGCAACGACTAGTTGAAGGAAATGTCTATTTATGGAAAAATCACTACAGTTGATCAGAATAAGAAGAGTGAACAAGCAAAATTCTCTAATTACATTCACAATATCAATACTTTGGAAAGCGATATCATTGACAAATCTCTTATGCTTTAAAAAGCGAATTTTTTTTAGAGAGAACATTGAAGCTCATATCAAGCAAATTATATTTTCATCTGTTTAAAGCTTGTAAAGGCTAGTTAAATACTACTAGTTTGGAAGGTTAGAGAACCTTGAAAAATATGTACTTGTGAGCTTGAAGAGGTTTTCAAAATACTACGTGGGTTTTTATAGTGAAACACTCAAGTTGGATAGTTGGAGACTAGATGTAGGCTTGGGTTATAAGTCAAACCAGTGTAAATCAAGTGTATCGTTCTTCTTCTCTCTCTCTTTGACTTTTAGGCTTCCGCATGATATTACATGTGCATTCTTTTTAGAAAGAGGGTCCTTCGGTTTTAAACTTACAAGAGGTTCCTTTCAGTTTTAACATGTGTTTTTTGTTTTTAAATTGTTTTAATAGGATTTACCATTTAGTAGGCTCCTTTCTTTTATGTAGGGTCTTATCCTATAAAAGGCTCTTATTGCCTAACAGGCTCTTGTCATTTAAAAGGCTTTATCATCTAAAATGTTCCTATTGTTTTTATTCGTTAACTAGGATCTATTTATTATACGTATTGAAATAACTTGCAAAATTTTTTTATTATACATATTCACCCCTTTTACGAGTGTTTGGTTTATGGTATCAGAGCGAGATTTAACATTTTTTTGTTTTACAACATATGATAAATCATAGTAAACAATATTAGAAGTTTTGAAGGACAATCCATCTCAAAGCCTCCTTACTTTAGTGCAAACATTACTCATACTGGAAAGAGAGAATGACAATCTATCTCCAATCTGTAGATATTGAATTCCAGTAAGCCATTGAAATTGGGGCTACACTTCCCAATTTAGATAATGTAGGAGTACAGACTAATGTTAATAAAAGAAATGTACAGCTAAACGTTAAAGTAAAACATCACTTGATCTGTGCATAATCTTTAGAAGAACATGAGAAAATATCCTACTATTTTATACCAAAGGAAATGTGGGACAAACTACAAGTCAAGTTTGAACTAACGAATGAGGTAAAGAAGCATAGAATAAGTCTTTTAGTACATTAATATGAAACTATTGTCTAAAATAGGGAGAAACCATAGATGAATTCTTCGGGCGATACAACAACATCATCATGACCTTAAAGAACTTGGGAAAGATATATCCCAATGATGAGCTCGTAAAGAAGATTCTAAGGTCATTATCAAAGGAATAGGGACCTAAGGTGATAGCTTTTAAAACTGTAAAGGATCTAGATACTATTTCACTTAACTGGCTACAAGAAAATCTGATGATCTATGAAATTGAGCTTAGGCAAAATGAAGGATCTTCCTACAAAAAAAGAATGGCATTAAAAGCAAGCAAATAGATGGAGATGACGAGTTCAACTTTACGATCAGAAAATATGCCCACTTTTATAAAAAGAAGCTAATGAAAAATATAGAAGGAAACAAAAAAGTTGGAAACAATAGGTTCCTATCAAAAGGCAGTAGCATCAATATCAATACACAAAACAATCAAATCATATATTATCACTGCAAGAAGCCTAGACACATAAGACCAGAATGTCATCTTTTTCAAAAGGACAAGACAAGAGAGAATCAATAGATAGTTTATAGTGGTTGTTCGAGACACATGACAGGTGAAACATCACATTGCAACTACATTGAAAGAAAAGATGAAGGTGATGTTGTCTTTGTAGATAGAAATAAAGAAAAATTCGTCAGAATTGGTAAATTTGGTGATTCTGAATCTACCTCTATTGATAACATTCTCTTTGTTGATGGTTTGAAACATAACCTATTGAGTGTGAGTCATTTATGTGACAAAGGTTACAAAGTCATTTTCTGTACATCTCATTATGAAATTGTCCATATTTATAGTGATAATATTGTGTTTTTTGGTCCTAGGAATCATCATATATATTGTGCTTAACTAGAAGACATTTCCTCACAAAGTGTTAAGTGTTTTATCTCTCTAGAAAAGGATTCGTTTATCTGGCACATGAGATTTGGACATGCAAGCATAAGCATTATATCAAAATTGTCCACAAACGAGTTAGTAAGAGATCTGCCAACCTTAAATTGTGAAAGCAATCAGGTTTATGAAGCTTGTTTAAAAGGTAAACAAGTTAGAAGAAGCTTTCCTCCTAAAAATATTATGTCTACTAGCCAACCACTTGAACCTGTGCACATGGATTTATTTGGTCTTACTAGTTGTTAAAGTTTTGGTGGTAAACATTACAATTTTTTTCTAGTAGATGATTACTCCAAATGTATATGAGTTTTTTTTATCAAATAAGGATGATGCTTTTGAAGTGTTTGAGAAGTTTTGTAGAAAATTCAAATAGAAAAAGGGTACTGCATCACCTCAATTTGTGGGATCAAAAAGGAGAATTTGATAACAGAAAGTTTGAAAAGTTATATGAAAACAATGGTATAACACATAACTTCTCTTGTCCAAGGATGTTTCAGTAAAATGGAGTTGTAGAGAGAAAGAATAGAACTTTGGTTGATATAGCTAGGACCATTTTGTATGAAAGTGGACTACTTCATAGATACTAGGCAGAAACAGTATCCACAACATATTATGTACTTAACAGGTGTCTCATAAGTCTTATTCTGAAAAAGACTCGCTATGAGCTGTGGAAAGGAAGAAAACCAAATGTTGCTTACTTTCTTTGATTGTAAGTGTTTCATTCCAAACAAAGGAAAAGACAACCTTGGAAAGTTCAATGTGAGATCAGAAGAAGCTATTTTTTTAGGATACGGTATCACTAGTAAAGGATTCAGAGTTTACAACTAAAGAACAATGAAGATAGAAGAATCAATATATGTAGTATTTGATGAAGCACTACCGTCAGCAACAGTAGCTGATTCAGATGATGAAGAGCATCCTTTGATTCCTAAAGATACATTGGAGACTCAAAAGCATCCTTTGAATCCTAAAGATACATTGGAGACTCAAACCATACCTATAGCGGTGTTAGAACCACAAGCTCAAGAAGATCCTTCTAAAGCTAGGACAGAGTAAGCTCCTTCCTTAAGCACCTCCTAGTAAGAGCCTATGTAATGAAGAACAACTAAAGAATAGGGAGGTCTTGATTCACATCAATATATTCTTGGAGACTCCTTATGAAAGCTTAAGAACCAGATCATCTTTCAAGAACAACTATGTAGCTTTTATCTCATAATTAAAACCAAAGTCTATTTTGGAAGCTCTTACTGATGAGAATTACGTCTCATCTATTAATGGTGAGCTAATTCAGTTTGACAAGAACAAAATATGGAATATGATGCCTAATCCACAAAACAAGTCAGTTATTGGAACTCGTCGAGATTTTCAAAACAAACTTGATGAAAATGGTAAGGTGGTAAGAACAAAGCTAGACTTATTGCTAGATTGGAATTTATTAGAAATTTACTTGCCTTTGCATGCTATAGAAACTTCAAGTTATTCCAAATGGATGTTAAAAGTGCATTCTTAAATGGTTACATTAATGAAAAAGCATTTGTTCAGTAATCCCCAAGTTTTGAAGACGAAAACCATCTAGATTATTTGATGAAGTTAACCAAAGCTCTGTATGGTTTAAAGCAGGCTCCTCGGGCATGGTATAAGATGTTAAGTAACTTTTTGCTTAAGAATAACTTTGAAAGAGGAAAGGTTGATAAACCCTTATTCATTAGGAGAAAGGAGAATGATTTAATCATAGTGAAAATATATGTTGATGGCATAATATTTAGTGCTATTAATCCATCCTTCTGTGAAGAATTTTTAGCATTAATGTAGGGGGAGTTTGAAATTAGCATAATAGGAGAATTATCATTCTTTCTCGGATTATAAATTAGATAAACAAAAAAAGGAATCTTCATTAGCCAAGAAAGATACACAAAGGAACTCATCAACAATTATCATTTTGAGAATGGCAAACCGATGGGTACTCCCATGTACAATGGAACTAAACTTGATAAAGATGAAGAAGGCAAAGCTACGAACGAGACAAAGTATAGAGGAATGATTGGATCACTACTATATCTTACTAGCTCAAGACCAGACATTATGCTTAATGTTTGTATTTATGCACGTTTTCAATCAAATCGAAAAGAAAGCCACCTTCAAGCAGTCAAAGAATCTTTCAATATCTCCACAGAACTATGTATTTTGGACTATGGTATCCAAAAACTGATTCAAGTTTGACATAGTAGGTTATTGTGATGTAGATTATGTAGGTGATAAAATTGACAAAAAAAGCACAAATGGTTACTATCAAGTTCTTGGAGGAAGTCAATAATCTTGGTCTTGTAAAAAGTAAAATTGCACAATACTTTCGATGACTGAAGTGGAATATATAGCAGTTACAAACTGTTGTGCTCAAATCTTATGGATGAAGCATAAAGTACATGAATTTTCTGTAAAATTTTCTCATATTTCTATATTATGTGATAATACGAATGCTATAAATCTTTCTAAAACTCCTGTCCTAAGCATATAGAAATCAAAGATCATTTCTTCAACGATCATATTTTAGAAGGAACCATTGGTCTTTTGCATGTTAATACTGAGAATCAAGTAGTTGACATTTTCAACAAGCTTCTTTCTAAAGATAGATTTTGCGTGTTAAGGGAAGAGCTTAGTATGTGCAAACTCTCTGATATTATTTCTGCACGAATATTCTCTACTACTTATTTTTGCATTTCGTTTAGCAAGCTCCTTCTATTTTGATTCCTTTAAAACTCTCTCTTAGTTTAGTAGGCTTCTTAGAGTTTAT
Source organism: Erythroxylum suave (assembly GCA_027563595.1). NCBI lineage: Eukaryota > Viridiplantae > Streptophyta > Magnoliopsida > Malpighiales > Erythroxylaceae > Erythroxylum > Erythroxylum suave. The sequence goes on along the minus strand of JAOSBN010000008.1, from coordinate 38,161,127 downwards.
AAGGCTCCTCTTCTTTTTATCAGGTTGACAATCTAAGTGACACATTTCCTAAAAATAAGGATTCATTCATGGCACTGTTTCAGTCTTTTAGAAAATGCTCGCGTAGTCAGGCAACTCTACGTACACATCTTTTAGAAGATACGCAACTAATTATGCTTCCTCTTCTAGCCTGTACTTCTATTCATCCTCTCATGAGATCAACATTCAAGAATCACTTAGTACACCCTAAGCAAATTACTCCATCTTCTCATCTTTGTCATTCTCATCTACGTCGTTATTCTCTTTGCACCCTAACTCTATACAGTCTTATTACCTCTTATTTTCTCTTTTAAACTTCACCAAGCTCATCTACAATGGCGAGAACAAAATTAAAAGGAAAAAAGAAAGCCATAACTTATTTTGCTAGCCTTGATGAAGCTTGATTTATTAGAACTTTCTCTTCTAAACCTCAAGAGAAGAAAGGGCCTGAAATGCACTAGATTATAAATGAATACGATTCAGATGAAGAATCTACTCAGTTTATTAGATGACCATAGACCAGAGGAAGTCTTGCAAAAAAAGCCAAGAAAAGTTATGAACAAAAAGAAAACACAGATGCTGAAAAGAAAGAGAAGAATAAGTCAGAAAAATAAAAAGGGAAGAAATAAATAAAGGCCAAGCGCCTGTAACTAAAGATACTATTAAAGACCCTATTGATAGAAAAGAGTTATCTCAAAAAGAGATATTTACTAAAGAAAAAATCACAAAGAAAATAAAGGTTGTTGCAGGCAGGCAAGGAAAGTCATCGTTTGAGTCAATGGAAGCTGAAGTCCGCTATAAAACACAGTACATGAAAAGAAGCTAGTTATTAGGCAAATCTTGCCTCTTATTATCTTTGATGACATATGTATACCCATCTCTCCTTACTTTGTTGTCATTAGTTAGGAAAATTTTCTGAAATTAGATAAGACAGTATGCGATGAGCTAGTCAAGATATTGTATACACATATGAAAAAGGAAAAAGCTAGCCATTATCTCATAGGTGAATGAATGTGAAATTTTAATTTCTGAAGAAATCTTTGGAGATATATTAGAAATAGCTCTTATGGGGAGAACTAATTTTCCCTGTCGCAAGTGGAATGTTGATGATTTAGAGTTAATCAAAGTTGGCAAATCCATATGCCTTTATCCTAAGAACACCCAAGATTGGAGACCCTGGAGTAGACAATTAGACTTAATACCACAATGCCTTGTATCACTTTCAGCTACTTCAATTTTCCTCAACAGTAGGTCAGTTGAAAGGTGTAGCCTGTTGGACACTTATGTGGTATATGATTTGGTAAAAGGGAATATAATGAACATTCCAGCTATGATATTGAGGTTCATGGTGGATAAGGAGAATCATAAGAATACCATCAATTGCCTACCTTATAGGCTGATGCTCACCGAGATTTTCAACCATTATGGAGTTCCTTTTGTAAATCTGAATTGTTATGCACCAGCTAAGTTTCAACCTTCCATTCCCTATCAGTTTAGATAAAATTGCAAAACAATGTCTAGGTAGACAAAAGATCTTAAAGAGTAGAAGAAAACTTAGATCCTACTCTAGACCAACAAGCTCCTATTCCTCCTTAGGATGAAACTAGTACAAAACTACATCAACAACAACAGAACATTCAAGCCAATCAAGAATAGATGCGAGAACAAATAGATAGCATGCAAATTAGCTTCTTGATGTGCAGTTTTTGTTGAGAAAAATCTTCAAATCCCTTCATTAACTTTGTTTCTATTCTTTTATGCCTAGTTCATTCGAACTTATGATAGTTCCTTCCTCCTTATACTTTATTATTTTTGATATGAAAAAGGGGGAGAGTTTATGAGGATATTTTTTTTTTACATATTTCTACATATATGATGATATATTTCTTATTGTATATTTCTCAATACTGCCCCGATTATATAAGTGATTGATTTTGTTGTTAAACTTATGAAAATATGTGATATATAAATGACAGATTTCTTTCTTAAGAGACAGGCTCCTTCTAATTATGTTTGAGCAGATAAAAGTTATAGGTATCTATCGAAATCATCTATTATCTCTTCGAATCTTGAAAAATATATCTATTATTGCTTGTCATTATCAAAAAGGGGAAGATTGTTTGCTCAAGTTTTATATTTAACGATTTTGATAATAATTATATAATATTTCAAAATTCAAATTGGATTTATTTCCTTCTATAAGTAATGATACATTTTCTCGAAAGGAAATAAAATCATAGGATATATGCTTCCTTTCTAGTAGGAACCTCCTTTTATGAACTTACGTTATTTTGATTACAATATCCAAAAGGATCTACTAATCATATATTTCCGAGACATGGCCATCTTTTTTTCTTAACGGTCGAAGATTGAAGATTCCAACAAAGATATCAAAGACACAAAATCAACCTAAGAACAGAAATGATGCAACGACTAGTTAAAGAAAATGTGTACTTAAGGAAGAAACAATCCAGTTGAGAACAAAAAAAGTGAACAAGAAAAATTCTTGAATTACATTCACAGTACCAATACTTTTGAAAGTGATATCATTGTTAAATCTCTTGTGCTTTAGAAAGTGAATTTTATTTAGAGAAATCATTAAAGCTCATATCGAGCAATTTACATTTTCATTTATTGATAAATTGTAGAGGCTACCTAAATACTACTAGTTTGGAAGGTTAGAGAACCTTGAAAAATATATACTCCTGAACTTAAAGAGGCTCATCAAATTACTACTTAGGATTTTATAGTGAAACACTCTAGTTGGATACTTGGGGACTGGAGGTAGGCTTGGATTGTAAGCCGAACTAGTATAAATAGTCTGTGTCCTTCTTCGTCTCTCTCTCTCTTTAACTTTTAAATTTCCTTATTGTATTATGTGTGTGTTCTTTTTAGCAAGAGGCTCCTTCTTTTTTATAAGAGGCTCCTTTTGTTTTCAATTTATAAGAGGTTCCTTTCAATTTTAATAGGCATCTTCTACTTTCAAATTGTTTTAATAGGATTTATCATTCAGTAGGCTCCTTTCATTTAACCATGGTCCTACCCCATAAAAGACTGCTATAGCCTAAAAGGCTCCTATCATTTAAAGGGCTTTATCATTTGACATGCTCCTACTATTTTTATTCGTTAACTAGGATCTATTTATCATACGAATTGAAAGAACTTGTGAAAATTTTTTGTCACACACAATTCACCCCCTCTTCCGTGTGTTTATTTTATCACATTTAATATATTATTATATTTACTCAAATTAATAACATTATGAGAATAAGATCTCATCATTTCAACTTTTAGTAGGTTAATAAAAAATACCTTCACATAATTTCTCAAAATTCTCACTATGATAGCTTACTCTTTTAACAAATTTATTGATTACTACTTGGGTTTTTATAGTGAAATACTCAAGTTGGATACTTGGCGAATGGAGGCAGGCTTGGGTTGTAAGCTGAACCAGTATAAATAGACTACGTCCTTCTTCTTCTCTCTCTTTAACTTTTAAATTTCCTCATTATATTGTGTGTGTGTTTTTTTTAGCAGGAGGCTCCTTTTGTTTTCAACTTGCAAGAGGTTCCTTTCAGTTCTTTTGTTTTCAAACTGTTTTAACAGGATTTATCATTTCGTAGGCTCCTTTCGTTTAAGCATGGTCCTATCCCACAAAAGACTTCTATCACCTAAAAGGATCCTGTCATTTAAAGGGTTTTATCATTTGATAGGCTCTTACTATTTTTATTCGTTAACTAGAATCTATTTATTATACGAATTGAAAGAACTTGAGAAAATTTTTTGTCAAACACAATTCACCCCCTTTTGCGTGTGTTTATCTTATCACATTAAATATATTATTATATTTACTCAAATTACTAACATTCTCATAATAAAATCTCATCACTTCAACCTTCATTAGGTTAATCAAAACTACCTTCACATAATTTCTCAAAATTCTCACTAAAATAGCTAACTCTTTTAACAAATTTATTGATAACTCCTACTCCCCACCCCTTACCCCCATTTTTTTTCACTTCTAGACAAATACTTAGGCAATATCATATAAAATAACTATAACATAATTGAACTAGAAAAAGAACAAAAGCACATGTATGGAACTAAAAGAAACAGGTAGGTGCAACATAACAACAATCACTCGGCCATTTATTACAAAGATATATTAATGCAATTATATATATCCAATAAAGGAAAAAAAAGATAAATTTAATATCCTATATTAAAAATTAAAAAACAAAGATTAAGCTTTTATTATAAAAGTTATCATGCTCTAAATTTATTTCTGATTTTACAAATAATCCTAAAACTTTGAAAACTAACAATAATTCACTTTTCACTAAAGAGAATAGAGATTAATAACAATTTCCACATTATATATATATGTTCAAACAGATTTCATCAATAATCTACAAAATTAAATTCATACATACAATATTAGTCAAACCCATATATCAAAAATGCTAATTATGACTTAATAAATGAAAGAGAGATAAATTGCAATTCAAGAAAGAAATAAGAGATAAGAACTATCAATTATAATATATATAAAATGAAAGAGAGATAAATTACCTTAATAAACTTCAATTTGAATTGCAGTTCTACCTAAAATTGCAATTGACAAATGTCGTCTATACTCAAATTGAAAATTTTCAATTTACTTGGATAAACTGCAATTGAAATAAGAAATGAAAAAGAGATAAATTATACCCTGAATTAATCTAAGTTTCAATTCAAAAATTAAAAATTTCACCCATATTGAAAAAATTATCATACTCAATTCTCAAAATTTTAACCCAACCTCTAGATCAAAAGAGTTATTGAGAAAATTGAAAATTCAAAACAAAAAATAAAAAAATGAGACTTGAGAAAATAAATGAGATATGTTTCTTACCTATATGGGAATGACATTGATGAAGGCAAAGCCAAGGAAAAATTCTTGAATTTAAGACCTCTTGTTGATTTTCAACTAGAAAAATGTGAATCTTGGCATTTGGCAGAAGAAATTTCATTTCAAAATGCTCGCTTCCACTACTATTTTACGTCCCAAAAAGAAGTTTTCGTATGTATACTAATAGACCAAGTTATTTATTTTAATAATTAAAATTGATGATTGCTCCCTAAATAAATTATATTAAATTTTAAAAAAGGGACAACTCTTCGTATATAAGTTTGTTCAAGTGAAAAACTCCTATATTGTAAAATAACTTGTAAGTAATATGCCCCTCATAAGCATGGGCCCCAGGAGAGGGCCCTTCCTGCTTTTGCTCAGGACCGGCCCTTGTTTCTAGACTTTAACAAAATGCAATACAACTAATGAGTTTTTCAATAATGTGTTTAGTAAATCAAAGAAAGTATAATAATTTAGAAGTCCAAGTTGGGAAGCAAGTTTGGAAGAAAAATTGCATGGAAGCGAACTCAAAAGAAATGTTTGAGAAGATGAATGCTAGAGTGATTATATGCAGAATGGTTATACACTACAATAAAGTAGACAATAGGCTATAAAAAAAAGTAGCTAATTGGTCCAAAAGCATCGATTTTAGTTATTTGTGACTTTTTCATTTTGTTGCATGAAGCATAGCCAATTCCCTGTGGCCAAAAATTATAGGCAACATTTTGAAAAATCATAGAAAAAAGGATTAGCTATGGAATAGTTTTATAACTAAAGCAATACAAAATTTAGCAAAAAATCGAACATATGTCAACATTGGTGGAAAAAATTTGGCACCAAATAATTGGCAATGAAATAAAAATATTCCCAATAATTTTTAGCTATATTTTCTTCCTTTGTAGCTGTATAATTTTTGTTTTATTTTTCATTTCCATAGCGATATATTATTTGCTATGCTTTTTGTTTCATAAGTGAAAATTTTTAACTACTTTTTTTCTAAATTTTGTAAGGAAATAGTTTTAACTATGAATTAATAAAATGTTATTAAACAATATTTAAAATTTTTTCATAATCCATAATATTGAGCGATTTGCAATGTTTAGTATACATTGTATCAACATGTTTTTGTTGTAAATTATAAGGGCGTTAACGGGTCGGGCTAGGCTCGGGCCAAAAAGTTTTTCGAGTAGTCTAGAATGATCTGGCCTATAGCCTGTGGGCGACTCGAACTCAACCACGGGCCACGGACAGCTCGTCGGATCTCATTTAGACCGGTCGTTAAAATATATTTTTAAAATTTTTATATATTTATGTTAAGAGAATTTAAAATAGTAGTAGTTGTATTTTTAAAATTCATAAATTATAAATTATATCATAACCATTTATAGCAAAGGGTAAGTAGAAATGACCTATAAATTATACAAAAATATTTATTTAAAATAAAATATATAAAATACGAACTAATAAATATTTATTAAAAGTATGTAGCAATGATAATATTGTCATAATTATTCCCATAGCAATGATAATATTGTCATAATTAGTCCCTACAAACAAGAGAATTTAATTTTAATGTTGTCATTTTATAGTAACAATTAATTATAATGTAAATGTAAAAAAGTTATTATCTAAGTACAATGAATTTATTTCAAATATTATTTTTACATGTTTAATAAATTATTATATTTCGTTTTAATATGATTTTAAAAAATAAGTTTATTAAGTTTATAATATAATATTTTCAAACTTTTAATGTTTTTATAAATTATGTACAAAACTCTTAATTGATGTGGTTCTTGTACTTTTAGTTATTATTGATTTTTTTTACTTGTATAGTTGTACAAATATTATTGTCTTTTCATATTATATCTATTATTAAATAATCATTGTAAAATTTTATATTTTATTACACATATTAAAATAAATTAAGTAATATCATGATTAATCTTAATGCATTTGAACTTTTTTATTTTATTTTTCATATTTACGCAATATATACATTATGCATATATGTATTTATATTAATCTTAAAATGAATTAATCACTTTATTAATCCTAATGTGTCAATTTCAAAATAATATATAAGTAACCGAGTTATAAAAACAAATAAGTATGGTATGTTATATTGAAAATAACTATTATTTTATTAAAACTAGATTACATTTTATAAATACAATTGATATGTTTTTATAAATGATTATTTTTATTACTTTTGAAAACAGTTCTTTTACTTTTTTCTAAATCATTATATTCTAATTAATCTAAATTTGTATTAATAATTTTTCTCCTTTTTAAATTCTAATATTAGAAGATTCATTTTAAAGTTACTCTAATTAAAAGTTTGTTAAGAGTAATTCCTTACTTGAAACCTTGATATAAGTTTTACTTTAAATCCTTCTCATCCTTAGAGTGTTATAAGCATACCATATTTCATAAAATTTATAAAATTTTAAACTTTTATCTTTTTAATATATATATTGTGTCAAAATTTTAAATTATAACAACATATAATTATGATATATTAAAGTTATTAATTTTATCGAATTTTAAATTACAAAATATTTATTTCTTTTTGTTTAAGCCACTTAATATTTTATTTGAATAAAACTATAAGTCATTAAATGCAAGCTTAACATCATTAAGTTCTTAATGTTTTAAGTAATATTTTAGGTATAATGAGCAAAATATTAACACAATTTGTGTTAAATGTCATTAAGTCAAGTTTAGATTGAAGGGTTTGCGTGTTAAGAAAAGAGCTTACATTTAAAGATGTGTGAAGTTCAAACAAGCGGTTGTATGAGTCTATCAGAAGGTGCACAAATGATCACACTTCCCATATTGGCGTACAATCGTTCATCTTCACACAAGATCAAGCCTCAAGAAATGCTTAATGTACCAAAAACAAACTCCTCGTCTTTACTCACCCTCATCTTCGATGCGCGACTCTCGTCTCTCTGCATTCCAACTCTCTGTTTTCATCTCAAATCTTCTAGATATCATCTATTGCTCTTACAATGGCACAAACCAAATCAAAAGGACAAAAGAAAACTCCAACTTCTATTGCTAATCATGATGAAGCTCATGTTACTGAACCTCTCCTCTAAGCCCTAAGTATTAGAAGTGTCCAAGGTTATAAATGATGATGATTCAAATGGAGAACATTCTTGGTTGATTAGAAAACCACGAACCAGAGGAAGTCTTGCAAAGTAAGCCTATAAAATTTTTGAACAAAAAGAAAACCCTAATGTTAAAAAGAAAGAGGAAGAAGAATCTAGAAAAGGAAAAAGGGAAGAAATAAAGAAGGGAAAAATGTCTGTGATTGAAGAAACTATTGATAAAAATAAGTTGTTTTTATAAAAAGATGATTCCTAAAGAAAAAAGGGCAAAAAAGGTAAAAATAGCTACACAAAAAGGAAAGACATCAATACCACCAAAAATGTTTCAATCAACCGAAGCTGAAGTTCACTATAAAATGTAGTATAACAAAAGAAAGGTAGTTGTTGGGCCGATCTTACCTCTCATGACGTTTCATGACATAGGTATACTTATCACTTCTTACTTTATTACCATTGGTTGAGAAAATTTTCTGAAATTAGATGAGACAATACATGATGAGCTAGTTAGGATATGCTACACACATATGAAAAAAGAAGAAATTAATGAAAAACTAGACATGGTCTCATGGGTGCATAAATCTGAAATTTTAATTTCTGAAGAAATTTTAGGAGATATACTAGACATAGCTCCTATAGGGAGAACTAATTTTCCCTGTAATAAGTGGGATGTTGATGATTTGGAGTTAGTCGAAGTTGTCAAATCCATTTGCCTAAGACGGTAGACCCTGGAGTAGACAATTAGACTTAATACCACATTGCTTTATATCTTCAGCTACTTCAATTTTTCCTAGGAGTAGCTCATATGTGGTATATAATTTAGTAAAAGGGAACATAATGAATCTTTCAGCTATGATCTTGAGGTTTATGTTACATAAAGGGAATCAAAAGAATACCACCGATCAGTTATGTTATAGGATGTTGCTCACCAAGATTTTCAACCATTATGTATGCATCGACTAAGTTTCACCCTTTCGTTCCCTATCAATTTGGATACAAATTGCAAAACAATGTATGGGTAGAGAAAAAATATGAAAGAGTAGCAGAAAACTTAAATCTTGCTCTAGCCTAACAGACTCCTGTACCTCCTCAGGATGAAAATAATGCAAATCTCCAACAAAATATGAGGGATATTCAAGCCAATCAAGAGCAAATGCGAGAACAAATAGATAGCATGTAAAATTAGCTTCTTGAGATGTAGATTTTGCTCAGGAGAATCCTTGAATCTCTTTAATAAATCTAATGCTATTTGCTTTCTGCTTGGCTTATTAATACTAATGAATTTGTTTGATACATTTTTACTCTCTCTCTCTATTTCTTTTTTATAATGACAAAAGGGGGAGAGTTTATGTGGACATATTTTGCATATTTCTCCATATATGATGATATATTTCTCAATGCATATTTCCCAAATACTCCCTCGATTATATATGTGATTGATTATGCTGTTGAAATTTTGAAAATTTGTGATATATAAATGATATGTTGTTGGGCCCCAAATTTTTTCTTTAACCATTTTAGTAAGCATGCATTGAATGAATTTTGTGATCTTGTTGGATAAATCATTTTTAATTGGATTATTATGTCAAGTTTAGGAGAATTTATTACATGGATTGATGCAAATTTGGAGTATTAAATGGAAGAATTAAGATTAAGTTAGAGTATAGCATGGTGTAAGTTACATTGAAAAATTAAGAATGCATAAGGACATTTTGGGTGGATTACTTAAGGTTTGGAGTTCTAAGGCATTAAAGGAAGGGCAAGGTGGACTTTCCTCACCTATTAAGGGTAGAATAGGAAGAGGAAAAGGTTGTCTTGTAGATAAGAAGACCAAACACGTGGATGAAGGAAAGAAGGAGAGAAAATTAAAAAGGAAGAGAGAGAAAGAAGATGAAAGGTCTCAGGGAAGTTAAAAAGAATAGAGCTTTGAACTAGGCCACAATTTTTTTTAATCTTAAAGAGAGAGTTTGAGGTTACTCAAGAAGGAAAAAGGAAAGAGGAAGGGAAGAGTTTTCTTTAGAGCTAAGAATCTCATTATTTGGTTAAGATTCAAGGTAAGATTGATTTTTAACCTTTGGAGTTTTGAAGGGGTTTTTGGTTCAAAGAGCTTAAGAAATGTATGGGTCTAAGAGTTCTAGGATCCATATTAGTGCATGTGTCTTATGGGTTCTCAAATCTGGAATTTTATTGAATTGGGTTTGTTTTCATTATTAAAGGAAATCAAAAGAGTCAAGAGGAGCAAGAGGAAAGACATCTCTAAATCCAATAACTAAACAAGCAAGGATTTGAAGGTGGGTACGGTTTTATATTAGAGTGAATAAGCCACTCATTGTTTTCTTGAAATCAATAAAGCTAAATGGTTTTAAATTGCATCATTGATGTTGCATTTGTTTGCATTAGGTTGGCTGTGAAATTGTTGCATTTATTTGCTACATGAATTGTGTTCATGATTTATGAAAATGTTGCTTTTTAAAAAGTTGCAAGATTATGAAATCAAATTTTCAAGAATGTTTCTTTGAAACATCTCATGTGCATGAAAAACAAATTTCCAACAAGATGCCATTTAAGGCAAACAGTTGTCGATTCATGAATGACATGTTATGTGGGTTTGTGGTAGTCCCTCAAAAATTGTCATGTGCACGTTGACCCAAAAATAGGCTTCTCCCACCTGCCCGATAGTGGCACGGAGCTCCTCCAAGGACTCCCTCAAGTTTACAACTACACAGGACCATTATATAGAAATGTATAGTGTATCAAGAATTGGACTTAGCCGAACCTTTTCTGATGTGTTTATGTGTTTATAATTGTAAGAAGTTTAAAGCATGCATGATTTATAAGTGCTCATGAACTGTTTGATTAAGTGTTTGAGTTTTCTATGAGAAAACATTATGGTTTTCAAGTGAAGAATGACAAAGAGAGTTTTGAAAATGGTTTGAAAATTGTTTTGCTTGTTTCTCCTATATAAAATTGTCACCTACAAGCTTTAAGCTCACACCCTCCCAAATTCTTTCCCATTTAGGTGAAGAGCAAGAAAGTTAGTAAGTCAAGAGTCAAGATAAATCACTGCAGTCTGTGTATTTTGTTCAGTTTTGAATTTGGCCTATGTAAAACAATGCTTTAGATGCATTTGAGCAATTATAGTCTTTGGAAACTTTTTAATTCAAATTATGATATAAGGGGGCTCGAAATACTATTTTGTAGAAGAATGAATATATGTATGTTCTGCTCATGATTATGACCACTGTTAAGTATTCACGTTGCATGTGTTGATCAAATGAGTTTGATGTGTTGGGAGGTAGTTGATGTTTATGTTTCTGGTGTACTGTGTCTTTGGAATTGAATAAATGGTGATTGAAAATATTTAAGTCTACATTAAGTAAGGTAGATTGTAAGAAGGAAACACAGACGAAGTTTATCGTCTGTGATGATGTCACACACAGACACAAAGGAAAAACATAGAGGAAGTTTATGGTCTGTGATGACATCACAAATAGACGCAAAGGAAAAATATAGAGGAAGAGTATCTTTAGTGATGACGTTATACATAGACGCAAGGAATACAAATGACACGTCAGAACATAGACGCAAGAAAGACATACTATAGAAAGGAAGACGATAGAAAGACAGACGATAGAAAGGTAGATGATAGAAAGACAGACACAAATGAAAGGCAGAAAGTAAGAAAGTCAAAGATAGGGGATAGAACCCAGTCGATAAAACGTAGACGATAGGATGTCAAATACAGACGATAAGAAAGACAAAGATAGATGATAGAACACAGACAATAGGAAGTCAAACACAGATGATAAGAAAGTCAAAGACAGACGATAGTGAAGTAAATCACACGTTAGTATAGACTTTGCGAATAATAAACTTGATACACAGAAGGGGGGTTGAATGGTGTATCCTCTTTTTTATGAATACAAAAAATTTTGATAAGAACTTCTATTTCTCTTGTTGAGAAGATATCAAAAAAATTATTACGTATTTTAAATCGTAAATAACTTATATATTGAAGTTTAACAACAAAGTAAGTTGAAGTAAGGGATAGAAAGTTGACACTGCGATTTTTATATTGGTTCACCCTTAACCGTGGGCTATGTCTAGTTCTCAGAGTTTGTCTGAGTGTTTCACTATATTTCAAACAGTTACAAATATTCTTTTGTCTTTCAGAGCCTCTTCAGGTCTTTTACACCAAGTATTCATTCAGCTATCTTAGCCTCTCTAGGCTATCTGCCTTCTCTTTCTCTCACTGGAAAAAGATATAGTAAGCTTTTGTTACAGTAACAATAGCTCTCTCAGTATCGCACTACAAAAATTTCTTTTGTAAGTAAGCACTCAAAGATCACTGATATCGTATGTTCATTAGCCCGAAAGCTTCAACTGAGACTTGTATTTATAGCCTCATTCTCTAACTGCTTCTTGATCTTTGATAACCACTTTTTGATTCTTGATAACCGTCATTTAGTTGAGTTTTGTAACTAATTCCAACTAAGTAACCATCTGACATGCTACTGTATTATCTTTGTGTCTATGCCTTTGCATCTACTTCTTTGCGTCTATGTTTTCTTGCATCTACTTCTTTGCATCTATCTCTTTGTGTCTATGTTTTTTGCGTCTATATCTTTCCGTTTATATTTTGCGTCTATTTTTTTTGCGTCTATATCTTTCCGTCTATATTTTGCGTCTATGTTGACTTGCGTCTATCTCTTTGCATCTATGTTTTTTGCGTCTATATCTTTCATCTATATTTTGCATCTATGTTGACTTGCGTCTGTGTCCTGTACTTCGTTTGCACACTTAACACACTTGTCAAAACGTTCACTTGTTTCTAACATTATTATTATTTGATCGTCATCAAAATTGATCATTGTAAAGTCCTTTTGACTTAACAATCTCCCCCTTTTTGATGATAACAAATAATCATAAT
>JAOSBN010000008.1:38113412-38133805 GCA_027563595.1 Erythroxylum suave | reverse complement strand
TAGCTTTTGTTTCTGAATTAGAACCTAAGAAAATTGATGAAGCACTTCAAGATGAAGCTTGGATTTTAGCTATGCAATCAATTTACTAGGAGTAAAGTCTAGTCTCTAGTACCTAAACCATCCAATAAGTCTATCATAGGAACTAGATGGGTATTCAAGAATAAACTAGATGAATCAGGAAAGGTGTCCCGTAACAAAGCTAGATTAGTAGCTCAAGGCTATAATCAATAAGAAGGAATAGATTATAATGAAACATATGCTCCTGTAGCTAGATTAGAAGCTATTAGGATCCTACTTGCATATGTTATTTTTCATGATAAAAAAAACCTGTTTCAAATGGATGTGAAAAGTGCCTTTTTGAATGGCTTTATAGATGAAGAAGTTTATATTAAACAACCCCCTAATTTTGAAGTCATTGATAAACTAGATCATGTTTATAAACTTCGTAAAGCTTTGTATGGATTGAAACAAGCACCATGTGCATGGTATGATTGTCTTAGTTCTTTCTTGATTAAAAATGATTTTGTTAGAGGTCAAGTTGATAAAACTTTATTTCGGAAAAATATCAAAGATTATTGTGCAAATATATGTAGATGATATTATTTTTGGTGTAACTTCCAAAAAGTTACATTCAAATTTTAAGTTTCTTATGAAAAGTGAATTTGAAAAGAGTATGATGGGTGAATTGAAGTTCTTTTATGGTTCACATATTAAACAAACTGAAGAGAAAATTTTTATCCATCAACGAAAGTATATTAAAGAACTTTTAGTCAAATATAAAATGGAAAATGTTAAACCAATGTCAACTCCTATGCATTCCTCAATCGTCTTATCTAAGGATGAAGCTGGTAAGAAGATTGATCAAACTCTTTTTAGAGGAATTATTAGTTCTTTGCTTTACTTAACGACAAGCAGATCTAATATTACATTTAGTGTTTGTTTGTGTGCAAGATTTCAAGCAGATCCTAGAGAATCTCATTATATTGTTGTTAAAAGAATGTTGAGATACTTGGTAGGTTCTATTGATCTTTGCTTCATGTATGAGAAAGGTAAAGATTTCAGGTTAATTGGCTACTGTGACGCTGATTATACTAGAGGCAGGATTAATCAAAAGAGTACAAGTGGAGGGTGTCACTTTCTTGGTTATAATCTAATTTCGTGGTCAAGCAAGAGGCAAAGCTCAATTGCTCTCTCTACTGCAGAGGCTGAATATATGTAAGCTGCAACCTGTTGTTCACAAATACTATGGATAAAGTATAAGTTAGAAGAATATTTTATCCAAGAAGATTAAATTCCAATCTTCTATGACAATACAAGTGCTATCAATCTCTCAAAGAATCCAATTTAACACTCAAGGGCAAAGCATATTGACGTTAGACATCATTTTATAAGAGACTATGTACAGAGAGGAATCATTAATCTACAATTTGTTAAGACAAATCAACAATGGACAAATATCTTCACCAAACCCTTAAGTGAAGACAGATTCAAGGAAATCAGACAAAATCTGAATATGGTAATGTTAAATGACCATTAGTCTGAAACTCTATGACCCAGTTGATACGACCTCATGAAGCAAAATGTTGTAAGTTCTTAAGAATGAATAGTAACGGTAACTTTCACTCGGTAGTATCAATCATATGATTACCTGTGGATCCATCACAGATGTTACAAATGGTAACTTTTCAAGATTGTTTATAAAAATAAATTCTCTAATACCCAAAACACTCTACATTCTAAAATTCTCTTACTAACTGACTTGCTTCTAGGTTGCTCTTAACAAAGACGATTCAATCTTCTGTTCATTAAATCTTTCTTACTTTCATCTCATATACCTCTTTCAATATTTTCTACATACTAACCTTGCTTCTTTAAGAAAAATATATCTCTGCATTTAGTGTTTATTCATTATAGATTAGTCAAAATCTTTTGTTTATGGGAGACCTATCGAGTTCACTTCTCTGAAGGATGATGGAATGGATATCAAACCTGAGATCAAAGCAGCTGGTTAGGAAAATTTCTTTAAAATTCAAGATCCAGTTTATCCAAATAAAGTATATGAGTTTTGGAAGAACATAAAGGTGGTCGATGACACCTTGATATCAGAGGTAGATAAGTTGACGATGATTGTTACACAAGAGTTTATTATGAGGGCTACTAAATGTCCAAATGGAGGACCAAAACTGCTCACTAATACAAAATGGTTTGTTCAGAATGAAGAAAACATCAATCAACAACTATATGGAACTAGTAATCCAAGAGTCAGGAAGTCTTCAATCTTAATTCCAAAGGCTAAGGTTCTTCACTCAATTCTTCTTCACTGTATTCTACCAAGAGCGAGATCAAAGGATTTGTGACAATGCATGATGAATAATGTCCATTCCATCTTCTCACTCACCAATCTATTAATCTTCCATTTTTGATCCTGAAATGCATGATAAAGGTTAAGGTGGATTATAACTAGAAGAGTGGTTCATTACCTTATGGTATGCTGTTGACAAGATTATTCAAAGAATCTGGAATACTATTTGATAAAGGAAACAGAGTAAAGCTAAATATTAAGAGTGTTATCAATGCCTCTACTATTTGGAAAATGAGGATCAAGATTGAAGCTGAAACAGATAAAGAGTTCACACTTAAAGCACAGTCTAAGGGGGAGCTTTCAATCAGACGATGCAGGAAAGAAGATGTTTCATCTAGACTACAAGCAAATCCTCACTGGTCCAAAAGAATCTCAGCTGAAGTAAAAAGTGAACAATCGTCTTATAAGCCACTACAAGCTAAGATGATTCCTAAAAAGAAGGAAAGTTCAGCTCAACAACCAACTCATAAAGTGTCTTTAAAGAGGAAGGCTAAGCGCTCCAATCAGAAAAACCTGAGAAATCAAGAAGGTCACCAAAACTGATGACCTTATGACAATAAGAATAGAAGAAGCAAAAAACTCTGATTCTTGGTCAAGGTTCTGAAAGTGCAATGGAGCAACAACAACAACAACAATAGCAGCTACCAAAGAAATTGTCTCTATCCCTTAAACGTAGTCAGTACAACCATCTGGACATACAAAGATAAAAAGGAAGCTAGTGTTTGAGCAGAAGAAGTCTCAACAACAACTTTCTTCCAAGCCAACAGAACAACTAAAGAAGACGAGGCCAACTCAGAAAAGGAAGGTTTCATCATCTGATGTTCAACAGAAGACACATATCATGGAAACGCAGTAAGCTACTTATAATCCCTGCAACCAATGAAGAAAGAAGACTTGAAGATGAAAATAATAGTAGAATCAGTGCCTGATCGCAACAGAGGTTCAGTGATCATAAGAGAACCTTCTGTACAGAAATTTAAGGTTCAAGTTGAACCTATAACAGTAAGCGATCAGATGATACACTTTCTAAGTTCTAAAGAAAGAAGATTGTATGGTATTCTACGAGAGATGAAAAAGCATAACCATATCCATTGAAGATGATGAAGAGTCCTTACACCATCTATCCAGTGACAACTAGAACAACAATAAAGATTGTACCAGATGTTCAACCAAGATGCCCAACACTGGTACACAGTACAGATAAAGGAAAGAAGAAGAAGTTCCCTAAGAGACAAGAAGATGATCTCACAGAAGAAGATATTCGAGTGGCGATGAAGAATATAGATGATGTATATCGTGCAGCTCAACCTGTAGGCATCTATATTTCATACCACATATCAAGGCCATCAGGAAGTAACTTTGGCGTACCTACTCAAGATGAAAGTTTCAAGGTAGTCGGGACAATTTCAAAAGGAAGGTACAAAAGTATCTCAATTGAAGGTATCAATTTCTACTTAGAAACCTTTGTACATTTACTTATTCATTTTAAGCGCTTCGGTTTCATTCCTTCAATCAAAGATATTCTACACCTTCTAGAAAAACCAATTTTCAAACTAACCAAACCTAATGATCTTGACATTCCTCACCAAACACAATCCTTTCAATTGACCTCAATAACGATTATTGAATTAGACGACTCAATCAGAAAACCATCAATCCCTTAGTACATTCATCCATTAAGTGACAAGCTACAAGATCCTACCGTTAATTCGGAGCTCTTAAAGAATTCATTGATTGGACAGAAGCTAGTCAAAGCAGAAGGAAGTTCATGAAGCCTTAGCCAAATACATTGAAGAAATAGATACTAAGGTTGGTGAACTAAGAGACTAAGTGGGTGATCTTCATGAGGAAGTAGCACTTCTACGCGTTTCTACTGAACAAGACCTCAAGATGATCTGGCCTGATATTCAAAATATGTTTTCTGAAATCTTGAAGCGTCTAAAGTGATATTCTTTTTGATTAATAATAAATAGGGTGAGAATAGTGAAAAGAGACGAAATTTTTTTGCTATGCACATTGTATATCTTACATCAATTGTCTGAATAAAGATATTGATATTATTTGTCTGAATAATATTGCTATTTGCTTTAATAATTCTGTTATCTTCTAATATTATGATTATTTGTTATCATCAAAAAGAGGGAGATTGTTAAGTCAAGAAGACTTGACTTCTTCTATTGATTTTGTTGAAAGTCAAATAATAATAATAATAAAAGTGTATGAACTGTTTTGATGTGTTTATTATGTGCGCAGATACATTAGACAATGCACATTCATTAGAAGATGCATAGTCATTAGAAGATGCGGACACATTAGAAGATGCACAATCATTAGAAGATGCGGACACATTAGAAGATGCATAGTCATTAGAAGATGCACAGACATTAGACGATGCGGAGACAGAAGACGATGCTGAGTCATAAGACGATGCAAATTCATAAGACGATGTGAAGATATAAGACAAAGCATACAAATCAAATCAAGATGATATGATCTATAATGACAGTTAGTTAGTTGGAGGTAGTTACAGCACTCAACTAGCAACAGATCTCTGAAGATTCTACAAGCAGTTTTTTTCAAAAAGACCGCTGTCGAATTAGACTATAAATATCAGGATAGTCGTAGACAAAATAAATTTTACTAAGCATTCACTGTACAAAATATCCTGAGTGAAAAGAAGAAAGACAGAGATTAAAACACCTGTAGTGTGAGTTTAGAAAAGCTCAAACAGTATCTTTTCTAGTGAAAGGAAGGCTAAAGCGTGAAGAGGCTAAGATAGCAGATAAAGAATACTTTATGAAAGAGACCTGAAGAGTCTCTGAGAGAAGAAATAATACTTGTAAAGTTGAAGAGATAGTGAAATCTCAGATAAACTCTGAAGATTGGACGTAGCCCAAAGGTTAAGGGTGAACCAGTATAAACTGTAGTGTCATACTCTCTAACTCTCATCTCTTTAATTTCTGTAGTTAGAAGAAAAAGATATTATTTCCGCTGTTATATGACTCTAAAAAATTAAGTGCGTTGTTTTGTAATCATCTGACTTTTTAAGAAAATCAAGAAGTTTTAAAGATAACCATTTTAGACGATATTACACAATTGAACCCCCCTTCTTGTGTAGTTTACATATTTTAAGTGATTTCTATATTAACAAGTGATTTACTTCAAATACTTCTCTTATTAAGTATTTAATCCTTCAAAATTATTCAAAATAAAAGCAATACAAAAATAATAACAACAACATCCCAATAGAAGTTTTGTTGAGATGCGGGGTCTAGAAAAGTCCAAAAGTACATAGACTTATCCCTAACTGGTAGAGAGATTCAAAATATAAGCAATATATCCTGAAAATAGTGCTAAAAGTAATATAGCGTAGATCAAACTCCCCACACTTAAGTGATTTCTTATCCTTAAATAAATTCAATGTCAAATAGAAAACAATTCCAAAAACTGTCAACAAATTAAACATACCACTGAACATTTTCTATTACTCATTCCATTATAAGGGTCATCAAAACGTTGTGCAACTAACTATTTGCATCAATTCACAAGTTAATTCAATACCTTCATAATTCTTCAAATTTCAACCCAAATCTCAAATTTCAATTCCATGCATAAAATAAGCATACACAACATAAAATGATTTTGACTTTCAAACATCATTTGCACCCTTTTATTAATAATAAAAATTTAAACAAAACTAGAGCATTAAAAGCTTCTTTGAAAAGTCACTGTCCTTTTTATACGAGAGTAAACACCTATCATAAATACTTTTAATTGCTCAACTTAATCACTATCTCAAATCACTAGTAGCACCACTTTTTAACTTTGATCTTTTTATTAATATGAAACCAATTCAATTTTTATAAAAATGCCTAGAAGAAGTCATAATTACTTAATATATATACACTTTATATAAGGAATATGTAATGCTCATCAAGTATTCATTCTCTAAATTCGTAAATTAGGTTCACTTTTTCATAAGTACTTATACTTAACTATATAAGCAAACCAATCATTAAAAATAAAATTATTAGTTAATTGTCTCCAATAGCATGCTTTTAAAGAAAACTAGATTTCCAAAAATTACTTCATATTGAGAAAGTCATGAAGAAAAAGTGATAAGCTTAAGAATGTATTCATAATCGTGAAATCCCCCCTCCCCCTAATACTTAGGAAAAGCATTATTCTGAATGTTCAAAACATGGAAAAAAATAAAAAGAGATGATGGAAGACTTGAACTTCCTTGATTTTAAGTCATATTGGTTAAGTTTAAATAAGATTCCATTCTGTTGACTGATTTTCCATCAAAGCACTAAATGGACTAAGAAAGCTCTAGAATAAAGTAAGTCAAAAGGAAGTAGTAATACCAAAATGTATATGAACATGATTGAGAGTATTCATAATAATGAAAAACAAAACTATAAAAGATAGATCATAAATTTTGTGGAAGAGGTAAAGGTATCCATGGTAGCACGTAGCAAACTATCACATATTGGTCATCTAGATTGTCAAATGAGATCATCTCTATAAGGCTCCTAATATAGGACTTTATCCTCATATCATCTTCAAGAATAACAATCTCCTCTCTCATCGGTATGGTGAAAATCAAGTGAAGTCATATCATACAAGAATGATGGTGAAAAGATATGCTCAAAAAGAAATATTTAAGTTTAATGAAATATTTTTCCCTTTGGATCAATTTACTACAATTAGAATAGTCTTAACATTTATTTTGCCTAACTTACATATAGAACATATAGATGTGAAAAGTTTTTTTCATAAAGATAGTAAATAAGAAATTTATATGCTTCGATCAGAAGGTTTTTAAGAAGAAGAAAAGAAAAACTCGATTTACAAGTTGAACAAATCTTTGTATAGTATAAAACGAGCACTGAAGTATTAGAATAAGAGATTTGGTTACTTCATCATAAGCATTGGATATAAAAAATTTAATGTAAAACTTTCGTGTATATTTTTAAGAGGTTTGTTGATAATAATTTTATTATCTTACTATTATATATAGATGACATATTAGTTGTAGGCTCCAACAAAAATGATATTAAAGAATTGAAGGCAAAATTAGCTAGGAAACTTGAAATTGACAAATAAGGTTTTAGGGATGCAAATTTACTATGATATAAATAATAGGAAGAGAAAAACTGTATAAAGAAGGTTTTGTGATGTTTCAATATGTGGAACTATAATCCAATATCTAGTCATTTGCATGTTAATTATCCTCTAATATGAGTCCTAGTGATGAAGATACGAGGATAGAAATGCCAATAAAATTATATGCATTTGTAGTTGGGAGTTTAATGTTTGTTATGATTTGTATACGATTTAACATTGCATATGCAATAGAAGTGGTTAGTTGCCCAATAGGAAATCATAGTAGAAACTATTGAAATCTTATAAAGAGGATCCTATGATACATTAAAAGGATCTTTGATGTTATATTATAATATGGAAGATCAGATGTTATTATCAAAGATACATTAACTCCGATTATGCAAATGGTTTTGATAAAAGTAAATCAATTGCATGTTATATGTTTGCACATGCTAGAAGATTGTAAATTATGTTTCAAGCCTACAACTACTTATGGATACATCAACAGAAAAAAGCATAATATATGGTAGCTATACACACAAGTAAAGAAACAATAAGGTTTTAGTTGGTGTTAGAAGAACTCGAGCAAAAACAACAAAAGGTTTTTTTAATTTTATAACAGTCAAAATTCCTTACAACTAGCAAAAAAAATTACCATTTCATTCATAAACTTAACACGTGCAATCTCAATTTCGCTTCATTTATGAGGAAATAACAGAAGAAACTATGGACATATAAAAAGGCATATTAAAGACAATATAGCAAACCATATGAAAAATAGTCAATATTGAAAAGCTTGTTTAATGTCAATCCTCATCCTCTTATAACTTAATGAAAATCCTCAAACGAGACATTGTTAAAAGAATCTAGGTATTACTCACAATATCTAACCTACTGATATAGCATTTTTTTAATATTATTCACATTAGAAGATTCTAGATATTATTCCTAAGATATTTAGAAGATAAATAATGTGTACAAAGGTAAATATTAAACTATATGGTAATTATAACGAATTATATAATTAGTTTAATTCACCTATAAATACTGATCCATCTTCTTATTTCATGTATCAAGAATGAATTTAAGCATCTAAAAGTAGAATTTTTAAGGATACTAATATCATAGATTTTAAATTATAAATTAACACTTATTATAATCAATGTAATGTGTTTCATATTGTACCAACTGCCACAGTAAAAAAAAGGTATGAAACTGGGCTTAATAGTAATGGTTGTTGGTACATGTACCAGTAATATCAAGTGATACTAGTTGGTACTGTAAATTTTAAGAAGTTGGAGGATTGGTTTCCACACAAAAAATTAACCCTACCCACCCCGACTTTGTTTGCAACTCTCTCACACATTTCTCTCTCAATCTCTCACTTAATTAAGGGATGATGATGTTTATGTTCTCCTTAGTTTGGAACATGTCTTACATGTTATTATTAGCAGGAAAGAAAGGAAGAGATTCGAAGGAAAAAAGAAGAGGGGATTTTTCAGAAATGATATTATTTACTTCCTTTTGTTGAAGTCAAATTTTGCTTTTTGCCTTCTAGGAATGGATGTATATTATGTCCCCTTAGTTGTCTAATTGAATTCTCCTTCCACAATAGGTTATAGTTTTCATACTTTGCTTGCAAAGGGGAAAAAATATATGCAAAACCTTTAAAGTTCTTGTGTTTGCAAGAGATAATGGGAGTAATTGGAATTTTAGAGGGAGACGGAGGAAACAGCACTCAATACCTAATGTTAAAGCATATTCAAAGATCAAAGATCTCGAAGAAGAAAGCAAACAAATTATCTTATATTAAGAAAAAAGGTCCAAAGGGTAAAAAGTTTGACAAGAATGAGAAAATAAGTAAACCCAGGAAGTAAAGGTAAAGATACTTGCTACATATGATTGGCAGTTTATTTAGTAGAAACAAAGTTGTATATGAATCAGAGAAAAGTGAAGGACTTAAAAGCTTTTGCAAATGGAAGTGTTGTAAAACCTATATATATTTTATGTGGCTCATTAATAATTATGGTTTTAATAATATTAAGTGCTAATCGTTTGATGGGAATGGTTTATATATACCTATTTAATAGAAACTGGTCCTCTCTTTATTCATACACACCTCTCTTTATGTTTTTACCATTACAAAGCATGATTACTAAGGGATAGAGAGAAATCAAGTTTCTCCATATTCAATCAATTTGGGGGATTTCTAAATTAAGATTACACTAATCTCACGGATCAATGTATATAATTCCTATTTTATATTTTAGTGAAAAACATATAATTTTAAGATCTAGGTTAAAGGATTATTGCAATTATGTATGTGTAGTAAATTATGCTTAAATATGGTATCAGAGTAAAGTTCTAAATTCTATGATTTTTTCATTAAAAAAATTGGAGTTCATCTTATTTCCGCATAATTATTTGTTGAAACTACTGGGTTATTAAAATTTTCTTTGTATCTTAGGTTTTGTTTTACCACATCGCTCAATTCTTTAAGGCAATAATTTTCTTGTTCTATTTGACTTTTTAAAAAAAGGAGAAATATTATGTTTATGCTTGACTATCATGCATATATATATTGTTTATTTAATTAGTCTCCTATGTTCTTGCCACTTACTTATAAAAGAAGATGGCTTTATAAATTTTTTTTAATATTTTCGTTTATGCATAGAATAACAAATGGATCAAATCATGTAGCCTTAATATTACAGGTCATAATTAAATTGTTGTATGAAAGATTTCAAACGCATATGTGCATTACTCATTAAAGTATGATTGTAAATTAACTGTGCAATATTAATATTCATATTTATGACAATTTGTTAGTCACCAAAGTGGCCAGGCTTTAATGTTTAATGAATATTAATTTGTGAAATAATTTAATTCAATTACCTACGATTTATGGATGCGTATTAAAAGAATGATATAATGAATTCATGGATATTTGAAATTCACTAAGTATAAAATATTTCAGGATTATCCAAAGGTTAATTAATTAATTTTATAATTTGTGGACATGAATTGTTAATTTATATACTTAGAATGAATGCGTTTAGTATATTCAAAAATAGCTAGCATGTTTGTTTGAGGTATATTTAATTAACAATTAAGTTATATAAAATCAGCATCATCATTATAATTATGATATGTCATAGAAACACCCAAAGGAGATCTTAGATATAAACTAAATGTTTTATGTGGAATAAATGTTTTGAATCTGATTTAAGTGTTTAAGTTTTATGACTCAAAGAATTAATGTGTGAGCATTCTATTATGTTTTGCAGTTTCTATTCTTGTTAACTTTAATTCAGTTGTTCCATTTATTCCATCCTTTAATGGATTAAATTAGTTTGACTAGTTTTTTCAAGATCTTGATTTGGCACTCCAAGTTGAGAGACCAATTGTTATTACTGATGCAAGTAGTAACGATAAGAAATCTTTCTATAAAGCTTGAGAAAGATTTAACATATTAAGCTTAATTTTTATGTGAATGATTATTGCTAACATCATTAAGACAACTCTTCTCAACACTGAAGTTGCTAAAAATTTTATGAAATTTGTGCAAAAGTGTTCCCAAACTACTGATAAGTCACTTGCGGGGACATTCATGGCTAAGTTGACCACTATGAAGTTTAATTTTCAAGAAGCATGCATGAATATGTCATTGAAATGACAAATATAGCAACAAGACTAAAGACATTAGGAATGAAAGTTGATGATTTTCCTAATACAGTTCATTCTTAAATCTTTGCCTCCTGAGCAGAGTGGGCCATTCCAAAGGAATTATATAAAGGATAAGAGGAATGTGAACGAATTGGCCAACATTTTAACATCCCCTTATCTTATGATCAGGATTAGAACCCTAAGATATTGTACATGAGAGATTATTAAGAATTTATTAGTGCATTTCATGCATCATATGGCATACACATACACGTGAATAAGGTCGTCACTCATTAAAATACTTGTACGTGCATTCATTGATATTTTCCAGGTATAAGTGATTTTAATGTGAATTGTGGATTATTTATCTTAAAAATTGAATTCAAGTGTATTAAAATTGATTTAGCATTTTTGGTGACATTTCGTACATTCGAAAATTTAGGGTATTTTTGGACTAGTTAAATTGAGTGAAATTTTGCATAGTTAAATGAGAGACAAATGGAAGTGTGACATTTGGTAGCTTAGATGAAGGACAAATGGACCAAGTATTGTGTGACAAATGGACAAATTACTATGTGACAAGTGGAGCAATTAGTAATTGACATATAGATTAATCAATGGATGAAAAATGTAAGACAAGCCAAATGACATGTGTCAATGATGGATGAAGCCACCTAAGTCATTTTTTTGTTAGGAAAGGAAGAATTATGCAGCTCTCTTGTGCTTCACCGAAATTCTCCATCACAAAACCTCACTTCTTGCTTATCCATCCCAAATCCTAACTTGTTCATATACCTTTAGTGTTTGCTTAATACAACTTGCAATGTCTTTAGCCATTTAAGGTTTTCAATTATTGTTGAATCCTTGTGTTTTTCCATCCACCAAAATCTTTTATTTTCTCTCCCCAATTCTGAAATTTTTCTTAACATCAAGCAAGTTATGCTTTAAGTTTTATGGTAGTGTAAATGACATTTAGATGAGGTTTTAATGTTTGTAAATTGATGCATGTGTGAGTCATGTATGTTTCTATGATTGTGGATTGAAGCATGCATGAATGGTGTGGATACATACGTGGGTGGTAAAGGACGAAGCAAATTTGGTGATATGATTAACAAGATGAAGGATTGCAGTAATTGGAGTTAAATGAAGAGTAGTGAAATGCAGAAAATGTAGTAAGGAAAAATATGGAATTAGGTTCTAGTTTTGAGTGATGATCGTTCATGAATTTATGAATTGCAATTAGAGAATTCTGAACTAAAAATTTCGGAGTAACTAAATCATCAACTTGAGATGATAAAGAAATGTACAGTTTTGGCAATGAAGTGTACTAGAGTGTGTTATATGCAGTGTTTTTTCTGAACATACATCTGTATTTTAGACATTTCTTGATCTCTGAATATCCAAATTAGTTGGATTTTAATCTATATTAAACTAGATACATATGACTACAATTTTTATGAAGGAATAAAATTTGAATTCTGTCCTTAAAGGCCTTGAAATTTTGTTGGAAGTTGAAAATTGTGTACTGTCAAGTTATGAGAATAGTCTGTAGTATTTTGGTTATAACTTGCTTAATACTGAACCAAAATGCACGAATTTCGTGTCATTAGAAACTTCAAACATTGTCGAACATTTTCTTAGAAGAAAGTGTTGCCTGAATACCTCATTGTCTAATTCATAATGGTCATACAGAACTGACCCAAAAATCTATCGTAAGAACATGAAAAATGTGTATAAGGTATGGATGAAAGAGCATTGAAGAAAATAGAGTATTTATGAATGTGAATTAGGTGAATGTATGAGTATATATTGCTAGAAAATTTTAGTGAGAATGAAGAGAAATTAAAGTAGGAACAATAAGATATGCATAAATGTGTTAGATATAACTTGTAGGAGTGGGAAATCTAGAAATTGCCCCATAAATGTCCATTGGGCAGACTTTATGTCCCCTAGGTGGATATTCTCTAGAATTTCAGTGTTCCAGCCCTGTTCACGTCTGTTTGGAGGGACATACATGTCAACTAGGCAGACATTCTTGGGACATATACATAAATGTGCAATTTTTACCCTTAAGATAAAAACAACTCTCTTTGAGGTCTTCATGGAAGTTGTAGAATTCGAAGTCCTCTTCGAAACCATCCTTAAATGACCTTAATCTAACATCCTCAGTGAAAGTTATGCCTATTGTTCTAAATCATGTACTTATATGAATTATTGACTTGCCGCTGCTTTCCTGTGATGTAAATAGGCTTGAATGGGATCTTGAGCTAGCCTAATGGATGACAAATGAGGTGATTAAAGTAAGGAAAGTGTCTTAAGTATTAAAGAATGATTGAAAGATGTTGGTAATTGATTATGAGACGCGTATTAAGGAAATGTACCTAGGATTGTCATTGAGAATGCATTGTACATAATCCATATATACTTATGCGCATAAATAAGTACTTATATATTTGTGCAAAGTATTAGTGTGTGTAAATGTATGTGTTGCATGATATAAAGGAGAAATTAGAGTGACCGCTTCCAGATGTTACTGGAACTTCGAGGCAACAAGCTATCTAAAGCAAACTGTGAGTAACCTAAGAAGGTTTCACCTTGATTGTTTGTTTGATTCTGAATTGAATTGCTATTTGATATAATTGTGATATTACTGATTATTGTCCATGGAGTTTGATATTCTGGACTGTGTTAGGAGTCTTCCTTGAATGTGAATATGATTGACTAAATGTGATCTTAACTTATATGTTGAATGTCGGACCAAGTCTGAAGATCATTGTAAATGAGAAATGTGAAAGTGAATGCAGTGGACTGAATATAATGATTGAAAATGTGAAATGCATTTATTCCATGAATGCATGAAATATAAAAGTAGTTCTGATCGGAGTCGCTATTGAAAAAAAGTTTAAGCTCAGACATCTATGGTAAGAGCCTATAGCTCAATTTGTATGATAGAGCCTGGTATCCACAATGGATATGGGATAGTGTGATAGAGCCCAATATCCATAACAGATACAGGATAGTGAAAAAGGCACTCAGTCACAAAAATGTAATAAATGAAATTGAATCTCATAAGCATTGCATACACATATGATATGAATAAACTGAACAATTGAAATGTTTGTATGAAAATTGTGAATTCTTATGGACGAATATGTTCTGCATGGTCACAATGAAATGATAAATTGTATGGATTTTGAAATGTGACAATTGTGAACAAAGGGCTTTGCGATATTATATTATGGTAATTGAGATGATATGAATTATATGATAAGATAAATTATGTGTTGAATGAAAAGAGTGAACTATCGATGATGGTTACTCAACTAAGTTCACAAAACATAACCAAATTGCAACATTGACATTTTCAGGTTCTAGAGAGTGACGACTTAGCTTCTAATGCTGCTTAGAAGAAATTTAATACAACTTTTGGATTGAGGATATAGTTTAAAGGTCAATCAGATGGTACGAAAGGATTAGTTTTTAATTTTTTTTAATCCTCATGTATGAGTATACTTGTAAACAGAGCTGTGGACTTTGATAGGTTGATATTATGTAAACCTAGATGATGGATAAAATGTTATATTGCAAATTATGGGTTATGAAATGAAATGAGGAAATTTTGGATTTCAGTCATTGTGTTATTTATGATTTTTAATTTTGATTCCATGCGATATAGTGAAAGTGAAATAGTTAGCATGTTATTTCTGTCAGGCATGTGCATGTGCATCCAAAGGGAGTATGGACATGTGTCAGATGGGAGCGGGGTCCTATAGTTGGTGGTATCAAAGCATGGTTGGCATCCATAGGGATATTTAGAAATGTTAGGCATGAAATATTATGAAAATTTTAAATGGTAATCAAATTTATTGACTATTAAAGGTCATCCACCATAGGTGATCAAGTGGAACAATTAGCTAAGCTAGGATCAGAAAGAGCCAGTAGAGAGTCATATGTGTCTCGACCTGAGGAAATGCCTCCAAAAATTTCCGAGAGAAGGGAAATGAGGTATGATAAACTGTGGAAGCAGGGAGATGTGGACTTCTATAAAAGTACAGACCCTAAAGAGGCCTATGGATAGCTAGAGAAAATAGAGAGAGCCTTTAATTAGATGGATTGTGAGTCGGACAAGAGGTTCGACTATGTTGTTTCTTTACTATAAGGTCTAGCTTACCAATGGTGGAAAACAATTCCAAACAATACCATCAGGCTGTGTAGTTTGAGATGGGAAGACTTCCTGAGGTTCTTCAAGAAGAATTACATGCTCAAGATCTATATGGATAGAAAGATGAAGGAATTTCTGGATCTGAAGTAGGGCAATTTGTCTTTGGTAAAGTATGAGGTTAAAATCAATGAGCTAATGGGATATGCTACTGCTTTGCTTCCTACTGAGGAAGACAAGTGCAAGAGCTTTAAAGACAGAATGAAACTGGGTAGTTTTATGGAACTACAGGTTGCCTCAATCCACATTGAGCAGTTGTTGAAGGACAGTTAGTCTAAGTATAGATCAGAGCCTGCCTTCTATGTGGCTTATTTGATCATTAGGCCAGGGGGATTGTTCTATTGTGTTTAGTGCACAATCTGGTAGTAGAGGAAGTGTGGCAACAAAAACAATGATTCAGTAGAGCCAAGCCAATGGGTATGGATAGAAAGAACGTGGTAAAGGTTGAATGTGTTTTTGGAGTGCTACTGGTAAGACTGAGGTGTGGAGCAATCAATCGCAGTCTTAAGCCTAAGTTTATGCCATAACAAGATAAGAGGCTCAAAACTCTCCAGATGTCATTGCAAGTGTGTTACTAATATTTACTTTTGAGACTTATGCACTACTAGATCTTGCCTTGTGATAGAGAGTTATTGAGATATGGATTAGAGGTGAGTACACCAATAAGTAGTACCATTGTGGTAGGAGAAGTCTACAAGAGTTGTTTGATTTGAATTGATCAGGCAGAGTTGGAAGCAGACTTGATTGTGTGACAGCTAAAGGAAATAGATGTTATCTTAGGCATGGATTGGCTCACTACTCATAGGGCCATCATGAATTGTTATACTAAGGAGGTAATATTTGAATCTACTAATCAGCCGAGAGTAGTGTTCAGAGGTATTAGCCAAGCAATCCAATGCAGGCTGATTTCATTTATAAGTGCCTTGAAGTTGATGCAAGGGGGATGTCAGGTTTATTTGGCCCACTTCATCGATTCTCAAACTCAGCAGAATATATACGACATTCCTATGGTTAGGGAATTCCTGGATGTGTTTTCCGTAGAGTTACCTAACTTACCTCTAGATCGAGAAACAGAGTTCACAATTAATCTACTTCCAAGTTTGTTCCTATATCTATTCCCCCATATAGGATGGCACCTGTGAAACTGAAGGAGTTGAAGACTCAGTTACAAGAGTTGTTAGAAAAGGGGATCATTAAACCCAATGTTTTACCCTAGGGAGCTCCAACCTTATTTGTGAAGAAGAAGGATGGAACATTGCGATTGTGCATCGATTATAGGCAACAGAATCAGGTCACAGAGAAGAACAAGTACCCATTGCCTAGGATCAATGAATTTTTTTGTCAGTTTTAGGGAACTCAGGTGTTCAATAAATTGGATTTAAGGTCTGGGTATTATTAGCAAAAGATAGCAGAGGCTGATGTACCAAAGAGTGCATTCAGGAGCAAGTATGGACATTATAAGTTTTTAGGACTGCCATTTGGGTTAACTAATGCCCTAGCTACACTTATGGCATTGATGAATAAGGTGTTTCAGCCCTACCTAGATTGCTTCATGACAGTGTTTATCGATGGCATTTTAGTGTATTCAAATAGTAGAGAAGAGCATGTTGAGCACTTGAGAGTAACCATATAGATTATGAGGGAGAAACAACTATATGCTAAATTCAGTAAATGTGAGTTTTGGCCGAATCAAGTAGAGTTTTTGGGATGGGCAAGGTATTCAAGTGGATCCAAATAAGATAGAGGTAGCAATGAAATGGGAGGCTCTGAAAGATGTGTCTAAAATCAAGAGTTTCCTAGGATTAACATGATATTACCGGAGGTTTGTCAAGGGATTTTCTTTAATCTTAGCCCCTTTGAATAAACTTCTGAGGAATAATGTGGTCTTCAGATGGAGTGATGACTGTTAGAGAAGTTTTGAAGAACTGAAACATCTGTTGACTATATCACCGGTGTTGACTATTCCATCGAGAACTAGTGGTTATATAGTATACAGTGATGCTTCCCATCAAGGATTGGGATGTGTGTTGATGTAGTATGGCAAGGTGATAGCTTATACATTGAGACGATTATGGTCTCACGAGATGAACTATCCGGTACATGATTTAGAGCTTGCAGCAGTAGTCTTTGCTCTAAAGATATGGAGACATTATTTATATGGAGAGACATTACAGATATACACTAATCAAAAAAGCTTAAGGTATCTGCTGAGTCAGAAGGAGTTGAACATGAGACAGAGAAGATGGATTGAGTTGTTAAAGGATTATGACTATACAATTGAGTATCATCTAGGGAAAGCTAATATTGTGGCAGATGCATTGAGTAGAAAGTCGAATAGCAGTGTAGCTCAGATTCAATTATCGAGGTTACCAATTTTGATTCAATTGAGAGATTTGAATGTGAAGTTGAATATAGAGCAGAATGAGACATTGATAGCCACACTAAAGTTGAGACCGACGTTGCATGATAGGATTAAAAGAACTCAAAGTAAAGATCCAGATATGGCGAAGCTGATTGGGAAAATTAAGGTCAATCTTGATTCTGAATTTGAACTAAGAAATGAAACATTATGGTTAAAATAAAGGTTCTGTGTGCCTAATGTGGATGAATTAAGAAAGGAAATTCTAGAGGAGGTGTATGTAGCAGCTTATGCTATGCATCTTGGTACTACAAAGATGTACAGTATGCTAAAACAACATTTCTGATAGCTAGGCATGAAGTAACAAGTAGCAAATTATGCAGCTAAGTTTTTGATTTGTCAACAGATTAAGTCTAAACATTAGGCTCCAGTTGGGAAGCTTCATTCGTTACATATTCTGGAGTGGAAATAAGAGCGAATCATAATAGCTTTCATTATGGGATTGCCTAAGACTCTGAGAAAAAATGATTCTATATGGGTTGTAATGGACCAATTGACTAAGTCAGCCCATTTTTTACCAGTAAGACAGAATATCTTACTAGACCAGTAGGCACGGAGGTATGTGAATGAGGTAGTAAGACTACATGAGGTTCTGGTGTCCATAGTATCGAACAAGGATCCCAGATTTACTTCAAGGTTTTGGAAGAGTCCACAATCGACTATGGGTATAAAGTTTAACTTTAGTATTGTATTTCATCCTCAAACTGATGGGCAGAGTGAGAGAACAATCAAGACTATTGAGGATATGCTTAGAGCATATGTATTGGAGTTTCAAGGAGCTTAGGATCAGTACATAGCTTTGATTGAATTTGCTTACAACAACCACTACCACAGTAATTTTGGAATGGCACCTTATGAGGCATTGTATGGTAGAAAATGTCGATTGCCTCTATATTGGGATGACGAAGGTTTAGGAATGATAAAAGGCCCTGAATTGATACAAGATACTGTGGATAAGGTGAAACTGGTTCGAAGCTGAATAAAAGCAGCATAAGATAGACGGAAGAGTTATGTAGATTAGCAAAGAAAGGATATGGAATACAGTGTAGGAGCCAAAGTATTTTTTAGAGTCTCACAATGGCGGGGATTGCTGAGATTTGGAAACAAGCGCAAGTTGAGCCCTAGGTACATTGGTTCTTATAAGATCATTGAGAGGGTAGGACCATTGGCATATAGATTAGCCTTATTGAGTGAAATGTCTCAGATACATAATGTATTCCACGTGAGTATGCTTAGGAGATATAGGTCAGATCTAATGCATG
Organism: Erythroxylum suave; assembly: GCA_027563595.1. Taxonomy (NCBI): domain Eukaryota; kingdom Viridiplantae; phylum Streptophyta; class Magnoliopsida; order Malpighiales; family Erythroxylaceae; genus Erythroxylum; species Erythroxylum suave. Next base: position 38,114,768 of record JAOSBN010000008.1, on the reverse strand, counting down.
TATTACAGGCTCAAGAGATTGAAGTTACTAGTAATCTTAGTCATGTTGAAGAACCAGTCAAGATAGTGGGATATCAGACAAAACAATTAAGGAATCAGGTAATTCAATTAGTGAAAGTCCTGTGGAAAAATCACTCGAGTGAAGAAGCAACTTGGGAAATAGAGGAGCACATGAAAAAGCAATATCCCCACCTATTTCCCTAATTAGGTAAGAATTTCGTAGAAAAAATTTCTTAAGGAGGGGAGAATTGTAACATCCCATTATCCCATAATCAGGGTTAGAACCCTAGGACATTGTACATGAGAGATTATTGAGAATTTAGTGGTGCATTTGATGCATTTATGGATTACACATGCACATGAAAAAGGTCATCACTCATTAAAATACTTGTACATGCATTCATTGAAATTTTCTGGCTATAAGTGATTTTAATATGAATTGTAGATTATTTTTCTTAAAATTTGAATTAGTGCGTATTAAAATTGATTTAGCATTTTTGGTGACATTTCAGATGTTTTGGAAATTTCTAAAAATTTGGGGTATTTTTGGCCTAGGAAATTTGCCTAGTGGCAACAATGATTGAGACATGGAAAATTAGGATGACTAAGCCTAAAATTGAGTGATTTTGACATAGTTAAATGAGAGACAAATGAAAGTGTGACATTTGGTTGCTTAGATGAAGGACAAATGGACCAAATAATGTGTGACAAATGGACAAATTACTATGTGACAAATAGAACAATTAGTAAGTTCCAAATGGATTAATCAATGGATGACAAATGTAAGACATGCCAAATGACATGTGTCAATGAGGGATGAAGCCCCCTAAGTCACATTTTTCAAAGCAAGTAAGATTTCTACAGTTCTCTCGCACTTTACCGAAATTCTCCATCAATAAACCTACCTTTTTGCTCATCCATCACCAAATCCTAACTTGTTCATATGCATTTGGCGTGTGCTGAACACACCTTACAAAGTCTTCAGCCATTTGAGGTTTTCGATTATTACAGAATCCTTGTGTTTTTCCATCCACCAAAATCTCTTATTTGTTCTCTCCAACTCTGGAATTTTTCGGATGATCAAGTAAGTTATGCTTTAAGTTTTATGGTAGTGTAAATGAAATTTAGATGAGGTTTTAATGTTTGTAAATTGATGCATGTGTGAGTCATGTATGTTTCCATGCTTGTGGATTGATGCATGCATGAATGGTGTGGATGCATACATGGGTGGTGAAGGAAGAACCAAATTCGGTGATATGATTAACAAGATGAAGGATTGCGGTGATTGAGCCCAAGTTTATTACATAAATTGGCTACACTTTTGCTATCTTTAATGTACTTTTTGACTCTTAATTTG
>JAOSBN010000008.1:38069436-38113312 GCA_027563595.1 Erythroxylum suave | reverse complement strand
AAGTTTTCTCATACCGACTTTCGATTGTTTAAGTGCTCTAGCACACCACCCTTGCGAGGTACGGACTCGGATATCACTGTCGATGTCGGGTTCGGGTCTTACAGGAGTGGGGTGTTACAGATTAACCTGGCTTTGTTTTCTTTGGAGCATCTTCTCAGCTTCAACTGCTCCTTCTGATGATTTCTTCTTTTCCTTGGAGGTCATCCTTCTAGCTGATTGAGGTTTCTTCTTTTCTTTGGGAGTCACATTCTCACTCAAGCTACTTCGAACAGAGTGCTCCCCCTCAATTCTTGGTCTTGCCACAGAAGTTGTACTCATACCCATTCTCCCGATGGTTGCCAGATTAATAACACTTTTAATGTCCATCTTCTTTTTGTTTCCTCTGTCAAGAAGGATTCCAGACTCTGAAGATTCTTGTCAACAGCATGCCATATGCAAAGGTATTAGAGTCCCTCTTCATCTTCAACATATGTCTCAAAATCAGATATGGAAGGTTGATAGCCTTATAAATGAGTAAGTAGAATATACATTGCTCGTCTAATGTTGTGACAGCATTCTTTGAGCCTGTTCTTGGTAGAATGCAATGAAATAGAATGTTGTGTAGAACCTTAGCCTTCGGAACAAGGTTCGACGACTTCTTGTCCTCTGGGTCACTACATCTATAGAGTTGTCGATTCAAATATGCCTTCTCTAGACAGTTTTTAATCATCCATCTAGGGTTGTAAAACACCTCTGCCCCAACATATGGACATTTACTAACCTTCTCGATTAGCTCTAGTGTTACTATACTATAACTGACAATCTATGTACCATTGATACAATAGTTTCGTCTACCACATATGCATTCTTCCAGAACTCATAAACTTCATTCTAATATACTATTTCACGAACCTGAAAGAAGTTTTTCCATCCGGCTGCTTCTACTTCTGGTTCAGTATCCATCTGATTCTGTTTCAGGGATTCGAAATCAACATGCTTTCCATAAATCATTGCTTGCTCCATTGTAATCTTTAGATAGTAGGAACTTCTTCAACGTAGTGAGATTAGAACTTGAAGATGAAAGCGTAACCGTAAGGTCTCAAAATGAAGAGTAATGAACAGTTGATTTTAAGAGTGTTGCAAGAGTCAATTTTAGAGTATTTCAATAATTTTCTAGAGTTGGTGAGTTCTGAACCATCTGAGAGGATTTCTTTTATAACTGTCTGTAACTTGTGGTTACTGGATCTAGAAGACTTATAACTTTTTATCTTCCTTCAGTAAAAAAAATCATCTGGGTCATGACGTGTCAGACGATTGATCTCTCAAAACTACCATATTCAGGTTTTGTCTGATTTCTTTGAATCTTTCTTCGTTCAAAGGCTTAGTAAAAATATCTGCCCATTGATGACTTGTCTCAACAAACTGAAGACAGACGATTTCTCTCTGAACATAGTCTCGTAGAAAATGATGTCTAATTTCGATGTGCTTCACCCTTGAGTGTTGTATTGGATTCTTTGATAAGTTGATAGCACTTATGTTGTCACAGAAGACTGGAATTTGTTCTTCTTTTATGGAATAATCTTCTAACTGATACTTAATCCATAACGTCTGTGAACAACAGCTTGCAGCAGACATATATTCAGCTTCTGCAGTAGATAGTGCAATTGAGCTTTGTCTCTTAGTAGACCACTTGTACTTTTCCTATTAATCCTATCTCCAACATAATCAGCATCACAATAACCAATTAACCTGAAATCTTTACCTTTCTCATACATTAAGCAAAGATCAGTAGTACCTGATAGATATCTCAAAATTCTTTCAACAGCAATGTAATGAGATTCTCTGGGATCTGCTTGAAATCTAGCACACAAATAAACACTAAACAAAATATCAGGTTTACTTGCTGTAAGGTAAAGTAAAGAACTAATAATTCCTCTATAAAGTGTTTGATCAACTTTCTTACCAGCTTCTTCCTTAGATAAAGGGTTTGAAGGATGCATAGGAGTTGACATTGGTTTTACTTTCTCCATTCCATATTTATTGAGCTGTTCTTTGATATACTTCTGTTGATGAATGAAACCTTTTCTTCGAATTGCATAACTTGTAATTCAAGAAAGAATTTCAATTCACCCATCATGCTCATTTCAAACTTGCTTTTCAAAAGTTTCTCAAAATTCGAACAAAGCTTCTTAGACATAGGACCAAAAATAATATCATCAACACATATCTGTATTATGATGAAATCATTCTCAATACACTTTCTAAATAAAGTCTTGTCTACATGTCCTCTACTAAAACCATTTTCGATTAAAAATGAACTTAGACGATCATACTACGATCGAGGACTTACCCCACCTGACTCATCTAATTTATTCTTAAAGACCCATCTGGTTCCTATTATAGATTTCTTAGAGGGTCTAGGAACTAAAGTCCAAACTCTACATTTAGTAAATTGGTTCAGCTCTTCTTGCATGGCTAAAATCCAGGCTTCATCCTGAAGAGCTTCATCAATTTTCTTAGGCTCTATTTTAGAAATAAAAGCTACATTTGCTTCTCTCCTGAACTTAGACCTAGTTCTCACACCATCTGAAGTTTCTCTTATAATTAAGTTTTTAGGGTGAGAAGACTTATATTTCTAGTCCTTTTTCAGACTAAAATTTTTAGGAACATCTTCTACTTTATCTAGAGGAACATCTAATGATGACACACGTTCATTATCACTCAAAGATACTGCTAGGGTTTCATCCTTAGTATCATTACTTCTATCTGTTTGAGAACTATCATCAAACTTGACATGAATAGATTCTTCAACAGATTTAGAAGTAAGATTATAGACCCTATAAGCTTTAGAAGATAATAAATATCTTAGAAAAATTCCTGGATAGACCTTAGAATCAAATTTATCCAAACTTTCTTTTGTATTCAATATAGTACACTTGCAACCAAATGGATGAAAGTAAGATATATTAGGCTGCCTTCCATTTCATAACTCATATGGAGTTTTATTCAACAATGGTCACATAAGTATTCTATTTTAAATATAACAAGCTGTATTCACAGCTTTTGCCCTGAAATACTTAGGAAGATTCATTTCACATAGTATGTTTCTTGCCATTTCCTAAATCGTCCTGTTCTTTCTTTCTACAACTCCATTTTGTTGTGGAGTTCTATGAGCAGAGAAATTATAGAAATTTCCATTCTCTTCATAGTATATCCTAAATTTTTCATTCTCGAATTCACCACCATGATCACTTCTATTTTCAGTAATAGAAATTGCCTTTTCATTTTTTAATCTGTTGGAAAGAGCTTTAAAACACTCAAAAGAATCGTCTTTATGTGACAAAAATAATATCAACAAAATCTAGTGAAGTCAACAACAATTACGAGATCATATTTCTTTCTGCGAAGACTTAATGTCCTAGTTGAACCAAATAAATCTATATGTAACAACTCTAGAGGTCTAGACGAAGTTACAATATTTTTAGAAGAAAAAGATGTTTTAACCTATTTTCCTTTATGACAACTTTCACAAAAGAAATCCATGTTAAAACTTGTTTTTGGTAAACCTCTTACCAAATAATGTTTATTCAACTTGGAAATATGTTTAAAACTAACATGACCTAGCTTTTTATGCTAAATTAGTTTTTCTTCATCCGTTGATAAAAAACAAGAAATATTTTGACTTTGCAAATCTTCTAAATTGATCTTATAAAGATTGTTTCGTCTCTTAGCAGAAAAGAATATAGACCCGTCCTTGTTTTTGACTAGAGAAGAATTTTGATTAAAGGATACTTCAAAACCAGAGTTACATATCCTCCCTTCTTATCTTGAAGATCTAGAAACATAGACCTTCTTCTCGTCACGTGTTGTGAGCGTCCACTGTCCAAATACCATTAGTACTGGCTGCATTTTCTAAGGAAGGAGATCTGCAATAGATTTTATGTTCTTTTTAGGTACCCAGATTTTCTTGGGTCCTTTAGGGTTAGTCCTATAAACATTGATAGAATGATAAAAGGATGACTGATGAAATTTCTTCCTATGAGGAACAAACTTCTTTTTATGACCAGCATTACTCTTATTAAAGCCTAGACCACTATTGTCATTTGGGTGATGATAATTAATGATCATGTCATTCGTTCTTTTTGTGCTTTCAGTAAAGGATGATAAATCTACTGAAAGGGAATTAATCCTAAGTTTCAACTGACTAATTTCCTCAGATCTATCAATAGAGATTTTTTTCATATCGTTTACTTGTTTCTTAAGGCAGACGTTTTCCTTTTCTAATACTTTCGTGTTCTTCAAGTTTTCAACAAACTTCTTTTTCAGAGATCAATACTGTTTTAGTATAATATGTGAATCTTCTAGGGTTGCCATCATACTCTTTTTGTTTCCTTTATTTTTCTTCGATTCTCTTCTCAGCAATGGACATTCAGACTTGTAATGTCTTGGTTCGTTGCACTCATAGCAAATGATAGACGTCTTCTTTACTATTTTTCTTAAAAGAGAAATTCTTGCTTCCTTTCGCTTTCTTCTTCTACATCATTCTGATCTTCCTTAAGATGAAAGATAATTCGTCATCATCTTCACTTGAATCACGATCAGATTCGTTGGTATCATCTTTCTTGACTTCTTCGATCTTTAAAGCTTTAGACAAAGAACTTTTATTTCTTTGAGTCTTGTAATTTTTCTGACCAACCTTTAATGCTATGGAGTTGTCTCTCTTCGGTTTATCTTCAGCATCCAGCTCTACTTCATGTATCTTCAAGGAACCAAGCAATTCATCTAGCTTTAATTTGCTCAAGTCCTTGGCTTCTTGTATAGCAGTGACTTTGGGTCTCCATCTCCTCAGCAGACTTCTGTGAATCTTCCTCACATGGTCTTGATTATCATAGATTCTCCCAAGAGTTTTAAGTCCATTAACGATAGTTTTAAATCTTCCAAACATCTGATCAACAGACTCATCTTCTTGCATCTTAAATAGCTCATACTAATGTACAAGAATGCTGATATTGGACTCTTTCACCTAGTTTGTGCCTTGATCTGTGATGGATAGAGTGTCCCACATCTCCTTCGCAGTCTCTCGCATCCATGAACTTTATCATATTCACTTCTGCTCAATGCACAACTCAGGAAGAACTTGGCCTTTGAATTTAGTTGAAATCTGGCTTTGTGATCAGCTGACCATATGTTCCAAGGAATAGCATTTCCTTCATCATCTACTGGTTCATATGGACCATTTTAAAGGATATCCCAAAGATCATTGTGTGTGGATTCTATGAAGTGTCGCATCCTGTATTTACAATAATGATAATCTTCACCATTGAACGCAGGAGATCTTATGACGGAGGCACCTTTAGCTATAAAATCATGTGATTCTGCCATGGATATTTGACCTCACTTTGTAAAGGTGGTTCTTGGAAACCGAGCTTTGATACCAATTGAAGTAAATCACATGTTATTATAGACTTTATGAACAATAAACTCGATACATAGAAGGGGGGTTGAATAGTGCATCCTCTTTTTAATGAATACAAAAATTTTTGATAAGAACTTCTATTTCTCTTGTTGAGAAGATGTAAAAAAAATTATTACGTATTTTAAATCGCAAATAACTTCTATATTGTAGTTTAACTACAAAGTAAGTTGAAGGGATAAAAAGTTGACACTGTGATTTTTATACCGGTTCAACCCAAACTGTGGGCTACATCCAGTCCACAGAGTTCGTTTGAGTGTTTCACTATACTTCAAACAATTACAAGTATTCTTTTCTCTTTTAGAGCCTCTTCAGGTCTCTTACACCAAGTATTCTTTCAGCTATCTTAGCCTCTCCAGGCTATCTGCCTTCTCTTTCTCTCATTAGAAAAAGATATCGTAGCTTTTGTTACAGTAATAATAGCTCTCTCAGTATTGCACTACAAAGATCTCTTTTGTAAGTAAGCACTCAAAGATCACTGATATCGTATGTTCATTAGCCCGAAAGCTTCAACTGAGACTTGTATTTATAGCCTCATTCTCTAACCGCTTCTTGATCTTTGATAACTGCTTCTTGATTCTTGGTAATCGTCATTTAATTGAGTTATGTAACTAACTCCAACTAAGTAACCGTCCGGCGTGCTACTATATCATCTTTATGCCTATGCCTTTGCGTCTATGTTTTCTTGCGTTTACTTCTTTGCGTCTATCTCTTTGTGTCTATCTTTTTTGCGTCTACTTCTTTGCATATATGTTGTCTTGCAACTACTTCTTTGTGTCTATGTTTTTTGTGTCTCTATCTTTCCGTTTATATTTTGTGTCTATATTTTTTGCGTCTATATCTTTTCATCTATATTTTGCGTCTCTATTGACTTGCATCTGTGTCCTTGTGTCGATCTTTTTGCATCCATCTCTTTATGTCTATTTTTTTGCGTCTATATCTTTCTGTCTATATTTTGCATCTATATTGACTTACTTCTGTGTCTTGTACTTCGTCTGCACACTTAACACACTTGTCAAAATGTTTATTTGTTTCTAACATTATTATTATTTGATTGTCATCAAAATTGATTATTGTAAAGTTCTCTTGACTTAACAGATAGAACCTAAACGATAGAACACAGACGATAGGATGTCAAACATGGACGACAAGAAAGTCAAAGACAAATGATAGAACCCAGACGATAAAAACACAGACTATAATAAAACATAGACTATGGGCCAACCATAGACGATACAAAGAAGAAGTTAAGCTAGTATGATTGAACAGTCACCTAGTTAGAGTTAATCACAGAATTCATTAATCAAGGATCAAGATGTAATTAAGGAAAAAAAACGTTTGATGAGGTCAAGATGAAATTTCAAGTTTAAGGATTGTCCTGGTGAGGGCACTCCCCCTTGTAGGATGCAAGTCCAGATGTCACTCAGGACGTCAGACACATGTCTCGTAAGGGTAGGGTCCCAACACTTATGGTATCAGAGCAGCTAGGTTGAGATCCAGGTGAACGACCAAGTTTAAGAGTATCCGAATCATAAATTGGGAAGGTGGAGACATGAAGTGTACATGTATTGTTTTAAATGAATAACTTGCAATATTTTGGATTGTTTTTCATGATTTGAAATTGTGTAGTACGATGTGAAATGTTTTGCACAATTTGAACTATTGAGCATGAACTAAAGATTTCCACTGGTTTTATATTGAAGGAGTGATTATACCACCTCGAAGGAGAACTCAAGGAGCTTTGGTTCGATCCAGCTCTCATCAAGGGAGCACCGATGAGTTTTTTTTTCCCACAAGATGCGGGGACACATTCTGCACTTGATCCTGAGGCACCTAGTGTGCATCATGATGTGCCTCCATCGCCCCCTCAGATGCCTCAAGCCAACCCTTTAGATCCAAGGTTTTTCCAGGTTTTTGCTCAAGCTTTCTCCTATGCCATGGGTTAAGGATCTCAAGTTCCCATGCAAGCTCTAGTGGAAAGGACTGGACAATATGATAAGCTCCACAAGTATGGAGCTGTGGACTTCAATGGGATTAAAAATCATGAAGAGGCTGAGGCATGGTTGAAGAGGACCGAGAGGGTCCTAATTCAGATGAAGTGCTCGGCTAAGGAGAAGTTAGATTATACAGTGAGCTTGTTACAAGAGGATGCACTTCATTGGTGGGAATCAGTACCCCACAGTCAGCTTATGCCTCTGGCATTGACATGGAGAGATTTTATGGAGGTATTCAGGAAAAGTACCTCTCAAGGGTGTACATACAAGAGAAAGCCAGGGAGTTTCAGAACCTCACATAGAGGGACATGAGTGTGAGCGAATATGAGCTGAAGTTCACCCAACTTTCCCGATATGCAGCAAACATTGTGGCAAATGAAGAAGATAAGTGCCGCAAATTTGAAGGAGGTCTTCATTTGGGGATCAAGGAGAAAGTCTTGATCAATAATTTCTATGACTACTAGCAATTGGTAGAGGTTGCACTCCAGGCTGAGAAATTGGAGAACATAAAGAATGAAGTGAGCAGGAAGAGCAAGAACAGGGAGTAGTCTTCCAAGAAGGGGATGAGTGCTCCAATGCCTGAGAGGAGTGTGAAAAGCTTCCATACACAGATTAAGGTGGGGACTGGTGCTTCTGGTAAGGATAAGCAAGCAAGAACAGTATCAGTGCAAGTATCAACAACAGGAGGCAATAGCAGGATGGGGAGGAGTAGATTCACAAATCCCCAATGTGAGCATTGTGGGAAACTACACAAGGGAGAGTGTCTCAAGTTAGTTAGAGCATGTTTTCGATGGGGAGAGAGGGGACTTGATCAGAGATTGTCCCCAAGTACCGAGGAAAGAGGGGTCTCAGTTTCAAGCCCCAAAGAGAGCAGAAACAGTGGGAACTAGGCTAGTTATAGAGGTGGGCAGTTCTGGAGCTGCAAAGAAGGCTATACCTCCAGACAGGCTAAAGGTCAAGCTCAGGATAAGGCAAGAGTGTTTGCCATGACAAGGGAGGAAGCTGCAGCTGCACCTGAAGTTGTCACGGGTATGGATCGGTTATTCAATTCTGTAGTATATGTGTTGATTGATTCTGGTTCCACACATTCTTTTGTTTCTTCAAGCATGACATTACATGATGTGAATTCAATGCCTTTGGATAACCCTTTGATAGTTAGTACTCCTTTAAGGAGGAATGTGATAATAAGTCAAGTATACAAAGGTTGTGAACTCTTCATTAAGGGTGCTAGATTGGTAATGGATTTACTACTAGACCTAAAAGGCTTAGATGTAATACTGGGAATGGATGTCATGGAGAAGTATCAAGCAAAGTTGGATTGTGGCCTTAAGGAAGTGGAATTTAATCTAGGCAATAAAGCGAAGGTGATTTTTATAGGGCACAGGAAAACACCAGTGCTGAGAATTATTTTTGCTTTGCTAGCTGACCGAATGATGGAAAAGGGGTGTGAAGCCTTCTTGGCACATGTGGTGGATGCGGATGTGAATGAAAGGAGGAAAGAGGATTTCCCAATTGTGAGAGAATTTCCTGATGTGTTTTCAAAAGACTTACCAGGTTTGCCACCGGTGAGGGAAATCGAGTTTGCCATTGACTTAATTCCTGAAACCGCACCTATTTCTATACCACTATATAGGATGGCTCCAGTTGAGTTGAGGGAGCTTACAGAATAGTTGGAGGAACTGTTAGAGAAGGGGTACATAAGGTCAAGTTTGTCACCATGGGAAGCTCCGGTTTTGTTTGTTAGGAAGAAGGATGGGACATTGCTAATGTATATTGATTATCAGAGACTCAACAAGGTGACCATTAAGAACAAATATCCTCTCCCATGAATAGATGATCTGTTTGACCAGCTGCATGGAGCAAGGGTTCTCCAAGATTGATCTCAGGTTAGGTTATCATCAGCTCAGAATCAAGGAGTCTGATGTAAGTAAGACAACCTTTAGGACTCGGTTTGGACATTATGAGTTCCTAGTCACGCCATTTGGTTTGACAAATGCTCCAGCTGCATTCATGGATCTTATGAATAGGGTTTTCAAGCAGTATTTAGATCAGTTTGTCATAGAGATGACATTCTGGTATATTCTAAAAGTGAAGGGGAGCATGAGGAGCATCTATGGATAGTGTTGCAGACACTGAGGGAGAAGGAGCTTTATGCTAAGTTCAGCAAGTGAGAATTTTGGCTCCATGAGGTAGAATTCCTTGGACATGTAATTTCTAAAAATGGGGTATATGTGGATCCATAGAAGATTGAAGCAGTGATAAATTGGCATGCACCTAAGACAATGACAGAGGTGAGGAGTTTTCTGGGTCTGACCGAATATTATAGGAGGTTTGTGGAAGGATTCTCTATGATAGCTACTCCGATGACTAAGTTATAGAGGAAGAATCAGAAATTTTTTTAGAGTGAGGAATGTCAGAAAAGTTTTAAGGAGCTCAAGAGAAGATTAAATAGTGCTCCAGTGTTGATGTTGCAAACTGGAGATGAGGGCTATACAGTATACAGTGATGCTTCAAGGAAGGGTTTAGGCTGTGTGCTGATGCAAGGAGACAGGGTGATAGCTTATGCTTCAAGGCAACTGAAGCCTTATGAATTAAATTATCTGACCTATGATTTGGAATTGGCAGCAGTGATCTTTTCCTTAAAGATTTGGAGACATTATTTTTATGGGGTTCAAACGAGGATCTTTACTGATCATAAAAGTCTCAAGTATTTATTAAGTCAGAAGGAACTGAATTTGAGATAGAGAAGGTGGATTGAGTTGCTTAAGGATTATGTTTTGTTGATTGAGTATCATCCAGGAAAGGCAAATGTAGTGGTGGATGCTTTAAGTAGGAAATCCTCAGTAGCACATGTTCAAACAGTTTATCTACCTTTATTGGAAGAGATGGCTAAGCTTATGATAAGCTTAAAACAGGAGGAACTAAGTTGTATTGTAGCTAATTTCAGAGTAGGGCAGATACTCAGGGGAAAAGTAAAGGAGTTACAAGTATAGGATGCAAAATTAAGTAAGCTTCAAGAAGAAATTAAGAATGGTAAGAAATCTGAAGTGGTGTTGAGAGATGATAGGCTCGTGGTTGTAGGAAACCGACTTTATATCCCAAATGTCAAGGAAGTGAAGGATGAGATACTGGATGAAGCACACAATGTGCCTTATGCCATACACCTAGGTAGCACTAGGATGTACAAGGATTTGAAAGAGCATTTCTGGTGGAAAGGCATGAAGAAGGATATAGCAGAATATGTAAGCAAGTTTCTAGTCTGTCAGCAAGTCAAGGCTGAACACCAGGCACCTTCAGGAAAGTTAAGGCTATTGTCCGTTCCTGAGTGGAAGTGGCAAAGGGTGACTATGGACTTTTTGATGGGTTTGCCTAAGACTAATAAGAAGCATGATGCCATATGGGTTATTGTTGATCAGTTGACGAAGTCAACCTATTTTTTGGCAATTAAACAGACTGATTCCTTACATGTGTTAGCAAAGAAGTACATTGATGAGAAAGTAAGATTACATGGGATTCTAGATTCCATAGTTTCTGACATGGATCCTCGATTTACTTCGAGATTCTGGGGAAGCTTATAAGAAGCTCTAGGAATCAAGTTGAATTTCAGTACTTCTTTTCATCCTCAGATAGATGGTCAATCTGAGAGGACCATTCGGACACTTGAGGGAATGCTCAGGGCAAGTGTGATGGACTTCAAAGGAGCTTGGGATGAGCATTTGCCATTAGTCGAATTTGTGTACAACAATTCTTACCATTCGAGCATTCAGATGGCTCCTTATGAAGCACTATATGGAAGGAGATGAAGAACTCCTATATATTGGGATAAAGAAGGAGAAAGGATGCTAATAGGACCAGAATTGGCTCAGATGGCAGTTGACAAGGTTAACTTAGTTAAGCAAAGGATTAAAGTAGCTTAGGATAGAATGAAGAGTTATATTGATGCACACCGAAAGGAGATGGGGTATGAAGTTAGTGAGAAAGTGTTACTTAACACATCTCCTTTGAAAGGAGTCATGAGATTTGGCAAGAAGGGCAAGTTAAGCCCAAGATATGTGGGTCCTTATGAAATTCTAGAGAGGATCCACATATATGCAAAAATATACATAAAAACATATCAACATAAACTCTCCTCCTTTGTAATTATAAAAAATAATAGAGTATAGGGAGGAAAGAAATATCATAAGTTCAAATAAGCCAGGTAGAAAAGAATAGTAACAAAGTTAATGAAGGGATTCAAAGATTTTTCTTAGCAAAACCTACATGTCAAAAATCTGATTTTACATGCTATCTATTTGTTTTGGCATTTGTTCTTAATTGGCTTGAATGTTCTGTAGTTGTTGATGGAGTTTTGCACTATTTTCATCCTGAGGAGGAACATGAGTTTGTTGGTTTGGGGTAGGATCTAAGTTTTCTACTACTATTTTAGATCTTTTGTTTATCCAGACATTGTTTTCCAATTTGTATCCAAATTGATAGGGAATAGAAGGGTGAAACTTAGTCGGAATATACCAATTCATATTTACAAAAGGAACTCCATAATTACTGAAAACTAGTAAGCAGCATCCCATACGGTAAGCAACTATTTGTATTCTTATGATTCCTCTTATCCACAATGAACCTCAAGATCATAGCTGGAAGATTCATTTTATTTCTTTTTAGCAAATTATACACCACATAAGTGTCCAACAGGTTGCACCTTTCAACTGAGCAACTCATAAAAATAATTGAAGTGGCTGAAAGCAATGCAAGGCATCATGGTATTAAGTCTAATTGCTTGCTTCAGGGTCTCCCATATTGGGTGTTCTCAGCATGAAGGCAGATGGATTTGACAACTTCAACTAACTCCAAATCATCAACATCCCACTTATGACAAGGAAAATTAGTTCTCCCTATGGGAGATACTTTCAGTATATCTCCTAAGATTTCTTTAGATAGTGGTTTAGTGAAAATGTCAGCTACTAGATTCTTAGTATTAATATGCAAAAGATTGATGGTTCCTTCTAAAATCATGATCTCTAAGAAAACGATGTTTGATTTCTATATGCTTGGTCCTAAAATGATGCACAGGATTTTTAGAAAGATTTATAGCACTAGTATTATCACATAATATAGGAATATGAGAAAAGTTTAGAGAAATCCTATATTTGAACCTTCATCCACAAGATTTGGGGCAATTGCTTTGTATTTTGCTCCAGTCATTGACGCACTCTACAATTTTGCTTCTTATAATACCAAGATACTAAACATCTTCCAAGAAATTGACAGTGACCACTTGTGCTTTTTTGATCGATTTTGTCACTTGTATAATCTACAACACAATAGCTAACTACGTCAAATAAATCAGCTTAATACAAAATCCATAGTTCTATGGAGATATCGATAGATTCTTTTGACTACTTAAAAATGGCTTGCTTTTGGAATTGATTGAAAGCGTGCACAAAGATATACACTAAGCATAATGTCAAGTCTTGAGCTTCTAATATATATTAGTGATCTAATCATTTCTTTATACTTTATCTCATCTATAGCTTTGCCTTCTTCATCTTTATCAAGTTTAGTTCAAGTGTACATGAGAGTACCCATCAGTTTGGCATTTTCAAAATGATATTTCTTGATGAGCTCCTTTATGTATTTGTCTTAGATAATAAATATTTTTTTCTATTTTTCTTATTTAAAACCTAGGGGTTGCTTAAAAAATACTTCTTCGTTAATGTAACCATTTAAGAATGCACTTTTAACATCCATTTGGAACAACTTGAAGTTTTTATAGCATTCAAAGTTACGTAAAATTCTAATATATTCCAATCTAGCAACCAATCTAGAATTGATTCAATTCGTCTTTCACGGCTAAAACCCAATTTTTTCGGTAAAGGCCTCTTCAACAGTCTTTGGCTCTATTTGTGAGATGAGAGCAACAAAGTTGTTCGTGAACGATAATCTTGTTTTTAGACTTTTAAAGGGATCTCCTAGAATATATTGATATATATCAATACCTTTCCATTCTCTTAATGTTTTTCCTTGCATAAGTTCCTGCTGAGATAAAGGAGCCTGCTCTATTCTAGCTTCAGAGTGGTCTTCTTGATTTTGTAATTCTAAAGGTATTATAGGTGTAGTTTGATTCTTCGATGTACTTTTAGGTGCTAATGGATGCTCTTCATCTTTTGAGTCAATAATTGTTGTTAAAGGTAGTGCTTCATCAAATACCACATGTATTGATTCTTCTATCTTCTTTGTTCTTTTATTATATACTCTAAATCCTTTACTAGCAGTATTGTAGCCCAAAAAGATACCTTTGTTTGGTCTTCCATTGAACTTTCCAAGCTTGTCTTTTCCATTATTTAGAACGAAACACTTATGGCTAAATGCTCGAAAGTAAACATCATTTAGTTTTCTTTCTTTGCACAGCTCATAGGGGTCTTTTTTAGAATAGGTCATATGAGACATCTGTTAATTATATAAGAAGTGGTTGACATGGATTTTGCCCAGTAACCATGAGATAGGTCACTTTTGCATAGCATTGTTCTGGATATATCTACAAGAGTCTTATTCTTTTTCTCAACAACTCTATTTTGCTGAGGAGTCTTTGAGCTTGAGAAATGGTGAGTTATACCTTTTTTTTTGTAGAAGTTTTCAAATTTTCCGCTATCAAATTATCCTCTATGATTGCTTTGATTCGATCTAATGCAATATCCTCTTTCAATCTAAACTTTCTTGAAAAACTTCTCAAAGACTTCAAAAGTATCATCTTTATTTGATAGAAAATAAACCTATGTAAATATAGAAAAATCATTTACTATAATAAAATCATAATCTTTTCCACTAAAACTTTAAGTCCTAATAGGATCAAATAAATCTATGTGCACAAATTTAAGTGGCTGGTTAGTTGTCACAATATTTTTAGGAGGGAAGCTGCTTCTAATTTGTTTTCCTTTTAACAAGCTTTACAAACATGATTGTTCTTAAATTTAAAATTCGGCAGTCCTTTGACTGTTTTTGGACAATTTTGATAAAATGCTCATGCTAGCATGTCTAAATATTCTATGCCAAATAAGTGAATCCTTTTTTATTGGGACAAAACACTTGTCACTTTGAGAAGATATATCTTCCAATTGAGCATAGTATATGTTCTAATTTCTAGGAACAATGAAAATAACATTGTTATCAAGATTGTTAATTATTTCGCAATGTGATGCATAGAAAGTAAATTTGTAACCATATCACATTATTGACTTACGTTAAGCAAGTTATGATTCAATCTATCAGCAAAAAGAACATTATCAATAAAAGCAGAGTCAGAATCATTGATTTTACAAATTTCAGTGACCTTTTCCTTGTTTTTATCGACAAAGACATCATTACCTCCGTCTTCCCTTCCAATATAGTTGAACTGTGATATTTCAATTTTCATGTGTCTCGAATAGCCACTATCAACAATCCATTGATTTTCCTTTGTCTTCGTTTTGAAGCATATCTGTAGAGTGTATTATCTCATTTTAGGTACCAAATTTTTTTAGGTCTTTTCATGTTAGTAGTTCAACCTTTTGATCTCTAAACATACATTTGATATGATTTTTTCATTTTTTTTGAAAGTAACAAGAGTAACTAATATGACTATGCCTACCACAATCGCACAAAATAGATGAATGATAGTTGTTATAATTTTTTCCATTTACTAGGTTCCTGCTGTTTTGGCTATAGCTACTGATGGATTTAACAAAGAAGTTTTTGTATGGCCTGATATTATTGTTTCCATTATATCCTATTATGGCCTTACAAAAAACACATTTACCACTCCCAAGTAATGCATCAAGATTTTTTCTTCTATTAACAAAATTAGCAAGATCTTTTTCAAGAGAAACATTTTTCTTAGCACATTTTTCTTTTTCAATTTTTAAAGCAGTAACTTTCTCTTCTAAATGTTTTATCTTAGCAAAGTCATTTTCAAGCAATGAGTCTTCTAATTGAATTATTTTTGTTCCAAGCATTCATTTATAGAAATTGTTTATTTATTAATGTCTTCAAAAGAAGTGACTTTAGACAACAAATCTTTGTTTTCCAATTCTAATAATTTAATCTTATTTACTAAAGATTCATCATTGTTTTTTGACTTCTCAACCATTTTGAAATATTGCAATGTTAATTTTTTTAGTGATCATGTAAGTCATGATTTACGTCTATCAATTCATCAATTTCAATAGCAGAGTCAGAATAATATACCTCTTCATCTCCTGATTTGACCATAAAGTAAACATTGTTGACTTCCTTAGGCTCTTCTTCTTCAAAGTTATCAAAATCCTCATCCGACCAAGATGCAGTTAAAGCCTACTTTTTGGGTTTTCTATTTTCTGTCTTATCCTTTTAAAGAAGATGACATTCTAGTCTTGTGTGTCTAGGATTCTTGCAATGATAGCATATGATTTGGTTATGTTATGTATTGCTATTGTCGCTGCTACGTTTTAATAGGAACTTGTTGTTTCTAGTTTTCTTGTTTCCTTATATTTTGTTCAAGAGTTTTTTTTTTGTAGAAGCAGACATATTTTTTGACCATGAAGTTGAATTCATCATGTCCATCTATTTATAACTCATTATCACTATGTTCATCATTTGACGAATTTGATCCATTAATTGCTTTTAGTGTCATTCCTCTTTTGTATGAGGATCCTTCAACTCGCCTATGCTCGACTTCATGAATCATTAAGTTTCCTCTTAACCAATCAACAATTTTCCAGAGTCGTCACTTTAGGTCTTCCTTTGGCAATGATCTTAGAATTTTTATTACCAGCTCGTTATTTGGATATTTCTTGGCCAAGTTTTTGAAGGCAGTACGAAATTGTTGAAACGTCTGAAGAATTTGTCTATTGTTTCTCCTTGTTTCATGCAAATAGTCTTACACTGATGCACTAAAAGACATATTCTATCTTTTTTTACCTCATTCGTTCCTTCAAAAGTAACTTGAAGCTTTTTCCACATTTCTTTTACTGTAGAACAGTAGGATATCTTTTTGTTCTCTTCTGGAGATAATGCACAAATCAGATGATGTCTTACTTTGGCATTCAACTATATATTTATTCTATTAGAATCAGTCCACACTTCTACATTGCTTGTAGCAGGAGGTGTAAACTCTAACTTTGATAGCTTGCCAGATTTCAATATCCACCGATTAAAGATAAATGGTCATTCTCTCTTTCCAATAAAAGTAGTTATTTCCATTGAAGTAAGGAGGCTTTAAGATGGATTGTCCTTTGAGGCTTCTTAAATTATTTGCTATGATCTATCATATGTTGTAAAACACAATAAATGTGAAACCTCACTTTTATACTAAATGATAAAGCAAACACATGCAAGAGGGGGTGAATTGTATGCAAAAATTTTCACAAGTTTTTTTAATTTGTACAATAAACTGATCCTAATTAACGAATAAAAGTAGTAAGAGCTTGTTAGATGATAAAGCCTTTTAAACCACAGGAGCCTATTAGGCGATAGGAGCCATTTATGGGTTAGGACCTTGTTTAAACGAAAGGACCTACTAAATGATAACTTATATTAAAAGAATTTAAAAATAAAAGACACCTATTAAAATTGAAAGGAACCTTTCAAGTTGAAAACAAAAGGAGTGTCTTATATTATTGAAGGAGCCTATTGATAAAAAGAACACACACATAATATAATGCAGAAATTTAAAAGTTAAAGAGAGAAAAAAGGGACGCAGTCAATTTATACTAATTCGACTTATAACCCAAGCCTACGTCTAGTCCCTAAGTATCCAACTTGAGTGTTTCATTATAAGAATCTGAGTATTAAATTTGACGAGCCTCTTCAAGCTTACAAATACATATTTTTCTAGGTTCTCCAACCTTCCACATTCAAAGTGTGTAACAAGTTTCTAAAAGCTCCCAGAAAAATATGTGTAAAATCAAAAGTAAGTTCTCAAATAACAATTTCTCTCTTGATAAAGTGATTTTACTTTCTAAGGAACAATAAGAATAATATGACTCTCAAGAATATTGATGCAACTTAAATGTTTTAAAAGTCTGTGTATATTGGTTGCTTCATATGACTATTGCTCTTCTTTAAATAATCAACTTCTTTAATTAACCATTGCTTCATATCAATTATAAGTTGCCTTTAGATTTTCAATATCATCTCTGCTGGAACAAAAATTTTCAAAGCTAACTTTTCAAAAAGGTAAGATCCTCCCAGATGTTAATAAGAAAAGTTTACTAAAAAGGTTCCTCCAAGAAAGGAAGTAATTTTCCTATGATTTTATTTCCTTTTAAAAATAAATACCGTTATCTATGTAAGGAAATAAATCCAATTTGAATTTTGAAATAATATATAGTTATCATCAAAATTGTTAAATATAAACCTTGATCTAATAGGGCCCTCCTACCTATTGCTCTATATATACTAATACTCTACAACTTTAAGATTAGTGACTTTTAGATTGGTAAGATAAGATTTAACTTCCTTGCAAGGTTTGTTTAGGCATTACTACCTTCAGCTTCTAAAGATAAAACAGTGGAGTTAAAGTACCTTATGAGGAGCTAAGGATTGATGATTAAGCTCATAAACCTTAGGAGCTCCTTTCACAATTCGTTTCTTTAATAGGCGAAATTAGAGGCTTATATAAATTGATCTAAACTCTTCATAAACCCATAGCTTCAACTAAAAAATGCATGCACTGGATAAAAGAATAATGACTAGCACTTTAATCAGGGAAGGGTTATAGGTTACCATTACCTTGTCTAAATGATGTTTTTCATATTTAGTTAATAAACTTTATTTGTTCTTAGGAAACTAAATATTCTCACATTTATCCTACTTTAATTTTGGCTGTAAAAGGACAAATAACATTGGCTTGATTAAGGTAATACAGTCATCTATAACCAAATACTTCCTAAGGTCATGAATACCTTTATTATTTAAAGAAAAAATGAATATAGAGCTATTTAGAGGAGATATAGGTTTTACCCTTGGCCTTATAACCTGATTTTCTCTTTTCAATTGTGATAAGGCCATTAGTTCCTTCAGAATTATCAAATTTTAAAAGCTATTGGATCTACATGAAGTGATTTAGAGATTGTACTAAGAGTGCCAATTATGGCATTCACTGGATAATCCATTCTAAGCAAAGAAGGTGTATCACCATTAAACACCAAAGGCAACACATGTAAGGTTTGAATAACCTCTAAGGGACTTTAGGAAATCCATTTATTCATAGCCCTATATTGTGCCTCTAAAGGAAGTTCTTGAGGATCAGAATGTTCCTACTATTGACTCTCATTGGTTCCTTATAATCACTCTCTCAACTTCAATGTGGTAGGTTTCTAAGATTGTATTTAGTGCAATAAGAAGGGTATCCATTAATAAGTCCATTGATAAGTTACCCTTATGGATAGAGTGTCCAAATCCTCTAATCTAAGTTGAGGAAATTCTTCCTTCATATCCACACTCGTACATATCCAAACATAACCAATTCTTCTTCATAAGGCATTTGCCTCATCCGTATATAATGGCTTGCCTATGTAACAAGTCAAATGGCTTGATCCCTTAGTGGACCAATATTCGAGAGCAATTTGATGGAAATTATCCTATATTAGTACTTGTTTCTATTTTACATCTTCCAATTTGTAGTTAGGTTCCTTATTTACAGAAAATTGGTAAGCCCTTGTAATGTTAAGGCTAGATTCAATTACTTTAAGAGAATTATTCTTAAAAGATAATATAGAGAGGAATAGTTAATTATTTAGCTGTACTTCTTATTGACCTTATTCTTCTAGTATTTCAAAGGCTAAAACTTGATAATAGGAAAAGGTAGAAGGCAACTATTGTAGTAGACCAGAAGCAAGCTCCTCCTTTATTAAGTCCAGGGAGGGAGATAAGGACCCCATTATTAATAGTAGGAGGATATAACTAAAGTAAGGAATTTGAATGTTCACCTAAAACAAACTTACAGTTGACCTTGGGGATGGGAGTTACATGTTTCCTAGAGAAGGAGTAGCCAAAGACTGCTAGGTTTAAGGGATTAGGGGGATAAAGCTTTGAAGAGGTGTTTGAGGATGAAGAATGTAGTGAAAGAAAAGTTGGCAAGGATGTTTCATGAGAAGATAGGATCTATAATCTTTTATTTTTGGAAATTTAGAAGATCTGCAGTCTTAGAAAGAAAAAATTGAATCTAACAAAAAATAAAGTCTTAAAATTGAGTTCTATAAACAGTAATATGTAAAGGCACAAAAAATAAAAGAATTAGACTATCCCTTGTAAGAGTAAAGCTTTCCTAAAAATAGGAGCATCTCGTAAGAAGAGAGTAGTATAGAAGAAGTGAAGAAGAAGAGAGATAACTATACAAAGGAAAAAGAGGAAACCATGAGTTCGAGAGAGGGACATTAAGAAGACAAAAGAGTAGGTAGAAGAATGGGTACTCCAGTGAAGAAAAAACAAAGCTCATATAGATTAGAAGTTTAAAGAAGTTAGAGCCATTTTTTATTGACATCGTTTAGTAATATGAATGAAAAATTAGTGATGGAATTGTATTTTTTTCTATACTTCTAGTAAAAGCAAATGCATCCATATAAGTCCAAGCAAATGGCAATATGTCATGTATTAAAAGAAAATGATAGATCCAAAAACAAATTTATCATATGATGACATAATCAATAGTAAAAAAATATAAATTGTTGATCCAAAATTAAAATTCCTTTAAAATCATACATAATTACTTGCCAAAAGATATATGAAAGGGGATTATGCTCCATATTTTACTCTTACTATCCATTAGACTAAAAACGTGCTCATGTGATAAGTGTCTACTTCTTATGCTATCTTTTTCTTTGCGTCAACTTGTAAATGTTACAAAGTTATGCTTAATTTTAGTTTTAACATTAGATTATTTAGCGCAAGAGAACAACTTGAATGTAAGAGGATTAACATTTCCATATTTTATTTGAGTGGCATGTGTTGAATTACTAACCTGCCAATACTCTCATGTTTAATTTATTATATAGACTATCAATAAACATTATGGGTGGAATTCACATTATTTATTTTTTAATTAGGCATAGTAATATGTTCTTTACTATTGGCACAAATAAACTATATCAATTAGAAGATATAACATTAAAGTGAAAGTTAATCAAAACATACATGTGAAGCATTTCTAAAACTAAATAACATTACATTTCATATACATATACTATGAAGATGCTTTGGTTTTAGCTTCTAGGTCTTTAAAATGATCCAAGTTGGGGACCTGAATAGAATATTCCAAAATATAATTCATTCATATTATATTGATATACATCTATGAAAATATTGTTAAGTGTTAAATAAAAGTCACTAACATTTTTTTTAACAGTGAGCGCACAACATAGCTATAACTAGCAATGGTTAGTAAAGGTTAATCATATAAGGAATACAAGTGTTAGTAACAGTCCTTTTCTTATTATCTAACTAAAAAATATTGGGGATAAAGATTGATCAAAATCAAACTAAAAATAAAAACAAAATATATCAAAACAATTGATAAACTAGAAAGGAATTGAACTAATGATCAATAAATGAAACAATGGTACCTAGGATTCAAATCCTACCAAGGACTTCTCAGGCAATCATGATTTCACTTATCATTTTAATCTAAAGTTCACTAGACTGTGGAAATTCCTCAGTTATATTAATATATTTCTTAAGACTATTAACACATAATCCTAGGTTGATTAATTAAAATCATTTTCTAAGTAAAAAAATTAGAATTTCACTATTAGGTTTGAACATAATCTAGAAGATTTATGTCAATTTATCTCTTGATTTGTAAGCAACTCCTTTCAGTTATTCTAGATCTATTCATATAAAGGACTTGTCAATATTAATTTTATTAAATCACACATAAATCAATATATTGAAAATATTAATTCAAGAATAAATAAAAAACACATAACTGTATGTCAATGAAACTAAAGAATAAATTAAAATCACTATAAGGTCTATCTCGGGGTTCATCTAATTCAAATACCATAAAAAGTTTTGTTCATATTCATATCCAACAAAATACCAAAACTAAAGAGAAAACTAAAAATCAAGGATGACGTTATGACATCCCTTTAATCTTTAAAATCTTGACTATAGATTGATGAAATTTCACACCAAAATGGGTTTTCTTGGTTATTCTTCGTACCTCTAACTATTATAAGGTTTCCTTTTATGCTTTCTTAGCCTCTTCCTTACTTTTGCCCCCCAATCTTAGCTTTTAAAATATAAAAGTTAGATTATAAGAGATATATTGGCCTTAACGCAGGCGTGTTTGATGGTCATGTACTTCAAAAAAAGTTTGATGGCCGTGTACTTCCCTAGTTTATAATCTAAAAGTTTGTATTTGTGAAGTGAATTCCATCCATTATCAGTCATCCTGGTAAAAATAAAATAAAACAAAATAAAGTATCAAAACATAATAAGAAAATTAAAGGAAGACAAACTAAGTATATCTATAAAAATTTTGTTGTTTACTATATGAAAAAGAAATAATAAAAAGAAAAATAATATTAGTTTAGCATGGCTAATCCCTTTCTAACTATCATGATAAAACAAAATAAAAAATAAACACAAAATTTGTGTCAAATATCTTTAGAATCCCAGATATTTTGAATGACCAAATTGGACAAAGAATCTAATATTTGGTCATTTGCCTACTCTTGCTCTGCCTCTATTTAAGGATTTGTCTATATGGAAGGAGTGTTTGGCTCTTAAGTGTCATAGGGCATTGCCCCTACTTCTACTAGGATGTTTGGCTATTAAGAAGTCATCGGTGATATAAAGGCTCTCATTAGTGGAGGTGGAGCCACTACTCCCAAGTGTTTAGAAATTTGCACAAATACCTTGTCCATCCACTGACTATGCACCTCTAACCATATTAATCTATTTACAAAATCTCATTATCTCTCGCTAATGGTCCACTAAAATTCTATAATCCAACTTATTTAACTCTCCAATCAAATGATTTTAAGTTAACTTTGATGTGTAAGTGTAAAATGTTAGCTAGGAGCACTTATGCTGTCATCCTATCATTTGGGCACCATTAAAGATCATGGTTAAGGAACATCCTATCTAGGCTACTTTTCTATTATCTTGACGTGGTCCACTTTTGCTTTAATGTAACTTTAGGCTCTTAAGCTCCCATTAGAATGTAATTGGATCTTTACTTCCCTAGCCTCCTCTAAATCATCCCTATTACTTTTAGAGCGTCAAAGATAATAGGTGCAATGTGTCACAATAGTCATATCTAGGACAAACACTCTAGAAGTTTTATGCCTTCGATTAATCGAGTGACGTACAAACCTATAATTATAGCTCTAAACCTAGCATTGTACACCTAACATTTGAAGAACCAGGTCAGGGCTTATACTAGGTGGATGGAGACTATCTCAATCATGCTATAAAGATAAAACATATATCTGTCCCTACTACAATAGTACTGAGCCCTCTCCTAGTTATCGTGTGACTCAGTGCTAAATGTATATGCCTTACTTTAAGGGATTTTAATTGTAGCACCTTGATCTTGTACACTCTTAGGGCCACTATCTATTAATGCTTAATGAAAATGCACTCTCTTTATTCTCGATGGGTAAGTTTACTGACAATGGCACAGAGTCCTTAGTAGTAATGTACTCATCTAAATATAAGCCCAGGCAAAGTAAGAATCTTTTGTAGCTTATTTCATGTATTTTTTCTGAACATTAGAAAGTATATGGTGTTGTTGACATCCCAAGTGTAATTTCTCTTCTCCAGTGTGAATGTCGTAAGGAACTTAAACGTTAACTCCCTTTAAGGTACATTCACTCAAAATAGACTAGAAAAATTCAACCAAACCTTTAAAACTCTTCTAAATCACATGAGTAACCCCAAAAACTTCATAAATCTCATAACATTAATTCTTGCACCTATTTCCCCTACAACTAGTCAAAAACTTAATAATAATATGAAATGAATAAAACATACATTAAATTGATCAACTTTAAGGAAAGTAGGATTAAGATCAAGTTTTGCATTAGGAAATAATGAGGGAGTGTCCCCCCAAAGGAAAGAAATAAGAGAGAAAAAGAGAAGCTTTGGACTGTTGTTAAGAGATTATAAAAAGATTTTGTTCAATATAGGTGATGACATTGGTGTATAATTGCCTCATGTTACCCAATTTAAGGTTTCATTTTAAAGAACATGAGTGAGTTAGACACTAAAATAAGCACTAAAATAGACATGTTATGATAGGTTAAGCACATGTTAAAATATAAGCATGTATCTAGATTGTGTTAATACAAGCATAAGATGACACATTCCACAATCATGTTGGGACACTATGTTGACACTAAAGTTAAAATACTTGAATTCTATACAACCACTAACACGTGTATATTTGTATAACTTCTCATAGTCACAAGAGAAAAAGTTAGGATTGAACAAGTTCATCAACATGAGTGCATTAGTGGCAGTTTATCTTACTATTTCTCAAACATCCTACCTTGTTTTGGGAACATAGGTATGCTAGCTGGTATGTGGGTGATTTACATCTATTTTTTAGCAATAGGGTTACCAACATAACTATGTTGGTGCTTATGCATCTTTTTATAACTTCTTTCATGTTATCTCTGCATTGAACATAGCCATGTTTCCACGTTATGTGGGTATGTAGATTAACAAGTCCATCAACACATGTAATTTTTTGTAACTTTTTTAGTTAGCCAAACTTGTACCTTCATTCTAGTCTAAAAATATATAAACATGCATAAGGCATAAAAGATGATAAACAACACCCATATAACAACCAACAGCAAAAAAAACTAAACCATAATATTAACTTATATAGATTGAGCTATAAAAATTAGAACCTAAAAACCTATAATAAAACTAAATGGAACCAAATTACTTATTAAGCTTCGGTTCCCTTCTAAAAAATGCTTGTTTAATTTCATTAATTTGACATTCCCACTTTAAATTATTGCATCATTATTTTACAGATTAAACTTCTCTCCTTGGAAAAGACATAGCTTTAATAGGTTCTCACTAATAATTTCTTAAGCAACATTTGAGACTAAAAAATCAATCACATTAAAAGTCGTCTTATTTAAAATAATATCTTAAAGCATCAGATATCTTGTAAGTGACCTCTTCATCTCTAACTATAAGAAACAATTCACAGTCATTTACATCAATTATTACCCTAAAAGTGGCTAAAAATAGATGACCTAAAATAAGAAGTACTTCGATGTCCTTGTTCATATCTACTATGTCAAAGTTATATGGGAAAATGAATTTGTCCATTTGGTCTAATAGATCTTCAATACACCTCTAGGATACTTAATCAAACTATTAGCTAATTGAATACTCATCCTTGTTAAGTTAGGTTCTCCTAACCCTAATTTCTTAAATAAACTATAGGGAATTAGTTAATGTTTTCCCCTAAGTCAACTAAGGCTTTTTCATTCTATAATTTTCCAATAAAGTAAAGAATAGTAAAATTCCTTAGATCCTTAAGCTTTTTAGGTAGTTTGTTTTGCAACATGATTGAGCGTTCCTTTCTTAGTGTTACTATAGATAACTCCTTTAACTTCCTTTTGTTCGATACCAACTATTTCAAAAATTTAGCATAATTGGGTATTGGCAAAAGAGTTTCAATAAAAGGTAAGTTTATGTGATTGAAGAGTTTTAAGTATAAATCACTTGTCCATACAATCTTTCTTCAATTCTACTGGGTATGGAATAGTAGGCTTGAACTCCTTCACCAACTTTAGTTGCTCACCTCCTTTGTCTAAATCTTTATCCATCTTTCAGTCTTCTCCTTAACTTGTTTCTTTTCTGCAATTAACTCCTTGCTACTTCTAAAAGTAACTACCTTTCTATGGTCCTTTAATTTTTTCTTTATGTTGTTAGGTAAGCCTACTTATGGTCTTTTAGAAATTAATTTGGCAAGTTAAGCTTCATTAGCTTGAAAGATAACTTCGAATGTATGAAAAAATTTTGTCATGATATTTTCCATGTTAGGATTCCCCACTTGTATAGGATGGTGTTGCTAAAATCCCAGTAAAGGATTTTTTCTATATTGCCTTTTATTCTATAAGAAAAATTTAGGTGATTCCTGTAACCAAAGTTGTACGTGTTATTGTATGATATTTTTTGGTCAGGGTGCATAATCTATGTAGTCAAGATTCTCAACATGTCTTTTTCAAGAAATAAAAAAGTGTTATTAATTATCAAAACTTAAAAGTACAAAATAGCTTGAAAGGAAAGTTATAGCCAACCATTAGTGCACCACTCTATAGAGAAGTAACTAGTATAATAGCTCCAATATAATGTGTAAGGACTTCAGACAACTATTTGGATTGTGTTTCAATAATTCCTTTAAGTCCTTAGCTTTTAGATCCTCCAATTATTTATCATTAAAGTGTTTAATTGGAATTTAGGTATGTGGATTATAAGTTATTCACTTACGGCCTATAAAATTGATATTTTTAGATCTTATTCTTGCATCTCAAAATGTTTGAAAAGGCTTTTATTTCTCTCCATTTGGACCCTAAATATTGTCTTTTCTTCTATGGTTAGTGTTGCACCACTGAATAACAATATACTAGTCTTTGTGAGGAATATTTTATTGCACTTGTCAATAAATAATCTCTAGATTATGTAAGTTATATTAAATTCAAAGAATAAAGGTGTTAAGGTTTCATTTTCATTATTGCATGAGGCATAAAGGTTAGAGACTCTTTTGAATTTCCTTACCTTGTATAAGGTGCTTAATTTCCCTTTAAAGTCCCATCTACGTTATCAGTAAAGCTCTCGAGAATACTTGAAGGAATCAAACTTGTTGATACTAGGGAACTTTTATCCCTAACATTCTAATACTGCTCCTATAAGACTTATTGGTAAAGTTACCAGAAAGTTATAATTTCTAGGGAGTTTAGTATTGAATTCACCACCTAAAAGCTACTAATAATTAAAAAGTTACAATTGCACTAGCTTGAAATTCTTCTTTTTATTTTCTTAATTAAGGAGCTAAATTCTTTGTAAGATGGTGTTTTAGTGGAGATTGGATATAAAAGATAGGAATTGGAGGTTTAAAGAATTTAATGCTTATAATACATTCCATATGACCACTAAGGGAGTCTAAACTTAAATAGAATAAGAGTTGATTCTTCTGTTTATTAATTTCTAGACCCAATAGATGCTTAAAGGTGGTGAGAGATAAAATTAAAGTTTTCACTAAGTTTAGATCAACTTTAGAGAATAAGATTAGATCATCAGCAAATTATAAACTGGAATAACCTTACATTTGGAATAAAATTTAAACTTCCTATTCTAAGCTATGCCATTTTCAATGAGCCTAATAAGAACCTCAATTTTAAGAGTGAAAAGATAAGGGGATAGGGGATCCCTTTGCCTTAAGCCCTATCACCTTGAATTTAACAATTAATATTTCCATTGATCAGCATTCCATATAAGGTTTGTAACACACCACTCCCACAGAGCATATTCCCAAACGTTTCGACGAATGTTCGAGAAAATATGCTACGAGGATGGTATGTTAAGACACTCAAATTCATTTCAAAATTTTCACGCAACTTACAAATTGTCATTTTAACTAACACTTACTTTGATTCATTTCATTTGCAAAAAAACTTTAAGCAAATTAGTATTCAATTGACAATATTTCCTTTACAAAACATATCCATTCATAATGTCATTACATTACATGATTCACAAATACATATTTCAACAAATGTGGAATACAATTCAAATATAGAAATCACCAAAGACAAGTGCAGATGCAAATTGATTCTAACCTCTAACTCTTATTCGATTACAATGGCTATACTCCAATTTGTCTAATTGGATATCCCCTGAACCTGAAAGACAAAGTTGCAATTTGGTGAGTTTTGCAAACTCAGTGAGTGAACCATCATTGATGGCTTACTCATCCTAAAAACAATGGCAAATCATATATTCAGATTCACAGACAATTCACATATTCATATTCACAAATAATTCACATATTTAGATGTTGCACATCAATTCACATTCTAGTATGTAACTCATTTCAATCATTCATTTAATACACATCAATTTATATATATGCAATGCGCATATGACTTACTTTCAGTTGTTACTTTGTTGTGACTGACTGTCTTTTAACTGTCCCGTCCATCCATTGTGGATACCAGACTTATTAATAATTGTCACATATCTGTTGAGGATATCATGCTCATTATACATGTTGAGCTTGCAGCTCCTTACACATCCTAAGCTTTAAGCTCTTTTTGGTGGCCATTCTGGTCACAACTACCTTTATCGATTCTTGCATATCATGTAATGAAATGCATCAATTATCACGTCATATACAATTATTCACTTTCATTTATCATGTACAATTGCTTTCACATTTCAATATCATCAGATCTAAGTCCAGCATTAGACAATCATGTTGAGTACATATATTTCTTTCTCATTTACATTCAATAAGCAATTCCAATACTAATCTCATTCGTCAAATGCATCAGACTATCAATGTTTGAAATCAACACATTCACATCAATAATAATTCAATATAGAAATTTAAATAGAACAATCAATCAATATGATACTATCTATGTTGACTCATATTACACTCTAACCTAGCATATGCCTTTATGATCTGAAAACATTTGGATGATGATGTTCGATCTTGTGTATCTATTTTCAAGCAATACATATATTGTTCACACATTTCTAATTTGATCAATCACATAAGTATCAATCATACACATACGTATATGTGTTATGTACTATGCATACTCAAATGACTATTTCTACCTATGTATCCTTAAATCACAGCTCTTAATCATTCTATCATTGTCATTAGATATAACTAGTTTACTCTAAGGCTAATACCTCAAGTATATTTGATTATTCTAAATATCATCAGTCAATCCTTTATTAATGTTATTCTAGTATTATAAGATCACATAATATCAAAAATCTCATTCAATCTTACTTAACACACATCATTCTTCTTCTTTGAACCACATTAGCCTTCATAGGGTCACTTTCACTCTTATAACATCACCAAATTTCTAGATTTGAATACTTGATATATAACAATCCAGTCTTAAGTTATAACCTTAATTATCACCATAAACATATCACACATTTAACCACTTAATCCATCAACTAAGTTCATATCAAGCCTCATTCAAGCGTAAATCTAACATAGGAAAGTACTTAACTATTTCTTGTTTCAAACATTGCACAAAAAACAAGAATACATATTAATGGCCATCGTGAATGACTTACCATGATGTCAATAGAACATTTCTAGCCATTTTTGCTCTTTCCATGATCTTGGATGCATTCCTATGATCATGGGTTATTCACATCTGAAAATCGCAACAATTCTCATCCATGTATTATAGATTTCTCACTTTGTACTTACTACGTTCAAAATCTTAGGCATAGTTCATCGTTCCCAACTTAATTCCTCATCATTTTCACCTCCATTTTAACTCAAAAACACTTATCAACAAATCATGCATTATTATTCATCAATCATGCAAAAATAGATCATAGTCATAACCATTCATTCATCAACAACTTTTAACACTAATTATCTCCATCAATCTATCCCAAACAATCTCATAAATGTTTCTATTTAAACAAACCATGAAGTTTGATATATTACTTGATTTACTTCTCAAATCAACATGTAAAACCTAGCTCCTCTCATGCTACGTGATCATCATCATATTCAAGAATAAGATGGAGTAGAATTGGGTTTCTTCAATGTGAAGAAGGTAATAAGGTGTTAAAGTGGTAAGGTGGAAGATGATATAAAAACTCAACATTGATGGTTGGAGAGAAGAGAATGTCACTAAAAAAAGAAAGAAGAAGAAAGTGAGAGATGGTAATAAAATGAAAAAAAAATAACAATAAAGATGGTCTTTCAACATAATATTGTGGGTTAAGGGATGTGGCAAGGTTTGTGACACATGTCCCTTGCCACTTGCCTTCTTCTTATGGTCTTAAATGTCACATTATAATTAGTCCACTTATCACTCTATATTTTAGACATTTGTCACCCATTTTTTTATGCCACTTGTTAATTATACCATGTGTCAATTATTTCTACTTCCATTTAATCAATTAGTCTCGCCACTTGGCACTTTTTTAGTTAAAAAACCAATTTTGTTCATATGGTACCACTCATATGATTTATTATTCTAACTCTTTAAATCTCTCAACAATTTGAGAGACATGACGCTACAATTCTCCCCCTCTTTAAGACATTTGGTCCTTGAAATTCTTAACTAATTGATTCCATAGACGGGGATAATATTGTCTCATGTTTTTCTCAATCTCTGATTGACTTCTTTTCTTAATAATTTTCTCTGGTCATTTGATTTCCTCAGGTTCCTTAATGGTTTATCCTAATACCTGTCTACTTTTACTGATTTTTCCTCATAATTCAGATCATTTGAAATTTTAATTTCCTAAATTGATAACATAAAAATTAAAATCTAACTTTTACTTTATAAACATAATAGTATATACTATAGTGTGGTCCTAAGTTCTTCTCACAATATCAATAGTATTATCTCCTATTCAAGGATCCAATAGCATAGTTGTATACTTTATAACAAACGGAACACATACACTCTCTATATTATACGCAATTTCTCGTGCTTGAGTGTCATATCTCTTCGACTCCAATATTCATTTTTGAATCATTCAATATTCATTCATTTCTAGAAGTAGAACATTTGGTCTACTTGACATAATTTGGTGAAAGTCTTCATTAATAAAGGATTTCTCTCTACAATCATCTATATCGTTCACGAAATCCTTATCAATCAACTATTGTCATCGCTGTTTTTTTTTTCATCCATATTACCTCAATAAGATCGATTCCTATCATACCTTACATGACCAGGATGTTCTATATATTAAAGCTAAATGAAGCAGTAGGCATGTTCATCTACTTTTATTCTTAGTAACTATTATCAAGATCATTACATCTTATCCAGAGATTTATTTTTGAGAAATCGTCAATTAATACCATAAGCTAATGATACTTTAATCTCAATTAATTTTGGATAACATTCAAATATTCTATGACTATGCAAAAGTTACTTATCCATAGTTGTTACCATATCAACATAACCGCTTAATCCCATTCATCCATTGCACTACTCTGATTCATCTCATAATTTTAACTATGAAGCTTAAGACTTTGAACATTCAATAGGTCATATATCACTTCCTCTACCATCTCCAAGATCAAGGTAATCACATTATTGGATATGCACTCACAATAACTATTCAACTTAACCTTGAGGATTTTTTACATATCTCATTATCATTTATTTCATCTTTTGATCATTATTTATGTCATCTTACATATGTATATTCCCAATCAATTCAGAATTATAGTTGTGTAACCATCAAAAACTTCTGATACCAAATCCAGTTACTTAACCTTATACTAAATCATAAAATCTTATCACATTAGTTGTACAACTATTCCAAGTCTAAGTTTAACCTCTCAAGGTCATAAAAAAATTTTTTCTTTCAACTTTTCTTTTACATTTTAAATTTTTATCATTTCAATCTATATCTCTATTTGTCTTTATGAATCCACAAAAATATTTTCACATTCATATCCATTCAAGGATATACAACCATAATATAATACTAATATCATATTCTATGATATAATACAAATGAATTGAATTTTTTCCTATCATATAAACCCAAGTAGTATTTCTTATTTTTGGATATCCACAAACTTTCATTTCTTACACTCTAACAGATCATAATTCTTCCCATTATTTCTAATAGCTCACATTCTTAACAAATCTTCATGTGAGTGACCTATGTAAATGCGACTCAGACTAGGGATCAGTTGCTACTGCATGCTATGACATGTTTATGATGCATGTACCTTGACATAATTTTGAAAAATGCCCATGTAAGATACTAAGCCTGGGCTTTGATACCAACTTGTACCACACCACTCTCACAAAGCATATTCCCCAATGCTTCGACAATGTTCGAGAATATATTCTACGAGGATGGAACATTAATACACTCAAACTCATTGCAAATGTTTCATGCAACATACACATTGTCATTTCAACCAATGCTCGCTTTGATTCATTTCAGTTGCAAACATACTTGAAGGAAATTAGTATTCAATTGAGAATATTTGTTTTGCAAAACATATCTAGTCATAATGTCAATACATTACACGATTCATAAATACAATTTTCAATAAATCTGGAATACAATTCAGATACAAAAATCACTAAAGAAAATTGTAGATGCAAACTGATCTCAACCTCTAACTCTTATCTGATTGCAGTGGCTATACCCAAATTTTTCTAACTGGATATCCCCTGAACCCAAAAGATAATGTTACAATTTTAGTGAGTTTTGCGAACTTTGTGAGTGAACCATCATCGATGACTTACTCATCTTACACACATTGGCAGTTCACATATTAAGATTTACAAACAATTCAGATATTCATATTCACAAATAATTCACATATTCAAATATTGTACATCATTTCATATTTTAGTTTCAGGACAGTTCATGTAACTCATTTCAATCAATCTTTTAATACACATGAATTTATATATATGCAATGCATATATGACTTATTTTTAGTTATGAAATTATTGTGACCAAGTGCCTTTTTACTGTCCTGTATCTATTATGGATACCAGGTCCATTGATAACCGTCTCGTATTCATTAGAGATATTAAGCTCACTACAAATAGTGAGCTTGTGGCTCTTTATGCATTCTAAGATTTAAGCTCTTTTTCGGTGCTTACTTTGGTCACAACTACCTTTATCTGTTCATGCATATCGTATAATGAAATGCATCAATTATCACATCATATACAATCATTCACTTTCATTTATCATGTACAATTGCTTTTACATTTCAATTTCATCAGACCTACGTCTAGCATTCAACAATCATGTTGAGTACACGTATTTCTTTCTCATTCACATTTAATGAGCACTTCCACTGCTAATCTCATTCATTAAACGGCTTAGAATATCAATGCCTAGCATAGTGTTTGGTAAGAAATCTCAATATAGTGAGTCAAAAACTTTGTTAAAGTATATCTTGATGATACATTTTTTTCTTAAGGACTTTTTGTTGTAGCTCTTAAGAAGTTCTTAAGCAAGTAGTATACTATCCCCTATCATTATCCCTTCAGTAAAGGCTCCTTAAAAGAGATTAATCACTTTTCACAAAATTTTCTTCAACATATTATCCAATATGCTAGAAGTAAGTTTTTAGATAATGCTACAATAAGATATTGACCTATAGTCTTTAATAGAGATTGGGGAATATGACTTTGGGAATAGGGAAATAAAATTTTTATTAATTTCGATCAGTAATCTTCTTTTAAAAAAGAATGCTAAAATAGTTTCACTTACCAAGTCTTAGGTACAATTCTAGGTTTGTTAAAAGAAATCGAAATTTTAGCCATCTAAGAAAGAGCCTTTTGAGGTTAATAAAAAATAGGTCCTACCTGATTTTTGAAGTTTCAAAAGGAATTATAAAGAAATATACATCTTACATCAAAATAGGATTAGAATTTAAAGATTTTAAGA
This sequence comes from Erythroxylum suave, assembly GCA_027563595.1. Taxonomy (NCBI): domain Eukaryota; kingdom Viridiplantae; phylum Streptophyta; class Magnoliopsida; order Malpighiales; family Erythroxylaceae; genus Erythroxylum; species Erythroxylum suave. Next base: position 38,080,225 of record JAOSBN010000008.1, on the reverse strand, counting down.
AATGATATAAAAAGAAACTTATGATTTTATTCCCGATGTATAGGAAATATAAGACAATGCTTCATTCTTGATTTTTTTTCTAATCTTAACTAGGATCCCTCTTGATATGCTATAACTAAGATTGTGCTTGAATTTTTTTAGAGAGCAATGATCTATGAGGAAAACCTTATCACCTTCTTTTAACTATAAGACCTTTGATCTTTAAGCTTTAACCAAAATTTCCTTTTCCAGTCTTAGGGCTTTCTGAATATCAACTTCTCTGGTTAACTTTTATCAATTATAGTTTCCTCAGGAACGAATTGCTTATGCTCTTAAAACTTTTTAATTTGGGCCTTTTATCATTGATTCTTCAAATCATTTAGCTGCAACAAAGAACTTGTAGAATCTAAATAGGGAGCCCCTTTTTTAAGAATTAAATAAATCTTGAATGGTGATGCGAGTGTGATCTAAAAGGGGAGATCTATCAAAACGTATTATGCTTCCTAGGAAGTAAATGAGGTATTTACAATTTACCAAAGCTCAATGTAACTTCTTTTTGATGAAACATTCCCTATTTACCTGTTATTCCAATTGTAGAACATGCCCTCCCTACGTAAGTTGGTCACTTGGATATAGCTAATGAAATTTCGAAAATCTTTATTATGATCCCTCACGATGATGTTACTCTGTGATTATGTTGGGTGTATTATGCTACTAAACTCACCCCATCCATCTAAGCTCTTGCATAGATTCCCCTAAGAGCTTTAACTTATTACAAAGAGGGATAGATCAAAAGGGGAGGTTAAAGCATTTAGAAATATGATGAAGAAGTTTAATTTTTTAGCTTTCAATATGGCATTGAGATGAATCAACTGATCTTCAAACTATAGTGGATTATATCTGCTTTATTTAGATCTAGCGTAACAATAATTAGCTAATGCCTTTTAAAAAAAATTAACCTCTTATTGTTATAAATTTTGATCTCTTAGGAGGCATAACAAAAGCAATTAGATTAATTAATAAATTTAAATACCATTTATTGTCTGCCATGGCTATTGTGTCCTTTTATGTTCAAAGCTAGTATATTAATTTGATAGAGTTAGTAGAGGATTTAATTTTCCTCTTAGAGCCTTTTCTACTGATTCTCTAAAAATGTTCCTTGTAAAATTCTTTTGGAGACAAAAGATTTGGCTCATGTGATGTAGGGTTCATCATATTGGTTTGAGTGCCTTATTCAACCTTAGTTCTTTAATTCCTCCATCTTTTTCTTTAGAGATTAACACATTTGCATACATGAAGGGTATAGGAAGCCTTTGAGTTTCCTTTTGATTCTCTTTTAGATTATTATTCTTTGGAGGTCCAACCTGAACTTCCATTTATGTGCATGGTTTATTTACACTTTATTCTTCATTCTAAGTCAACTCCATGTATTCTCTAATTTTTAACCTTCTCTATATGGGCTTCCAGATTTGACCTTAATCTACTTCATCAATTCTCTAGGTATATGTAACAAGGACCTTATCCTCAAAGATTTTATTTTCATCAACTAGCCTTACTAAAGGAATTTTGTTAGGAAGCTTTTTGTTAAACTAAACTAGGACACAAATATAAGCATAGTTTATCTTTTTCATTTGTTCTGTTACTTCATCCAAGCACAAAGCCTTGTTTTAAATATGAATAAGAGACTAAGCCCCTAATTTTTCTATTATTTAAGAGGAAATTGACAGATTTTAAGCCAAATTGGAATTTGGTTATGTTAAAGCTTATAGAGTTTGATGTCTGGCTTCCAAATTTGGAGAAATATCAGCTTGAAGTTAAAGTGCCAAAGGCTATTTTCCGAGCCTTTCATAGCCTATAAAGAAGAAGAAAGCTTGGAAAAAGGAATAAATTTTCATCATTCAAAAGTGCTTCAGACAAACCAAAAGATTTGTAGTTATGATTTACTTATGCTAAATGTCCTAGAAAGAAGGCTTTTGTGCAGAAAGTATCTAATAAGGGTTGATTCCTACTTAGTCATGCCTTCATTAAGAATATGGATAATTGGAGCAACATGGACTTTTCCATCAATAAAAGTTAGGGACAGTAATGGAGCTTCAAGTTCTAAGATGAGTTTCTCATAACTTATTTCCATGTTATCTTGATACCTTGAGGGGAGGGAGGAGCTTTACTAAGTTAAGTTGAAATTTAAGGCGTGGATAATTAAGGAAGGGGTAAGATTGCAAATGGAGGAATTATCGTTTAAAGTTAAGAAGGTATGAGAGAGGTTCGGTGAAAGTTCCTTAATCATTAAAAAGGAAAATAAGTAACAAGAGAGAGAGAAATGTACAAATTCAAAATAGGCTGAAAAGAAGAGCAAGGAGGCAAAAGGAAGAAGAAGAAGCCAGGGAATTGAAATAAAACAAAAGTTGAGAAACGAAAGTTAAAAGGTTGGTAACAAAAATAAAGGGAGTTGAGAAACGAGAGTTAAAGGACTAGTAATAGAAATAGGGTGAAGTATAATAGTACAAGGAACTAAGAAAGGGCTCAAATAGAAACAGTTAAAAAGGGAAGAACTATGGAGGGGTAATAGATTGTAGGAGCAAGAAGAAGGAGCTAAAGGAAGGATGGAAACTATAGTCAAGATACCACCAGCCACTGTGTAAAAGCATGATCTTATCAAAAAGTAATGAAGTAGGGAAGAAAATAAAAGAAAATGATACTACTAAATAAAGTACAACTGCTTAATATAGAAATTTGTAATAGTAGTAGTAGTTTTAAGGGAGATCTCGACCTTGATACTTTTTGATTATGAAAAATCAAAGCATGAAAATTTTAGCTCTCTTTTTTAGCTTTCCATAGTATCTTAAGTCTCCTCAATTAGAATTTAGATGAGAAAGAAAAAGTTATATTACCAAAAAATAGCCAAACTATTCAAAACTATGAAATCAAGCTTCTTTTGCATCCGTTTGCTTCTTTTGCAAAACTATTCAAAACGTTGAATTTAATATAGTAGTCAAATGGTAATTTCCCTAAACCCTATCTTGATAGGATAGCATTGGATTCTTTGATTTTTAATGGCCCTAAAAAGTCCATATAACCTGAGACTTTTTAGTTTTCTTCTCTCAAAATTTTTGTCTTTATTTTCATCCACTATAACTCTTTCACCAGACATCTCAATTTTCTTATCTCAAATCTTTTATGACTATAGGATTTCAATTTTGAGTAGAGTTTCATTCAAATTTATAATCATTTTATTCCTATTCTTTTCTAAATTTTAATATAATTTTCAATAAGAAATGAAATTATGAGGTAATATTAAGTGTTTGTTTGAAAATTTAAGTAATATGTTTAATATTTTAGTAAATTAGGTATGTTTTTGTTTAGGAATGGATTCAATATGTACTAATACAATCAACTAACATATATTTTAAATAAAGTGTTGATTATATCATACACTTTAAACTTAGAAACTCCTAACCTCCAAATTATTAGGAGAGAATGTTATAATCAAAATTAGTAATAATAAAGAAATAGAAAATATTTATTAATGAAGAGAGTAAAAATATTAATCTTGCATTTTATACATAATACCAAGAATATTATGTGAAAAACTTTTTAACTAACTTATCATTACTAATCAAAATTTCGTAAATTATATCTTTATAATTAACTTTGTGTAAAACATAGTACAATGCTGAAATGCAAAATGAATAGTCATGATTGACGATTTTCTTAACCAATTTGATAAGACTTTTCTACTTGAATTTCAACATTTTGTTATTCTCCAAAACCTTGCACTTCTTCTTGATGGACAATCAATTTGTTAAAAAATCAACATGTAGCATGTATAAGTAGGGATGTCAATAGGCCGGGCTAAGTCTAGGCCATTCGTGGTACGACCCAGTAAATGGGCCAGAGTTAGATGGCCCAGCCCAACCCATTTTTACTTTTTTTCAAACTTACTAAATGATATCGTTTTTGCCGATCTGGTTGGGCTTATTTTGACTCATGACCTATTTTGTGGACAGGTTAACCCTGGTCAAAATCAAGTTGGTCAAACTAGGTCAAAATTGACATTCTTATGTATAGGAAGAATTTGATCAAAAATTGGCAATGATCAATTAGTGAACAAAATTGAGACTTAAAATTTGTTGTCCATCCAAGTCATTATCAAAGAAGCCCTACACTTGTATCCAATTGGTTATTGGTAATTTCACTAGAGTCAATTGATGATTATTACCTTACTGCAATTATAGTTAGACTTTCAATCTTCCTAATTTTTCTAAAAGAACTTAAATAATTCTTTACTGATATTTAATTTGTAGGTCAAATAGGACCATTTAAAACATCAAGTTTTTATTTAACTTAATCTTTCTTTTCGTCATTTATACATATACCATTCCTTCCTAAACTATCTAGATAATTGTATAAATAATTATTCTTCATAAGGTTACGAAACTATTAGTAAGCATACTTAGCAAGTTTGAACAATTAAAATTTATGAACAAAAGTCCCTAAACTTTGAAGCATCAATCACAATTGAGGGTAACTGGGCAGTTCAATAATTCAACAGTGCTATCTGTAGGAGCACTAAGGAAGAAATATGGTTGGCCAAGCCATATCTTTTTCTTCCTTGGTATGTGCTTACAACTTTATCTAAATGCATGAGTTTACAGCAACTGATTCAACAGAAATATTTGCTCGAATTGGGCAAGAGGTTGTGGTTCATATTTCTAACAACTATTTGAGAACATTTCGCCTCTCTTTTTTGTCCTTCATTGAAAATTCAATTGATCTCCATTTGGAGAAAAGCAAACACCATCTCAGTTAGTGTTCAATCGCACAAAAAAGTTGACTTAAAGATTGGCAAGGCATAACTTTTTTGTTTTATGAAATATTGAGGATCAACTTGCACCATTGGCCCTTATACTTATTGTTACCTGGTAGTTTGAGTATGTAAGTGCCACCAGATGTTGGAATACAACCGTGATTGAATCACAGGCATAGTGGAAAAATAAAATTTTAGAGATTCTAAGCAGATCCTAATAATTGGATAAATTTGAATAAAACATAAAATGGCTTAGAAATCGTACCTTGTTTGCTTTCAGGTTGAAAAATCTTTGAAACTTTTTCCAATTTATCAATCGCAAGCTGTTCAAGTTTCCAATCTCTGATGGTATCCACAAAGCAATTCTCAAACTACTTTGAGAGTAAAAAGACATAAAGTGCTAGCTTCTTAAAGCTCTTCCCATTTAAATAAAAAAATCATTAGTCTTTTATTAAAATTAAATCTCTTTAGTTATAATTAAATCAAATCCTAATTATAAATAATTTAATTTTAATATAATCAAATGTCTCATATTTGATGCCCAAAGTTTCTCAAACTTTATAGTTAAGTTTAACTCAATTAAATTGATTTTTCTTTCTCAAATTGCTCTTTGATGTGTGACCCATTAGGTTCCTAATAAATTGGAAATGATTATAAATTATAATTCTAATTTGCAACTAGAATTAGATAAATTAAAACTTCTTTTAGTTTATCTTTAATTATTCAATTAATCAATTTATAATCATAAATCATGATTGATATCTAGCAATATGTCAGATTACTTAAATATCAAGAATGTCCAAGTGATTGACTTAACTTGTCCATGCATGGCTATAAAGTATAATTTAATTCTTTTGTCATTCAATATTCTAATTGGACAGAGTATGGATACAGTGTCTACTTTTATCATCCAATCATGTTTATTCTTGCTAATTAGTAATTGATTTATAATTGAAATTTGAAAACTAAATTGAAATTTGAAAACACCTTTTCAAATTTCAATTATAAATCAATTACTAATTAGCAAGAATAAACATGATTGGATGATAAAAGTAGACACTTTTTCAAATTTCAATTCACTCTGGCCAGAGAATTCCATAAATCATTACTAATCAAAAATAACAGAATATTCTCTTTAATTACTGTAGAGTAATGAAAACTATATTGACTTACTTAACTATCTATATATGGTTCATATTATATCTAATTACTACCGACTGAATTATCTTAGGATAATTCATAAATAGAATTAAAACACAATAATTCCCACACTAGATACCTTGGTAATCTCACATATGAGGATCAATTATACAACCATTATTATAAGATAATCCACAGACACACAAGTAATGTTCGATTCGAAATTCTCATAATCGGGTCAATTCAGTGAACTTATTCTCTAATAAGCATCTACATATTTGTTTAAGTGTCTTCACACTTTAATCTATGAGATCAATTACTTTCTTCATAAGAAACAAACAAACATGTACTAGTTTAACCATTTCATCAATACCCCGTCTTGATGAAACTATGACTAGGAACATTTTATGAATAATATGAAAAATGCAATTCGAATCACATAATTATAATCGCATTATAATTTTTAATTGCATAACAATTATTCGATGGATTTTATCTTTATGATTAATATTCATAAAGAAAAAGAATGACTTTTATTGAATAATTATAACGTTATACAAATAAATTTACAACAAAAATAAATTGGCTGCAAGGGCATAAATCAACAATATCCCACTTGTAATAAACCCAATCATCAATGTATCAAATACCATAGCCATCTATATGCCTATCATGTCTCTTTTAAGACAATGGCTTATTAAGAGGATCTACTACATTCTCTTTAGTGCGTACTCACTCCAATGCTATGTCTTTCCACTCCGCTATCTCCCTGATCAAATGAAATTTCCTAAGTACATATTTAGACCGTTGATGAGACCTGGGTTCCTTTGCTTGTGCAATAGTACTGTTGTTGCACAATACAATACTATGGGCTCAACAATGCTAGGAACTACTCTAAGTTCATTGATGAACTTCTGGATCCAAAATGCATCCTTTGCCGCCTCTAACATTGAAATGTTCTCTACTTTGGTCGTTGAATCTACAATGGTTGGTTGTTTGGAACTCTTCCAACTTACTGCACCACCATTTAGAATGAAGATGTACCCTGACTGTAATCTACTATCATCATGAGCTGACAGGAAACTATCATCTTAATATCCTTGAACTCTCAGTTCATCTCCTCCATAGACCAAGAAAACATCTTTAGTTCTTCTCAAGTACTTTAAGATGTTTTTCATAACTGTCTAGTGATCGTCACTAGAATTAGGCTGAAACCTGCTCATTATGATTAAAGCATAAGAAACATCTGGTTTAGTACATAGCATTGCATACATAATTGATCCAATTGCCGATGCATATGGAATACAATCCATTTTACCTCTATCCTCTTGTGTCTTTGGACATATACTCTGTAAGAGAGAAATCCCATGTGATATGGTTAAAAATCCCCTCTTAGAATTCTCCATGCTAAATCTTTTTAACACTTTATCTGTGTACATGGATTGGGACAATCCAAGCTACTTCTCCCAAAATATAAGTTTTTTCTTCCATATCCTTCATAGAGAAGTTCTTGGATAACCAAATCTTTACAGACTTTAGCATAGGTATGACGTTTCCAATTAATAATATGTCAACCACATATAGTACTAAGAAAACGACTGCACTCTCACTAACCTTCTTATACACACATGGTTCATTCATATTTTTTATAAAATCAAACTCATAAATTGTCTCATTAAAATGGATGTTTCAACTCCACGACATTTTCTTAAGTCCATAAATGGACCTTTCGCAACTTGCATACTTGATTAGGAAATCTCTTGGATTTAAAACATTTAGGTTGTATCATATATACATCCTCCTATACATTTCCATTGAGAAATGTATTTTTGACATCCATTCGCCAGATTTTACAATCATGATATGCTATTATGGCTAACAAGATCTTGATGGATTTTAGTATAGCTACTGGTGAAATGGTTTCATCAAAATCAACTCCAACCTTTAGCCATTAACCTTGCTTTATAGTGTGTACATTACAATCCATTTTAATTTTTCTCTTAAAAACTCATTTGCATCCAATAGGTACAATACCAGTAGGTGCGTTAACAAAATTCCATACTTGGTTGGCGTACATATATTCCATTTCAGATCTCACAGCTTCTTGCCATTTGAAAGAATCAATATCAAACATTGCTTCTTCAAAATTAGTAGGCTCATCATGTATGAGTGACACATTATCCTTTCCCTACTCAATATGTAGATATAATCTAGTGTGAGGACGACGTATCTTATTAGTTAATCACAGACTATGTGTCTCTTGAACTCTCAGTTTTACATCAATTGTGTCAACTTGAAGTTCTCGTTCCATTTCGATGAGAATATGTGGCTTCTGAACTTCTCTAAGTCCAACCTCATTCCCACTACTTTCTTTGAGAATAAATTCTCTTTCTAAGAATGTAGCATGTCTTGAGACAAACACCTTTTGCTCAATAGGATGATAGAATTGATACCGAAACTCTTGTTTAGATACCCCACAAATTTGCATTTATCTGATTTATCTTTAAGCTTATCAGATATAACATGCTCCACATAAGCTTCACATCCCCAAATCTTTAAATATTATAGTCCAGTTCTTCTACCAATCCATATCTCGTATTTGTCTTATCAATCGACTTAGATGGAGCTCTATTAGAAGAGATATTGCAGTTTTAATTGCTTATCCCCAAAAGGACATAGGAAGAATTGCATGACTCATCATAGAACGTACCATATCTAATAGTGTACAATTTCTTCTCTCAGAAACTTGATCATGTTGTGGAGGAGTTGCATGAGGAGACCATTGTGAGAGAATCTCATTCTCTTTTAAGTAACCAAGAAACTCATAGTCTAAGTATTCACCATCTCGAAAATGATCTAAGTGTTTTAATACTTTACCAGTTTGTTTCTCTAAATCTAGCCTAAATTCTTTAAACTTTTCAAATGATTCAGACTTTTGCTTCATCAAGTACACATAACCATATCTAGAATGGTCATTTGTGAACGTAATGAAATATGAGAATCCACCTTTAGCATTTATAGAAATAGGCCCACATACATCTGAATGTATTAATTCTAGTAACTCACTAGAACGTTCTCCCTTTCCCTTAAAGGGTAGTTTGGTCTTCTTTCCTAATAAAGAAGATTCACAAGTTTCATATGTTTCGTAATCAAAAGGATCCAAACATCCTTCTTTACGTAATTTTATGATTATAGTTTCATTGATATGATCTGTAAAGTTAAGAGGACTTCAAGATAATTAATTTTGATGACAATCAAATAATGATAATGTTAGAAATAAATGAATGTTTTGATAAGTATGTTAAGTGTGCAAAAAACATAGACGAAGTTCAGAACACAGAAGAAGTGGAGATACAGAAGAAAGGAAAACATAGATGAAGCAGAAAACATAGACGAAGCGTAAAACAAAGAAGAAGTGAAAACATAGATGAAGCGTAAAACACAGAAGAAGTGAAAACATAGACGAAGTGAAAAAATAGACAAACCAGAAAACACAGACGAAGCGCAAAACACAGAAGAAGTAAAAACATAGAAGACGCAGAAAACACAGATGAAGCGCAAAACACAGAAGAAGTGGAAGACATAGACGATACAAAGAAGAAGATACGCTAGTATGTCTGACAGTTAGTTAGTTGGAGTTAGTTATAGAACTCAAGTAAATAACGGTTATCAAGATTCAAGAAGCAGTTATCAAGAATCAAGAAGCAGTTGGAGACTTAGGCTATAAATACTAGTCATAGTCGAAGATTAGACAATCTTATAACCTTTGAAAATTCATTGATCTTTGAGCTTTCAAGTGCTTATTTAGAAAAGAAAAATAATGTAGTGCAATACTAAGAGAGCTAATCCTACTGTAACAAAAGCTCACAATATCTTTCTAGTGAAAGAAAGAAAAGGCTAAGAGCCTAGAGAGGCTAAGTTAGTAGAAAGAATACTTTGTGTAAGAGACCTAAAGAGGCTTTGGAAGGGAAGAAAGAATATTTGCAATTTGTCAAAGTATAGTGAAATACTCAGACGAACTCTGAGGACTAGATGTAGCCCACGGTTTGGGGTGAACCAGTATAAAAATCACAGCGTCTATCTTCTATCCTTTTACTTTAGTTTATCTTGTTGATAAACAAGTATATAGAAGTTATTTGCAATTTGAATTTTTGTGATATTCTTTTAACAAGTTAGAGAAGTTCTTAACAAGATTTATTAAAGATTTTGAATTCACGAAAAGTAAGCATAATTCAACCCCCTTCTTGTGTATCTAGTTTATTGTACGTAAATTCTATATTAACGTGTGATTTACTTCAATTGGTATCAGAGCTCAGTTTCCAAGAACTACCTTTACAAAGTGAGGACAAAGATCCATGGCTGAATCATATGTTTTTATATCTAAAGGTGCCTTCGTCACAAGACCTCCTACGTTCAATGGTGAAAGAAGATGAGTATATTGATAAGATGTTTGGGCGATTTCAAACTATTGTTAATGGACTTAAAGCTCTTGGGAGAATCTACGATCATTAGGACCATATGAGGAAGATTCTCAATAATTTGCAGAAAAGATGGAGACCCAAATTCACTGCAATACAAGAAGACAAAGATTTGAGCAAATTAAAGTTAGACGAATTGCTTGGTTCTTTGAAGATATATGAAGTAGAGCTTGATACTGAAGATAAACCTAAAAGAGAAAAATTCATAGCATTAAAGGCTGGTCAAAAAAATCACAAGACTCAGAGAAATAGAAGTTCTTCTTCAAAAGCATTAAAGATCGAAGAAGTCAAGAATGACGACAGTAGTGAATCTGATCACGATTCAAGTGAAGATGATGACGAATTATCTTTCATTTCAAGAAAGATCATAAGGATGTGGAAAAAG
>JAOSBN010000008.1:38021963-38057130 GCA_027563595.1 Erythroxylum suave | reverse complement strand
TTCGGTGAGAAAAACAGATCCTTGGTGCACCTTCAGTGGGCAAAACAGCCTATTGGCAAGGTCACTAGGCACCTTTGTTGGGAAAAACAACTCCTTGGTGCATCTTCGAAGGGCAAAACAGCCCATTGGCACGGTCGCTGGGCACCTTCAGTGGGAAAAACAGCCCAATGGAGAAAAACAACACCTTGGGGCACCTTCGGTGGGAAAAACAGCTCGTCGGCAACATCGCTAGGCACCTTAGGTGGGAAAAGCAGAACAATGGTGCAACTTTGGTGGGCAAAACAGGCCTTTGGCACGGTCGCTAAGCACCTTAAGTGTAAAAAACATCTCATTGGGCACCTTCGGGGGGAAAAGCAGTAACTTGATGCACCTTCAGTGGCCAGCCCATCAACACAGCCGCTAGGCACATTCGATGGGAAAAACAACACCTTGGTGGTCCTTCGGTGGGTAAAATAGTATGTTCTCACAATTGGTAGGCACCTTCGGTGCCAAAGCAGTCTGTTAGGCCCCTTCGGTGGGAAAAACAACACCTTGGTCCACCTTCGTTGGGGAAAACAACTCATTGGCATGACCGTTAGGCACCTTCAGTGGGAAAAACAACAACTTGTTGCACATTCGGTGGGCAAAACAGCTCATCAGCACAGTCGCTATATGCCTTCGGTAGGAAAAATATCACATTGGTGCATCTTCGGTGGGCAAAACAGTGTTTTGGCATAGTCGCTAGGCACCTTTGGTGGGAAAAATAGCACCTTGGTTCACCTTCGGTGGGCAAAGTAGCCCGTCGACAAGGTCACTAGGCATTTTCGGTGGGAAAAACAGCACATTATTGCACCTTCGGTGGGAAAAACAGTCCATTGACAAGGTCGCTATGCACCTTCGGTAGGAAAACAGCACCTTAGTGCAGCTTTGGAGGGCAAAACAGCAAGTCGGCAAGGTCGCTAGGCACCTTCAGTGTGAAAAATAGCACCTTGGTGCAACTTCGGTGGGCAAAATAGTTTGTTGGCATAGTCGCTAAGCACCTTCACTTGGAAAAATTGCCTATGGGCACGTTCGGTGGGAAAAACAGCATGGTGGTCCACCATCGGTGGGCAAAACAGCCCATCGACACGGTAGGTAGGCACCTTCGGTGAGAAAAATTGATCCTTGGTGCACCTTCGGTGGGAAAAACAGCTTGTCGACAACGTCACTAGGCACCTTCAGTGGGAAAAACAACTCCTTGGTGCATCTTCGGAGGGCAAAACAACCCACTGGCAAGGTCGCTAGCCACCTTCAGTGGGGAAAACAACCTGTTGGGGAAAAATAGCACTTTAGGGCACCTTCGATTGGCAAAGTAGCTTGTCAGTAAAGTCGCTAGGCACCTCCGATGGGAGAACCGGAACATTGGTGCAACTTCGGTTGGCATGGTCGCTAAGCACCTTTGGTGAAAAAAACAGCTCATTGGGCACCTTCGTGGGGGGAAAATAGCAACCTTTGGCGGGCAAAACAGCTCATTTGGCACAGTCACTAGGAACATTTGGTGGGAAAAACAGCACCTTGGTGGACCTTCAGTGGGCAAAATAGCCCGTTCTTACGGTCAATAGGCACCTTCGGTGCAAAATAAACCCGTTAGGCTACTTCAGTGGGAAAAAAGCACCTTGGTCCACCTTCAGTGGGCAAAACAGCCCATCGGCATGATCGTTAGGCACCTTCAGTGGGAAAAACAGCAGCTTGGTGCAACTTTGGTGGGCGAAACGGCCCGTCAACAAGGTCGCTATACACCTTAGGGGGGAGAAATAGCACGTTGGTGCACCTCTGGTGGGTAAAACAACTTGTTGGCATAGTCGCTAGGCACCTTTAATGGGATAAACAACCTGTTGGTCACCTTCGGTGCGAAAAACAACACATTGGTGCACCTTCGGTGGACAAATCAACCTGTTGGCACGGTCGCTAGGCACCTTCAATGAGAAAAATAGCCCGTTTGGCACCATCAGTGGAAAACAGCACCTTGTGCACCTTTAGTAGGAAAAATAGCTCGTTGGAACGGTGGCTAGGCAACTTCAGTGAGAAAAACAATACCTTATTGCACCTTCGGTGGACAAAACAGCCCGTTGGCACGATCGCTAGGTAACTTTTATGGGAAAAAATCCTGTTGGGCACCTTCAGTTGGAAAAACAGCACGTTGGTGCAACTTTGCTAGGCAAAACAGCCCCTTGGCAAGGTTGCTAAGCCCCTTCAGTGGGAAAACAGCTCCTTGGAGAATCTTCGGTGGGCAAGACAGCCTATTGGCATGGTCACTAGGCACCTTTGGTGGGAAAAATAGCCTACTGTCGTGGTTGCTACGCACCTTCGGTGGGAAAAACAACCCGTTGGGCAACTTCGGTGGGAAAAATAATACCTTGTGCACCTTCATTGGGCAAAACATCCCGTTGGCAAGATCGCTAGGCACCTTCGATGAGGAAAACAACAACTTGGTGCACCTTCAGCCGACAAAATAGCCAGTCGAAAAAGGTGCTAGGCACCTTTGGTGAGAAAAACAACACCTTATTGCAGCTTTGGCAGGCAAAACAACCCATTGGCACAGTTGCTAGGCAACTTTTTTCGAAAAACATCCTATTAGGCATCTTCGGTGGGAAAAACAGTACATTGGTGCACCTTCGCTGGGCAAAATAACCCATTGGCAAGGTCGTTAGGCACCTTCGCTGGGAAAAACAGCTCCTTGAAGCTTCTTTGGTGGCAAAACAGCCCGTTGGCATAGTCGCTAAGCACCTTCGGTGGGAAAAACAACACCTTGTGGACCTTTCGTGGGCAAAACAGTGCATCAACAAGGTCGTACGCACCTTTGACAGGAAAACAACACCTTGGTGCACCTTTGGTGGGCAAAATAGCCCGTTGGCACAGTTTCTAGGCACCTTACATGGGAAAAACAGCCTGCTGGGCTCCTTCGGGGGGAAAAATAACACCTTAGTGCACCTTCGGTGGGCAAAATAGCCCCTTGGCACTGTCACTAAGCACCGTTAGTGAGAAAAATAGCACCTTGCTGCACACTTGGTGGGCAAAACAACCCATTGGTGGTACCACTAGGCACCTTTGGTGGGAGAAACAGTACCAAGGTGCACCTTCAGTGGGTAAAATAGCTCGTTGGCATAGTTGCTAGGCACCTTTGGTGGGAAAAATAGCTCGTTGGGCACGTTCTATGGGAAAAAAGCATGTTGGGGCATCTTTGGTGGGCAAAACAGCACGTTGGCACGTTCGCTAGGCATCTTCTGTGAGAAAAACAACACCTTGGAGCACCTCCATTTGATAAAATAGCCCGTTAGCAAGGTTGCTAGGCACCTTCGGTTGGAAAAACAGTGCCTTGGTTCATCTTCGGTGGGAAAAATAGTCCATTAACACGGTCGCTAAGCACCTTTGGAGGGAAAAATAGCACCTTATGGACCTTCCGTGGGTAAAGCAGCTCATCGACAAGGTCGCTAGGCACCTTCGGTGGGAAAACAATACCTTTGTGGTAACCTTTGGTGGGCAAAATAGCCCGTTGGTTTAGTTGCTAGGCACCTTTCATGGGAAAAACAACCCGTTGGGCTCCTTCGATGGGAAAAACAACACCTTGGTGCACCTTCGGTGGGCAAAATAGCCCATCGGCACAGTCGCTTGGAACCAACATAGAGAAAAATAGCACCTTGGTGCATATTCGGTAGGCAAAACAACCCATTGGCAAGGTCGCTAGGCACCTTCGGTGGGAAAAACAGTACCAAGGTGCACCAAAACAACCCATTGACATAGTTGCTAGGCACTTTTGGTAGGAAAAATAGCCCATTGGGCACGTTTCATGGGAAAAACAGCACGTTGGGGCACATTCGGTGGGCAAAACAACACGTTGGTACTATCGCTAGGCACCTTCGATGAGAAAAACAGCACCTTGTTGCACCTTCATTCAGTAAGACAGCCCGTCGGCATTGTTGGTAGGCACCTTCGGTGGACAAAACAACTCCTTGGTGCATCTTCGATCGGAAAAACAGTCTGTTGGCACAATCACTAAGCACCTTCGGTAGGAAAAACAGCACCTTATGGACCTTTCCTGAGAAAAATAGTCCGTTGGCGAGGTCGCTAGGCACCTTTGGTGGGAAAACAACACCTTGGTGCACCTTTGGTGGGAAAAACTATCTGTTGGGCCCCTTCGGTAGGAAAAATAGCACTTTGTGCACCTTCGGTGGGCAAAACAGCTCATCGGCACGGTCGCTAGGCACCTTCGGTGAGAAAAATAGCACCTTGGTGCACATTCAGTGGGCAAAACAACCCATCGACAAGGCCGCTAGGCACATTCAGTGGGGAAAACAGTACCTAGGTGCATCTTTGGTGGGTAAAACAGCCCATTGGCACAGTTGCTAGGCACCTTTGGTGGGAAAAATAGCCTGCTGGGCACGTTTCGTGGGAAAAATAGCACGTTGGGGCACCTTCAATGGGTAAAACAGCATGTTGGCATGGCCACTAGGCACCTTCGGTGAGAAAAACAGCACCTTGGTGCACCTTCATTTGGCAAGGCAGCCCATTGGTGAGGTTGCTAAGCACCTTCAATGGGAAAAACAGCGCCTTGGTGCATCTTTGGTAGGAAAATCAGTCCGTTGGCATGGTCGCTAAGCACCTTCGGTAGGAAAAACAGCACCTTGTGGACCTTCCCTGGGTAAAACAGCCTGTCAGCAAGGTCGTTAGGCACCTTCGGTGGGAACACAACACCTTGGCGCACCTTTGGTGGGCAAAATAGCATGTTGGCACAGTTGCTAGGCACCTTTGGTGGGAAAAACTGCCCTGTGGGCTCCTTCGGTGGGAAAAAAGGACCTTGGTGCACCTTTGGTGGGCAAAACAGCTTGTCGACAAGGTCGTTAGGCACCTTTGGTGAGAAAAACAGCACCTTGGTGCACATTCAGTGGGCAAAACAACCCATCGGCAAGGTTGCTAGGCACCTTTGGTGGAAAAAATAGTACCAAGGTGCACCTTCGATAGGCAAAACAGCACGTTGGAGCAGTTGCTAGGCACCTTTGGTGGAAAAAATAGCCCGTTGGGCACGTTCTGTGGGAAAAATAGCACGTTGGGGCACCTTCGGTGGGTAAAATAGCACGTTGACATGGTCGCTAGGCACCTTTAGTGGGAAAAACAACACCTTGGTGCATCTTCGGTGGGAAAAACAGTCTGCTGGCACAGTCGCTATGCACCTTCAGTGGGAAAAATGGCCCGTTGGACACCCTTGTTGGGAAAAAGAGCACCTTGATGCACCTTCGTTGGGCAAAACAGCCCGTTAGCAAGGCCGCTAGGCATCTTTGGTGGGAAAAACAGCATCTTGGTACACTTTAGTGGGTAAAACAGCTAGTTGGCACGGTCTTTAGGCACTTTGGGTGCAAAAAAAAGCTCGTTGGGCACCTTCCGTGGGAAAAACAGCACCTTGGTGCACCTTCGATGGGCAAAATAGCTTGGTTGCACTATTGCTAGGCACCTTCAATGGGGAAACCAACCTATTGGGCACCTTCGGTGGGAAAAATAGCACTGTGGTGCACCTTCAGTAGGCAAAACAACTCGGTTGCACTGTCTCTGGGCACCTTCGGTGGGAAAACTAGCCTGTTTGGCACCTTCGTTGGGAGAAACAGCACCTCGGTGTACCTTCAGTAGGCAAACCAGCCCATCGACATGGTCACTAAGCAACTTTGGTGAGAAGAACAACACCTCGGTGTACCTTTGGTGGGCAAAGCAGCCCGTTGGCGCAGTAACTAGGCACCTTCGATGGGAATAACAGCCCAGTGAGCACATTCGGTGCAAAAAACAACCCGTTAGAGACCTTCGGTGGGAAAAACAACATGTTGGTGCACCTTCAGTGGGAGAAATATCACGTTTGTGCACCTTCAGTAAGAAAACCGACAGCTTGGTGCACCTTCGGTGGCAAAATAGTCATTCGGCAAGGTCGCTGAGTAGCTTTGGTGATAAAAACAGCACCTTGGTGCACGTTTGGTGGGAAAAATAGCCCGTTGGCACAGTCGTTAGGCAGCTTTGGTGGGAATAACGGCCCGTAGGGCACCATTGGTGGGAAGCACAACATGTTGGTGCACCTTCGGTGTGCAAAAAAACCCTTCAGCACGGTTGCTAGGCACCTTCAATAAGAAGAACAGCACCTTGGTGCACCTTCGATGGGCAAAGTAGCCTGTTGGCACAGTCACTAAGCACCCTTGTGAAACTTTGCTGGGCAAACAGCTCGTCGGCAAAGGTGCCTACGGTGGTCAAAACAGCTCATTGGCACGGTCGCTAGGCATCTTCGGTGCGAATAGCAGCCCATTGGGCACATTCGGTAGAAAAAACAGCTTGTTAGGCACCTTTGGTGGGAAAAACAGCACATTGGTGCACCTTCAGCAGCAAAAACAACCCGTGGGCATGGTCGCTACGCACCTTCGGCTAGACAAATGACATCTTGGTGCAACTTTGGTGGGAAAAACACACCGTCAGCATAGTCTTCAGGCACCTTCGGTGAGAAAAACCACAGTTTGCTCGACCTTCGATGGTCAAAACAACCCTTTCGGATAGTTGCTAGGAACCTTTGGTGGGAATAACAACCTGTTGGGCACATTTAGTGCCAAAAATAGCACGATAGGTACCTTCGGTGGGAAAAACAGCGCATTGGTCCACCTTCAACGGGAAAAATGGCACCTTGGTGCAAGTTCGGTGGGCAACAGAGCCCGTCGGCACAGTCGTCGGCTAGCTTTTGTGAGAAAAATAGCACCTTGGTGCACCTTTGGTGGGAAAAACAGCCCGTTGGCACAATTGCCAGGCACCTTCAGTGGGAATAACAGCCCCTTGGGCACTATTGGTTAGGAAATAGCACCTTGGTGCACCTTCGGTGGGCAAAATAGCCCGTCAACATGGTCACTAGGCACCTTCGGTGAGAAAAACAAATCCTTGGTGCACCTTCAGTGGGCAAAGCAACCAGTTGGCACGGTTGTAAGGCAACTTCAATGGGAAAAGCAGCCCATTGGGCCCCTTTTGTAAGAAAACAACACCTTGGTGCATCTTCGATGGGGAAAACAGCCCGAGGACACGATCGTTAGACACCTTTGGTGGGAAAAACAGTACTTTGGTGCACCTTCGGTGGGCAACATAGCCTTTTGGCACGACCGCTAGGCACCTTCTATGCGAAAAATAATCTGTTAGGCTCCTTCGGTAGGAAAAACAACACCTTAATGCACCTTCAGTAGGCAAAATAGCCCATCGGCATTGCCGTTAGGCAGCTTCAGTAGGAAAAATAGCAGCTTGGTGCACCTTTGGTAGGAAAAACAGAAGCTTGGTTGCTAGGCACCTTCTGCGGGAAAAACAGCACCTTCGTGCACCTTAAGTTGGAGAAACAACCCATCTGCACAATCGCTAGGCACCTTCGGTGAGAAAAACAGATCCTTGGTACACCTTCGGTGGGCAAAAGTGCCCGTTGGCATGATTGTTAGCTGCCTTCGGTGGGAAAAATAGCCCGTTGGGCACCTTTGGTTGGAAAAATAGCACATTGATGCACCTTCGATGGGCAAAACAACCCATCGGCACGGCCGCTAGGCACCTTTGGTGAGAAAAACAGCACCTTGGTGCACCTTCGATGGGCAAAACAGCCCGTCGACAAGATCGCTAGGTAGCTTCAATGGGAAAAACAGCACCTTGGTGCAGCTTCGGTGACCAAAACAGTTCGTTCGCATGATTTCTAGGCACCTTAGGTGAAAAAACAACTCACTGGGCACCTTCGGTAGGAAAAATAGCACCTCGGTGCACCTTCGATGGGCAAAACAGCCAGACGGCACGGTCACTACCTTTGGAAGGAAAAACAACACTTTGGTTCACCTTCGGTGGGCAAAACAGCCTGATGGCACAGTCGCTAGGCCCCTTTGGTGCCAAAAGTAGCTCGTTAGGCTCCTACGGTGGGAAAAACAGCACCTTGGTGCACCTTTACTAGACAAAACAGCTCGTCGGCACGGCCGTTAGGCACCTTCAGTAAGAAAAGCAGAAAATTGGTGCACTTTTGGTGGACAAAATATCCCGCCAGCACGGTTTCTATGCACCTTTGGTGGGAAAAACAACACTTTGGCGCACTTTCGGTGGGCAAAATAGCCCGTTGGCATGGTCGATAGGCACCTTCGATGGGAAAAACAACCTATTGGGTACTTTCGGTGGGAAAAACAGCACGATGGTGCACATTTGGTGGGCAAAACAACCTATTGACATGGTCGCTAGGCACCTTCGGTGAGAAAAATAGCATGTTGGTGCACTTTCGATGGGCAAAATAGCCAGTCGGCAAAGCCACTAGGCACCTTCGGTGAGAAAAACAACACCTTGGTGAACCTTTAGTGGGCAAAACAGCCATTCGGCAAGGTCGTAAGGCACCTTCAGTGAGGAAAACAACACCTTGGTGCACCTTTGGTGAGAAAAACAAACCATTGGCACGATGACTAGGCACATTTGGTGGGAAAAAAGCCCATTGTGCACCTTTGGTGGGAAAAATAGCACGTTGGTTCACTTTCGGTGGGCAAAATAGCCCGTCGACATGGTCGCTAGGCACCTTTGGTGGGAAAAATAGCACCTTGGTGCATCTTAAGTTGGAAAAATAGCTCGTCAACACGTTTTCTAAGAACCTTCGGTGAGAAAAATAACACCTTTTGCACCTTTGGTTGGCAAAACAATCCATTGGCACAGTTGCTAGGCAACTTTAGTTAGAAAAAAAGCACATTGGGCACCTTCGGTGGGAAAAATAGCACGTTAGTGCACCTTCCCTAGACAAAACAGCCTGTCAACGTGGTCGCTAGGACCTTCGGTGAGAAAAGCAGCATCTTGGTGCACGTTCGATAGGCAAAACAAACCATTGTCAGGGCCGCTAGGCACCTTCTGTGGGAAAAACAACACCTTGGTGCATCTTCGATGGGCAAAACAGCCCATGGCACAGTCACTAGGCACCTTTGGTGTGAAAAATAGCTCGTTGGGCACTTCGATGGGAAAAATAGCACCTTTGAACACCTTCAGTGGGCAAAACAGCCTGTCAACACTGTCGCCAGCCACCTTCGGTGAGAAAAACAGCACCTTGGTGCACCTTCGTAGGGAAAAACAGCTCATTGGCACAGTCGGTTGGCACCTTTAGTGGGAAAAACAACCCGTTGGGCATCTTCGGTGGGAAAAATAGCACATTGGTGCATCTTCGATGGGAAAAAAGCCCCTCAAAACGGTCTCTAGGCACCTTTGGTAAGAAAAACAGCACCTAGGTGCACCTTCGGAGGGCAAAATAGCTCGTGGGCAATCTCGGTATGCACCTTCAGTGGGAAAAACGGCTCCTTGGTGCATCATCGGTGGGCAAAACATCCAGTTGGAATAGTTGCTAGGCACCCTGGGTGGGAAAATAGCCCGTTGGGCAACTTTGGTGGGAAAAAAGCAACTTGGTGCACCTTCAGTGGGCAAAATAGCCCGCCGGCAAGGTGGCCAGGCACCTTCAGTACGAAAAGTAACACCTTGGTGGTGCACCTTTGGTGGGCAAAATTGCCCGCTCGCACGGTCGTTTTACACCTTTGATGTCAAAAACAGCTTGTTGGGTTCCTTCAGTGGGAAAACCAATACTTTGGTACACTTTTAGTCGGCAAAACAGCCACATCGGCATGGCCGCAGGCTCCTTCGGTGGGAAAAATAGCACCTTTGGCAGGAAAAACAGCCGTTTGGATAAACTTCGGTGGAAAAAACAACACGTTGGTGCACCTTTAGCGGGCGAAACAACCTGTTGACACGACCGCTAGGCACCTTCGGTGAGAAAAACTACTCCTTGGTGCATCTTTGGTAGGCAAAATAGCTTGTTGACAAGCCTACTAAGCACCATCGGTGGGAAAAACAACACCTTGGTGCACCTTCAGTGGGCAAAACAGCCCATTAGCAAGGTCACTAGGCACCTTTGGTGGGAAAAACTGCCCGTTGATCACGTTCGGTAGGAAAAACAATTTCTTGGTGTACCTTTGATGGGCCAAACAACCCGTCAGCATGGTTGGTAGGCACCTTTAGTGGGAAAAACAACATCTTGGTGCACCTTCAGTGGGAAAAACAGCACGTTGGCATGGTCGGTAGGCACCTTCAGTGGGGAAAACCATCCGTTGGGCACTTTCAGGGGGAAAAATAGCTTGTTGGTGCACCTTCAGGGGGCAAAACAACTCGTCGACATAGTCACTAGGCACCTTTGTGAGAAAAATAGCACCTTTGTGCACCTTCGGTAGGCAAAATAGCTCGTTGCCATGATCACTAGTCACCTTCGGTGGGAAAAGCTGCCCGTTGGGCACCTTGGTGCACCTTCGGTGGGCAAAATAGCTCATTGGCACTATTGCTAGGCACCTTCGATAGGAAAAACAACACGTTGTTGTACCTCTAATGGGCAAAACAGCCCGTTTGCATGGCCACTAGGCTCCTTCGGTGGGAAAAATAGCACCTTGGTGCAACTTTGGCGTGTAAAACAGCACGTCGGGACGCTCGCTAGGCACCTTTGGTGAGAAAAATAGCATCTTGGTGCACCGTCAGTGGGCAAAACAACCAGTCCGCACAGTCCCTAGGCACCTTTGGTGGGAAAAATAGCACCTTGGTGCACCTTTGGTGGACAAAATAGCCTGTTGGCACAGTTGCTAGGCACCTTCGGCGGGAAAAACAGACCTTTGGGCACTATTGGTGGGAAAAACAGCACATTCGTGCCCCTTCGGTGGTAAAAACAGCACATTGGTGCACCTTAGGTGGGCAAAACAGCCCGTTGGCAAGGTCGCTAGGCAGCTTTGGTGAAAAAAAAAGCACCTTGGTGCATCTTCGGTGGGCAAAATAGCCCATTGGTACTACTGCTAGGCACCTTTGGTGGGAAAAACAATAGCTTGGTGCACCTTCGGTGGGCAAAATAGCACCTTGGTGCACCATTGATAGGCAAAACAACCCGTTAGCACAGTCCTTGGGAACCTTTGGTAGGAAAAACAGCACCTTGGTGCACCTTCAGTGGGCAAAGTAGCCCGTTGGTATGCTTGCTAGGCACCTTCGGTGGGAAAAACAACCCATTGGGCACTATCGGTGAGAAAAATAGCATGTTGGTGCACCTTCAGTGGGAAAAACAACACATTGGTGCCCCTTAGGTGGGCGAAACAGCCCATCGATAGGGTCGCTAGGCACGGCCGCTAGGCACCTTCGGTGGGAAAACAACACCTTGGTGCACCTTCGGTGGGAAAAATAGCTCGTTGGGAACCTTCAGTGGGAAAAATAGCACGTTGGTGCACCTTTGATGGAAAACAGCCCTTCGACACGGTCGTTAGGCAACTTTGGTGGGAAAAACAACACCTTGGTGCACCTTTGGTGGGCAAGACAGCCCGTTGACATAGTCGCTGGTTACCTTTGGTGGGGAAAACACCTGTTAGGCACCTCCGGTGGGAAAAACATCACATTGGTGCACCTTTGGTGGAAAACAGCCCTTCAGCATGGTCGCTAGGCATCTTCGATGGGAAAAATAGTACGTTGGTGCACCTTTGGTGGGAAAAACAGCTCGTGGACATGATCGCTATATACCTTCAATGGGGAAAACAGCTCATTGGGCACCTTTGGTGGGAAAAACAGCACATTGGTGCACCATCGGTGGGAAAAACAACCCGTCGGCACACCCGCTAGGCACCTTCAGTGAGAAAAACAGCACCTTGGTGCACATTTGGTGGGCAAAACAAATTGTCGGCAAGCTTGCTACTCACCTTCGGTGGGAAAAACAACAACTTGGTGCATCTTTAGCTGGCAAGGTTGATAGGCACCTTCGGTGGAAAAAACAACAATTTGGTGCATCTTTAGTGGGCAAAATAGCCTGTTGGCACGGTCACCAGGCACCTTTGATGGGAAAAATAGCCCATTGGGAACCTTCGGTGGGAAAAAGAGTACCTTGGTGCAGCTTTAGCACTTTGGCATGGTCGCTAGGCACCTTCGATGGCAGAATTAGCCCGTTGGGCACCTTCGGTAGGAAAAAGAGCACCTTGGTGCACCTTTAGTTGGCAAAGCTACCTGTTGGCAAAGCTAGGCACCTTCGATGAGAAAGTAGCACCTTGCTGCATCTTCGGTGGGTAAAATAGCACGTTGACCAGGTTGCTAGGCACCTTCGGTAGGAAAAACAACACCTTGGTGCACCTTAGTTGGGCAAAATAGCCCATTAGCAAGCTCGACAGCTTCGATGTTAAAAATAGCCCGTTGGGCACCTTTTGTGGGAAAAACAGCACCTTGGTGCACCTTCAGTGGGCAAAACTGCTCGTCAGTACGGTCCCTAGGCACCTTTGGCTTGAAAAACAACACCTTGGTGCACCCTCGGTAGGAAAAATAGCCCATTGGCATAGTCGCTAGGAATCTTTGGTGGGAAAAATTGCCCGTTGGGCATGTTTGATGGGAAAAACAACACGTTGATGCACCTTTGGTGGGTAAAATAGCTCGTCAGCACGATCACTCGGCACCTTTGGTGAGAAAAACAGCACCTTGATGAACCTTTGGTGGGAAAAACGGCCCATCGGCAAGACCGCTAGGCATCTTCGGTTGGGAAAAATGCCCTTGGTGCATCTTCAATAGGCAAAATAGCCCGTTGACATAGTGGCTAGGCACCTTCAATAGGAAAAACAATTCGTCGGGCACCTTTGGTGGGAGAAAGAGCACCTTGATGCACCTTTGGTGGGCAAAACAGCCCGTCCGCAAGGTTGCTGTGCACCTTTAGTGGGAAAAACAGCATCTTGGTGCACCTTTGGTGGGCAAAATAGCCCGTTGGCACAATCGCTAGGCACCTTCGGTAGTGGGAAACTCGGTAGTGGAAAATCTACAGAGATAAGCCCCAGTTGGTCATAGATTGTTAGATTCTCATTAAAAACTTGCCGATTATAGCTCTTTGGCTATGTTCAACAACCATCGGGCAACCAGGCTGGGGCCATGTGTGGCTGTCGCAGCCGTGTGTGGGCACACTCAGTAGTGGGAAATCAGCATAAATAAGCCCCAGCTTGTCACAGATTATTGGATTTTCATCAAAAACTCGTCGATTATAACTCGTTGGCTATGTTCAATGACTGTCGGGCAACCAGGCTGGGGCCATACGCGGCTGCCATGGTCGTTTGTAGGCATACTCAGTTGTGGGAAATAAGCAGAAATAAGCCCCATCTGGTCACAGATTATTGGATTCTAATCGAAAACTTGCTGAATATAGCCGTGCCCCCCTTTTGTTGGCTATGATCGGTGACCATTGGGAGATTAGGCTGGGGCTATACGCGGCTGTTGCGATCGTGTGCGGGCATACACAGTAGTGGGAAATCATTAAAAATAAGCCCCAACTGATCACAGATTGTTGGATTTTCATCAAAAACTCGTTGATTATAGCCTTGCTCTTTGGCAGACCCGATCGTGGGTGTCATCGACACACATTGTGCACCATGTCGTACTTAGGAGTACTGAAGGGTAAGGATAGATGAGGCATTCGATTATTGAACTGGTCCAAAGGCAAGGCGATGCTTCAACAACCTTAGTATGGTGAGGTGCCTAGCAAAACTCAAAATGTTGGAATGTCGGAGGCTGACTCCCGTGCTTGGGCATGCTCAAGGGCATCAAGTGCAAGGAATCGGCGATAACGCATCCCTTTGTTGAGTCAGTTTTGACGCACATTAGAACTTTGGCACGACCAATCATGGGAGTTGGCCCCTTGTTGACGCAGATATCATGTTATACTTAGGAGTGCCGGAGGGGCAGTTTGTTGATGACGATTGGTGAGGTGATTGGTTGCTTAGCTGGTCCGAAGGCAGGGCAGCGTTTTGGCAACCTAAGTATGGTGTGGTGCTTGGTGATATTCGGATTATGGGCTTAGATTGTGGGATTTTGGGGGTTTGAACCCCATCTTTGGGCATGCTCGATAGCATCATGCGCAAGGAATCGTCGACGACGCATCCTCTTACTGAGTCAGTTTTGGTACACAAGTGCTCTCTAGCAGAACCGATCATGGGTGTCATCCACCCGCGCTATACACCGCATCGTACTTAGGAGTGCCAAAGAATCGGTTTGTTAACGATAGGTGAGGCATTCGGTTATTGAACTAGTCCAAAGGCAAGGTGACGGTTCGACAACCTTAGTACTGTAAGGTGCCTAGCAAAACTTGGAATGTCGAAATATCAGGGGGCTGACCCCCATGCTTGGGCGTGCTTAAGGGCATCAAGTGTAAGTAATCGGTGACAGCGTATCCCTTTGCTGAATCAGTTTCGACAGGCGGGTGAACTTGGGCATGCCCAGTCATAGGTCTTAGCCCCTTGTTGATGTGGACATCGCATTGTACTCGAAGGTGCTAGAGGGCTGACTTGTTGATGACGATTCGTGAGGTGATTGGTTGCTTAGCTGCTTCAAAGGCAGGGCGGTGTTTTGGCAACCTAAGTACGGTGTGGTGCTCGGTGATATTTAGATTGTAGGCTCAGATTGTGGGATTTTTAAGGGGTTGAACCCTATGTTTGGGCATGCCCGACAGCATCATGCACAAGGAATCATCGACGGCACATCCTCTTGTTGAGTCGGTTCTGGCACGTGGGTGATCTTTGACAGACCTGATTATGGGCGTCATCCATTCATGTTATGCACCACGTCGTAATTAGGAGTGCCAAAGGGTGGGTTTGTTAAGGATAGACGAGGCATTCGATTATTGAACTTGTTTGAAGGAAAGGGAGTGCTTCTATAATCATAGTACGGTGAGGTGCCTTGTGAAACTCGAAATGTAAGAATATCAGGAGGATGAACCCCATGATTGGGCGTGCTCAAGGGCATCAAGTGTAAGGAATCAGCGATGACGTATCACTTTATTAAGTCAGTTTCGACACGCGGGTGAATTTGGGCACACCCAATCATGGGTCTTGGCCCCTTGTTGATGTGAACATCACTTTATACTCTGGAGTGCCGGAGGGCTGGCTTGTTGATGATGATTGGTAAGGTGATTAGTTGCTTAGATTGTTCAAAGGCAGGGTGGCATTTTGACAATCTAAGTACGATGTGGTGCTCAACGATATTCAAATTGTGGGCTCATAATGTGAGATTTTTGGAGGGTTGAACCCCACGTTTGGCCATGCCCGATAGTGTCATGCGCAAGGAATTGTAGATGACGTATCCTCTTGCTGAGTCAAGTCTGGCACGCAAGTGCTCTTTAGTAGACTCAATCATGGGTGTCATCCACCCGTGTTGTGCACCACATCATACTTAGGAGTGCCGAAGGGTTAATTTGTTAAGGATAAGCAGGCATTCGATTATTGAACTAGTCCGAAGGCAAGGCAATGCTTTGGCAACCTTAGTATGGTAAGGTGCCTATCAAAACTTGAAATGTCGGAATATCAGGGGTCGACCCCTATGCTTAGGCATGCCTAAGGGCATCAAGTGCAAGGACTTAGTGACGACGTATCACCTTGCTGAGTCGGTTTCAACGTGCAAGTGAACTTGGGCACGCCCAATCATAAGTCTTAGCCCCTTGTTGACCAACATCACTTTGTACTCAAGAGTGCCAGAGGGCTAGCTTATTGATGATGATTGGCACGGTGATTGGTTGCTTAGATGGTCTAAAGGTAGGGTGACGTTTTGGCAACCTAAGTACGGTGTGGTGCTCAATGATATTCGGATCGTGGGCTCACATTGTGGGATTTCTGGGGGGTTGAACCCCATATTTGAGCATGCCTGACAGCGATATGCGCAAGGAATTATTGACCATGCATCCTCTTATAGAGTCGATTCTGGCATGCAGGTGCTCTTTGGCAGACTCGATCATGGGTGTCATCCACACACGTTGTGCACCACGTCATACTTAGGAGTGCCGAAGGGTCAGTTTGTTAAGGATAGATGAGGCATTCAATTATTGAACTAGTCCAAAGGCAAAGCGACGTTTTGGCAACCTTAGTATGGTGAGGTGCTTTTCAAAACTTGAAATTCTGAAATATCGGGGGCTGACCCCCATGTTTAGGCGTGCTCAAGGGCATCAAGTGCAAGGAATTAGCAACGATGTATCACCTTGCTGAGTCGGTCTCAACGAGCGGGTGAACTTGGGTACGCCCAATCGTAGGTCTTGGCCCCCTGTTGACGAACATTGCTTTGTACTCAGAAGTGCCAGAGGGCCGACTTGTTGATGACGATTAGTGAGGTGATTGGTTGCTTAGATGGTCCAAAGGCAAGGTGGCATTTTGGTAACCTAAGTACGGTGTGGTGCTCGACGATATTCAGTTTGTGGGCTCGCATTGTGGGATTTTTAGGGGGTTGAACCCCATGTTTGGGCATGCCTGACAGCAATGTGCGCAAGGAATTATTGACCATGCATCCTCTTGTCGAGTCAGTTTTGGCACGTAGATGCTCTTTTGCAGACTCAATCATGGGTTTCATCCACCCGTGTTATGCACCACGTCATACTTAGAAGTGTCGAAGGGTCGATTTGTTAAGGATAGGTGAGGCATTCGGTTATTGGACTAGTCCGAAGGTAAGGTGGCATTTCAGCAACCTTAGTACAATGTCGTACCTAGCAAAACTCATAGAAGTCGATGTTGTTCATGTTGATACTTGAATTGTTGGATTATCAGTCATCCCTTAGTGCCAAATTCTCGCGTTTCGCGGTGCATCATGGTTTTGTCTGGTTACTTCTCGTGCTTGATTAGTGCACTTGTGCATGTCGGGTCGTGATGGGCTGGATGGATTTGTCTCTTAGTGTATGTAAAGTGCATGAATGGTTTTTGGATTGTATAGGCGGATAGGCTCCATGCTAATCGCATCGAACCGTCTTCCTTCCTTCTTCTTCATTTGGTTCCCTCTTGCCTCTAGCTAGTTGGGATTGGATCAGTTCCTTATGTTGTGTACCAATATCGGTGGAATTGTAGTTTTAGGATGATTGTTTTTACCTTGCATTTGTATGGATATGGGGTTGACCACGTAGCGACCTATGTGCACAAAACATGCCTCTATTGGGGGTGTTATGTTCCATAGATGGGACGTTAGTGTTCTTGGATGCAGTAAGCTTATTAGGTGGAGCAACCCTCCTAAAGCCCTTCAGAATAGCTTTTGTCCCTTGACCAAAATGACGTTGGCACCCATTCTCCATGCCTACCAGGGTGATTCTGCGGGGAAGTGGTGTCACAAAGGAATGCTACTTGGTTGATCTTGTTAGTAGTCATATGCTTGTCTCAAAGATTAAGCCATGCATGTTTAAGTATGAACTATTTCAGACCGTGAAACTACGAATGGCTCATTTAATTAGTTATAGTTTGCTTGATGGTACCTACTACTTAGATAACCGTAGTAATTCTAGAGCTAATACATGCAACAAACCCCAACTTCTAAAAGGGCTACATTTATTAGATAAAAGGTCGACGCCGGCTGTGTCCATTTCTCTGATAACTTGACGGATCGCATGGCCATTGTGCCGGTGACACATCATTCAAATTTATGCCCTATCCACTTTCGATGGTAGGATAGAGGCCTACCATGGTGGTGATAGGTAACGAATAATTAGGGTTCGATTTCGGAGAGGGAGCCTGAGAAACAGCTACCACATCCAAGGAAGGCAACAAGTGTAAAAATTACCCAATCTTGACATGGGGAGGTAGTTACAATAAATAACAATATCGGGTTCTATGAGTCTAGTAATTGGAATGAGTACAATCTAAATCCCTTAATGAGGATCCATTGGAAGGTAGGTCTGGTGCCAACAGCCACGTAATTCCAGCTCCAATAACGTTTATTTAAGTTGTTGCAGTTAAAAAGCTCGTAGTTGGACCTTGGGTTGGGTTGGCTAGTCTACCGCGAGGTGTGCACCGGTCGGCTCATCCCTTCTACTGATGATGGACTCCTAGCCTTAACTGGCCAGGTTGTGCCTCTGGTGCTGTTACTTTGAATAAATTAGAGTGCTCAAAGCAAGCCTATGCTTTGTATACATTAGTATGGGATAACATCATAGGATTTCGGTCCTATTATGTTGGCCTCCAGGATCAAAGTAATTATTAAGAGGACCAGTCGGGGGCATTCATATTTCATAGTCAGAGGTGAAATTTTTGGATTTATGAAAGACGAACAACTATGAAAGCATTTGCCAAGGATGGTTTCATTAATCAAGAACGAAAGTTGGGGGCTCGAAGACGTTCAGATACCATCCTAGTCTCAACCATAAATGATGCCGACCAGGGATCGGTGGATGTTGCTTTTAGGACTCTGCCAGCACCTTATGAGAAATCAAAGCCTTTGGGTTCTAGGGGGAGTATAGTCGCAACACTAAAACTTAAAGGAATTAACACAAGGGCATCACCAGGAGTGGAGCATGAGGCTTAATTTGACTCAAAACGGGGAAACTTACCAAGTCTGGACATAGTAAGGATTGACAGACTAATAGCTCTTTTGTTTTTTTAATACAATGTAAAAATTATATTGATCAAAAATGGATTAGTACATAGTCTATGGGGCATACCCGACCTTTAGCTAATCAACAAAAATTCCTAACAGTAGTGAACAGGTAATCCAGCAGTCAAGCATCATAAATACAAAAAGTAGCAAAATAGCCAACATGGTCAAATTTCCAAAATGGTCAGGAGTGGCCATTTTGGACCATTTTGGAAAGTGACCATGCCGGTGCAAATGAAACCAAACCTAGCCAAAAGGAGCCTAGGCTATTAAATTACATAAACAGTATATACAAAAAAAGTAGTCCAGATCAAAGAAAGATATGAATAATAAATGACCATCCAAAAATACTGGTAATTTGTTAGGCATCCCGGAAGATGAACAGTAACCCTATTGTGGAATAGTAACTTCGGCAAGTGAACAGAAGTTCTGCCACTAACAGAGTAAATTTGGTGATAGTCCAGCAAGTACACAGTTGTGCCAGCAAAAATCAATGAATTCATAGTGTATAAGACCTCCATTGGCGACACCATGCAACACCAGTGATCCGAGTGTCTCCAGTATCAAGTGTCAAGTGGAAGGTAAGGCAACCTTTCCCATCAGCTGTAATGAGAGGTTCTGTGTGATGTCACTTCAGTGAGGGTATGATGAATCAAACCCCCATCTTGTATCATGGAAAGAATAAGAGTTTATCCCCCCTCTAGTAACTGAAGTAGACAGAACTACAACAAAGAGCAACACCCTGGCCTCCCTTTAGGCGATGCTATCTAAGTGTTCATATGAAGGACCAAGAATGTTTGGACTTAATCCCACCAGAGTTCATAGCAACCAACATCTAATAAGCGTGGTAACTAGTGATATAGTAGCTACCATAAACACCATACATATAAGACGTGAGTAACAGTACCCACAAATTCATCATCCAGTAAATTCTGAAAGCCTCACCATAAAGGACATGGTCTACCAGCAGCCTACCAACCCAGCGAGGAGATCATTATGCATCTACCATATCCATGACAACGCCACATCTAGAGATCCCCACCTCTTCTTTGTGGCTCCAACCAACACTGTAAGTGAAGAGGACTAGGTCTACCACCATCCTACCAACCCCAGCCAGGGGATCTGTATGCTTCTACCCTTCAATGTCAACGCATCATGCAAAGACCCCATCCTCTTTTGCTTTGCTCCAACCTCCAATGTGTGGCAAATAGCACCCATATTCTCCTTCTCTTTTGCCCTATCAAGCCTTTCCCATTATACCCAAAATCATAAGATGTTTTAGCCCCCCACCTGAATCCGTAGCAACCAACATCTAATAAACTTGGCAACCCAAAGGATAGTAGTTATTATGGACTCCATGCACGTAAGACGTGAGCAGTAGTGCCCACAACATCTTTGTCCAGAAAATGGCAAAGATCCCTCGACTAATAACTTGGTCTACTTACTTCCCACCGACCTAGCCAAAAGACCTATATGCATCTGCCCTTTCAACGTCAGCGCAACATTTAGAAACCCCCACCTCTTCTACTTTACTTCAATTTCCTCTACATTGCTGGTGTTGCCCCTGTACACCTTCTCTTCCACCCTATCGAGCCCTTCTCATTCTTCCTTATGTCACTAGATGTTTCAGAGAACCATACATCAGTATCATCCTTAATAGCACAGATACACCCTTGGACCCTACTAGTGAGTAATGCAAAATGGCTTACATTTTAGGTGAAAATGGAATAAGGAGGCAGTAGTTTTGACTGATAAGAGCTGAGATAAATATTCTAAATAGAATAGGAATAATAGTGGAGACAAGGGATCACCTTGTCATAGCCCCCATTTACCACAAAACATACCATGTAGGGAGCCATTGATAGAAACTGAATAAGATGCAGTCTGTACACAAATCATGACCCACTAAATAAATGTTGTGAGGAAGTGTAATTCCTTCATTATAGCTTCCAAAAAAACCCACGAGACGGTATCATAAGCCTTGGTTATGTCAATTTTAAGCATACAACAAGGGGAGATTCTCTTCCGTGTGTAGCCTCGCACCAATTCTTAGTCCAAGAATATATTATCAAGCATGTTTCTCCCAGGTATAAAAGCCTCTTGAGCAGGATCAATAATGTGCTACACCACTAAATTCAATCTTGCAGCTAGTGTCTTAGAGATCACTTTGTAGACAACATTCAAACATGTTATGGGCCGAAGGTCAGTGACCCTCAAATCATTGTGCTTCTTGGGAATAAGGGTAAGGGCAAGTGTAGTATGATTAATCTGTTTCAAGAACTGCCCTTCCTAGAAAAATTATGTGACTGTCGAAACAAGATCAGAACCCACAATGCTTTAGTTTGACCTAAAAAAAGCAGAGGTGTAACCATTAGGAGTAGGGGCCTTGTCATTGCCAATGTCTGTAAGTGCCCTCTTAATTTCTTCTGGTCAAATAGGGCCAATGAGCCTTGCTTGAGAATCAAGATCAAGGACTAGACCTCTACTGACTACAGTGCTATCAAGATGCTGTACGGGTGAAGGAGTGCCAAGGAGGTCTTGGATATAAGAGACAATGTAGTTAGTCAACTCTGCCGTGGATTCAGTGATGGTTCCATCAGTTTTGTAAGGTGGGATAGTTCATTCTGTTTAATCCTCTTTTTAGTAATTGAATGGAAGTAGGAAGTGTTCTTGTTGGCTTCAACTATATGCCTACATTGACTTTCTGTTGGAAGAACCTACACTCTGCTTCAGTCAAGAATTCAGCCTGTTTTTGCTTAGCTTGCACATCCTGTTGTAAAGCAGTGCTGTTCGGGTCTTGGAGAGGTGTAGTGTATACTGAATGGAACTCTTTGTTTGCTATCTTGACTTTATGAGAGAGGTCGCCATAGGTCGTATTATTTAACTATTTGAGGGGGATCTTTAGGAGCTTCAATTTCTGACAAAGAGCATAGTATGCCCAACTAAGTACAACCTCCTCCCAATGGCGGGTAAGAAGAGCTTAGAAGTGTGGGTGTTGTAGCCACTTATAGAAAAATTTGAAAGGCTTGGTACCATGGGTTTCTGGATTTAAGAAAGAAACAATAATAGGATAGTGATCCGATTCAGCCCTCATAGGCAAGAAGTTAGTAGAAAATAAATAGCCAAGATTATACCATTATTGGTTTAGTAGCACTCGATCCAATTTTGCCCATAATGACTTCTTATGCCAAGTGAAACTCCCACCCCTTACTGAGGCATCTTCTAAGCCATGTATAATACGAAAGTCTAGGAAGTCCTTTAAGAGATATATCGAAGGCGGCAGGCAGGCTATCCGTTCAGTAGCTGAGTAAACATAATTAAAGTCACCCATGAGTATCCATGGAAGCTTCATCATCGACCTTAGGCATGTTAATTGCTGCCAAAGTTCTCTTTGTATGTATTATAGTCAACAATGTATGTATTGTTCTCTTGTGGCCAAGACTTGGCAATGGAAGAAGGTTGGGCCCCGAAGAATGCTCATGGCGCCACCTGCAATGTGATCAAAGTTATTATGGTCTTCCCAACCTCCAAATTGATTTAACATCATCAAACATAGTTTCTCTAAACTGAGTTTCAGTTCCAATAAGCAAATGAATTTGCAACCATGTTGCCCTAATTAATTGGACAACTTGGTTCT
The DNA here is from genome assembly GCA_027563595.1 of Erythroxylum suave. Lineage (NCBI taxonomy): Eukaryota > Viridiplantae > Streptophyta > Magnoliopsida > Malpighiales > Erythroxylaceae > Erythroxylum > Erythroxylum suave. Next base: position 38,035,112 of record JAOSBN010000008.1, on the reverse strand, counting down.
ATTTTGAGGCCCCGAATGTTCCAGCTGAGTAACGTCATGGCTCTATAAAGGAGGCCTTCCCTCCTTCTGAAGAGCGTACATCTTCTTTTGGTTTGCTATGGGATGTTACTACTTTGCCAGCGTCAACTTTCCTAGAGCTTGAGCCTCCTGCACCTCTGGTAGGATTTGCGAAATGGGTAAACCTCCCTATGTTATTAAACCGTAGATTAGGTCCATCTTTAGGACCCCTGGATGTTGTGATCATTGCCTTGCCCTTATTTCTTTGTTTGAAATTCTGCACCTATTGCCACTCTATATCTTTGTCCATTCGGCCCAAGTGATCAGGCGGATCTGAAGCTAAATTGGATGGTGCTCATTTTACTCCCAAATCATTAGCCCTAGTTGTGGCAGTAATGACTTGTGTAGTGTCCACTATTTTACCCACTACAGGAGTCGCTAGTGTTATGACCTTGCCTGAACTAATTACACTTGTACTGCCCTGAAGCCCTTGTTCTGTTTGAGAATGTCCATTAACAGCTGAAGATCCTTAATTAAGAGGTGTATCATTTCTGATCAGACCAGGATCCCTCTACTTGTCACCTACAGAGGTGATCAATGCCCTAGCTTCAGGAGGGACCTTGCTTTCTGTATTACTGTTATTCATTCTATTTGGGTTAATACCCTTTTTTTAACCCCTATCTATGTTCCCCAAGTCCTACCGAGGGATAGTGAACGAAGTGGGAGCTTTTGCCTTATCTCCATTTCAGATCTCTTCTCGCCTTCTGCACTACCGCTTGCTTTTGGGTAAGTGTTCTTATTTTGGTTGAGGACTTTGCATTCAAAGGTATTGTGACCAAAATGTTTGCAAGCAAGACAGTAGCTAGGGTAGGTCTCAAAAATAATTGATTAGGTGTAGCAAGAACCATTAGGTAGCTTAACTGAGAAGCTAGTGGTAGGAGGTCTAGACACATTGACTTCCACTAAAATTCGTGAAAAACCAACCGTGTGCCTGCATTTGTAATAGCATTAGTACAGAGTGACTTCCTAACCTTGGAGGCCAATTTAGATAGCCCTAGTTTGGTCCATAACTCCATAGGGACATTAGGGAGTTGCACCCATATGGGGACCTCCATAAATTCGTCATAGTTAAAGGCAAAACCACTAGAGAGTCTTTTAAGAAGCAAAGTTTTTCCAAAGATCATATAAGATCCCACAGCAAGTACAAAGGTGCAATCTTCTTCATTTTCAAAATGAAAAATGATCTAGCCCCGATTGTGCAGTAAAATGGAACATTTCAGCCCCCACTTAGTTACAAGGCCCTTAGATTTAAGTTTAACCGTATCTTCCTCCTCAACTACAACATTTCAGGTTGTGGTTACTGCTGAATAAGCTAGCAAAGGACTTCTTGGGAGCTATAGAAATAATGCCTTTCTCAGTGGTCATAGCTTGATCTTTTAGCGGTGGACAATTTACTTCCTTTCTAGTCCCCCCCCTCCCCCGCCCCCCTTGTTCTCATTTTTTTGATTTTAATTTTAAAAATTAAAATAACAAAAAATCAATCTAATTAACCCTATTTATTCATTAGCATATACACTATCTGTGTAAGAAATAGGAAATCAATCTTTTTTCTTTTAATAGAATATAGCTAGTTAATATGGTGAAGTAGTCCCCAACTTGGCCAATAAGTGAGTCTCAAGATGAGCAGTAGACATTTTTTACTCTTTCCCTTTCAATCTCTATCAAATCAGCAAAGTAAAAATCAATTGCAACACATGTCTAATAGATACATGACATTACCAATACCATACACCTAATTTACCTATATCTAACCTCTTTGAAAGTGATTAATTTATATTAAATTCAAGCAGATTTAGTCATAAGCAGATCAGGCTAATACCACATTTCAAGTTGTGGTTACTACTGAATAAGCTAGCAAAAGACTTTTTGGGAGCTACAGAAATAATGCCTTTCTTAGTGGTCGTAGCTTGATCCTTTAGTAGAGTGTTGTCTCCAGCAGTAGGAGGGATTGAGGAAAGGCGTTGAGCACTTTTAGCCAAAGTAGCTACACTAGAATCACCTTCAGAAGCACTTAATTCACCTTTAGATTCCCTAGATTCCCCATCTGAGGAATGTAGGGAATTATCAATGTTGATGGTAGTCCCAAATGAACCTTGCTCATCAGAACTGCTGTATTCATACCCTATTCTTTCATAGCCTTATCAGAATCTTCATCAGAAGAGAGTTCAGAGGTTTTATCCTACTGAAGACCCAAAATACATTCTTTTGTTACGTCTCTCCCTTTGTGAGGAGTTTTCGACCACTTGCCCATTCTAAACAACGCTTGGATAATCAGACCAACCCCCTAGTAAGTAAGGTTAGTTTACCAGTAAGAAAACACAGCCAAAGGCAACCAGAAACCAAAATGTATTCCCTTCCTCCTTTCTAAACCCAACCTTCACCAATCACAGACTAGAACAATCAGCACTCACTGCCTATCTGGAATACCAATGAGCACATTAAACCATACACTAACCCTTAGCAAGAAGAATATACAACTGAAAGCAATCATAATATCCCCAAATGGGCAAACCTAGCTTAAAGCAATCGAGTACCAGAGTCACTAGTTCAGCTTTGTTAATCATCCCAAGTAAGAGCAGGGAACTGTCTCATTAATTTCAACTAACATTAATACCACCAGTCACCTGTAAAAAATACACAGCCTAATGCCACCAGTACAGTGATAGTGGGAACAGGGAATGGGGGTCCTCTGTACCACCCAATCAAAAAGGACGATGGGATTGCCAAAAAGTGTCGCCAGATACTCAACTTCCTACACAACATAAGTAAACAAGGAGAGGAAAAACGATACTTGCCTCACAGCACCGTCCCCACAGTAGGGATTCACTTCTAGTGATGTTTCGCCCAACAGTGAATGATGAGTGACCAAAGTCAGAAACGGCCCATCCACTACCATTCAGAGTATTGAGCACCGACTCAAAAATGAGAAGTCACCCGAAGGAAGAATGTAGTGCCCACACTTCCCTTAGAGAAAGAGACTACATGTAGCCCCAATGTAGGTAACTTTGTCGCTGGAGAGGGAGGAGGGAACTAGATATAAAAAATGGGCAGGAAAATTACCGCCAAAGGTGTTGGGCGCCAAACTTAAGGGGGGAGCACTGAGTGACAAAGTAGGTTACTCAAACCATGAAATGAATAAATCCAGGTAGGAGTCATGAAAATTATCTTAAATATCACTGACAAACTGCCAGAGGGGGTAGAAGGAGGCACCAATCTGTTTGGAGCTATAGTGCTACGAAATGCACTGTCGCCTGAGGTGATAAAAATATGAGACTTGTTACCCTCAAAGAAGGACAGCTAAGTCAAGCACTAAGTATTGACTAAAAGGAGAGCAAAAATCAGCAGAAGAGAACACCAATTAAGGGGAGTATGAGATCTTGGGGACCACCGTGAAGGAATCGCCCATGGACTTAAGAGAATACTCAAAACACACTCACTGATAGCTCACTACTGATAGCTTTTTCTTGATTCTATGGGTGGTGGTGCATGGCCGCTCTTAGTTGGTGGAGCGATTTGTCAGGTTAATTTCGTTAACAAACAAGACCTCAACCTGCTAACTAGCTATGTAGAGGTGACCATCCGTGGCTAGTTTCTTAGAAGGACTATGGCCTTCTAGGCCATGGAAGTTTGAGGCAATAACAGGTCTGTGATGCCCTTATATGTTTTGGGCTACATGTACGCTATACTGATATATTCAATGAGTCTATAGCCTTAGTCGATAGGCCCAGGTAATCTTTGAAATTTCATCATGATGGGGATAGATAATTGCAATTGTTGATCTTCAACTAGGAATTCCTAGTAAGTGCAAGTCATCAGCTCGTGTTGACTACGTCCCTGCCCTTTGTACACACTGCCTATCGTTGCTACTAATTGAATGGTCCAGTGAAGTGTTCGAATCATGGCAATGTGGGCAGTTCCCTGCCGACGACGTCGCAAGAAGTCCACTGAACCTTATCATTTAGAGGAAGGAGAAGTCATAACAAGGTTTCCATAGGTGAACCTACAAAAGGATCATTGTTGAATCATGCAAAGCAAAACAACCCATGAACAAATTGTCCTTTAGATAGAAGAGGGGTGAGAAATCTAGTTAGAGCCTCTGCCTATGCTAGCAACAGCACGGGTTAACCAACCAACCATGGTGTGGGTAGCACCAAGGAACATGATAATGAATGGGCCTACGTTAATCACTCAAGGAATGGGAGGTAGACAAGAGGTGGTGCTCGCATCATTATGAATCAAAATGACTCTCGGCAATGGATATCTCAGCTCTCACATCGATGAAGAACATAGCAAAATGTGATACTTGGTGTGAGTTACAGAATCCCATAAACCATTGAGTATTTAAATGCAAGTTATGCCCGAAGCCTTTCAGCTGTGGGCATGTCTAGCTGGGTGTCACGTAGCATCGCCCCCTCTCATCAGCTCAATCTTGGGAGATAGAGGAGGGGGCAGAACTTGATCTCCCATGAGATTGATTGCTCATGGTTGGCCTAAAAATCAGAGTCTGTGGCGATGATCGTCACGACTGGCGGTGGTTGAGCAAAGACCTTCAGGAGGAGTCGTGCGAGCTTGTCGGCTGAAGGTTGAATGAAAGTTTTCACCCTGACACAATTCGATCGCAACCTCAGCTTAGGCAGGACTACCTATTGAGTTTAAGCATATCAATAAGTGGAGGAAAGAAACTTACAAGGATTCCCTTAGTAATGGCGAGCGAACCGGGAAGAGCCTAGCTTAAGAATCGAATGCCCCTGGTATTCAAATTGTAGTCTGGAGAAGTGTCCTCAGTGGCGGACCAGGCTCAAGTCCCTTAAAAAGAGGCACTGGAGAGGGTGAGAGTCTTGTCATGTCCAGACCCTGTCGCACCACGAGGCCCTATTTGTGAGTCGGGTTATTTAGGAATGCAGCCTAAATTGGGCGTTAAATTCCGTTCAAGGCTAAATACTGGCAAGAGACCGATAGTGAACAAGTACCATGAGGGAAGTGGATGGGGGCCGGCAATGCGTCCCAGTTGGTTGTGGAATGGTGAGAGCCAATCTGTCGATCAGCTTGAGGTATGGACCCACACTGGTTGCAGGGGCATCTCAAGCCTGAGCCTTTGATATGCCTATAGAGAAGTTGCCCCCTTATTGTAGAGCACATTATACGCCCTCAGGCGCTCATACGACATGCTTCCGACGTTGGCCTGTGGGCTCCCCATTCAGCTCGTCTTGAAACACGAACTAAGGAGTCTAACATATGTGTGAGTCAATGGGTGAGTAAACCCATAAGGCGTAAAGAAGCTGACTGGAAGGATCCGTTCGTGGGTAACACCATTGATCGACCTTGATCTTTTAAGAATTGAGTAGGAGTATGCTTGTTAAGACCCAAAAGATGGTGAACTATGCCTGAGCGGGGCAAAGCCCGAGGAAGCTCTAATGGAGGTCCGTAGTGATACTGACGTGCAAATCATTCATCTGACTTGGGTATAGGGTGAAAGACTAATAAAATTGTCTAGTAGCTAGTTCCCTCTAAAGTTTCCCTTAGGATCGGCTCGAGTTTTATCAGTTAAGTGAGTTATTACACAATCCTTAGCAGATTTCGACTTCCATGACCACCGTCCTACTACCTTAATTGACTAACACCCTTTGTGGGATCTAGGTTGGCACGCAGTTAGGCACCATAACCCGACTTTCAGTTCATCCCACATTGCTAGTTCTACTTACCAAAATGGCCCACTTAGAGCTCACGATTCCATGAAGCGGCTCAACGGAGCAGCTACACCTTCCTACGTATTTAAAGTTTGAGAATAGGTCGAGGGCATTGCACCCCCGATGCCTCTAATCATTGGCTAGCCCCGAAAATGGATGGCACTAAAATGTGTGGCCCATACCTGGCCATCAGGGAAAGGGCCAGGCCCCAATGAGTAGGAGGGCATGACAGTCGCTGCAAAACCAGGGATGCGAGCTCAGGCGAAGTGATTATCAGTACAGATCTTGATGGTAGTAGCAAATATTCAAATGAGAACTTTGAAGGCTGAAGAGGGGAAAGGTTTCATGTGAAACGACACTTGCACATAGGTTAGCCGATCCTAAGAGACGGGGGAAGCCTATCCGATAACGCATTTGCATGTGAGCATCGAAAGAGAATCAGGTTAAAATTCCTAAACCGAGATGCAGCAGTTGACGGCAATGTTAGGAAGTCTGAAGACATTGGTGGCTGCCTCAGGAAGAGTTATCTTTTCTATTTAACAGCCCACCCACCCTGGAAATGACTCAATCAAAGGTAGGGTCTAGCAGCTGGAAGAGCATCGCACGTCGCGTGGTGTCTGATGTGCCCCCAGCGACCCATGAAAATTTAGAGGACCGAGTGCCTCCCACGCCCGATCGTACTTATAACTGCATCAGTCTCTAAGGTGAACAGCCTTTGGTCGATGGAACAATGTAGGCAAGGGCAGTTAGCAAAATGGATCTGTAATGTCGGGAAAAGGATTGGCTCTAAAGGCTGGGCCCGGGGGTCCGAGCCTTGAACCCATCGGCTATCGGTGGACTGCTTGAGCTACTACCGTGGTGAGAGCAGATCGCCACATGCTAGTTGTGGGACAGACTGGGAACGACTCCTTTGGGGGCCTTCCTAGGGCATTGAATAGTTGACTCAAAACTGGTGCAGAGAAGGGGAATTTAACCGTTTAATTAAAACAAAGCATTGCGATGATTCCTACAGATGCTCGTGCAATGTGATTTCTGCCCAGTGCACTGAATGTGAAAGTGAAGAAATTCAACCAAACGCGGGTAAATGACAGGAGTAACTATGACTATCTTAAGGTAGCCAAATGCCTCCTCATTTAATTAGTGATGCGCATGAATGGATTAACGAGATTCCCACTGTTCCTGTCTACTATCTACCGAAACCACAGCCAAGGGAATGAGCTTTTGCATAATAAGCGGGGAAAGAAGCCTATTGAGCTGAACTCTAGTCCGACTTTGTTAAATGACTTGAGAGGTGTAGGATAAATGGGAGCTAGAAATAGCAAAAGTGAAATACCACTACTTTTAATGTTATTTTACTTATTCCATGAATCGAAGCTAGGGCGTCGCCCTTCCTTTTAGACCTAAGGCCGTTCAGCGGGCCGATCTTGGTGGAAGAGATTGTCAGGTGGGGAGTTTGGGTGGGGCAGTACATCTATTAAAAGATAACGTAGGTGTCCTAAGATGAGCTCAATGAGAATAGAAATCTCGTATGGAACAAAAGGGAAAATCTCTTTTGATTTTGATTTCTAGTATGTATATGAACTATGAAAGCATGGCCTATCTATCCTTTAGACCTTCGAAATTTGAAGCTAAAGGTGTTTGAAAAGTTGCCATAGGGATAACTGGCTTGTGGCAGCCAAGCATTCATAGCAACATTGCTTTTTGATCCTTTGATGTCGGCTCTTCCTATCACTGTGAAGCAGAATTCACCAAGTGTTGGAATGTTCACCCACCAATAGGGAACGTGAGCTGGGTTTAGACCATCGTGAGATAGCTTAGTTTTACCCTACTAATGATAGCGTCGTAATAGTAATTCAACCTAGTACGAGAGGAACCATTTATTCACACAATTGGTCATCACGTTTGGTTGAAAAGCCAGTGGTGCGAATCTACCATGTGCTGGATTATGACTTAAGATAGAATATGGACTAGAAGCGATGCATGCGCCTACCGCCCGATTGTTGACCCTCAGTAGGGGCCTTTAGGCCCCATAGGCATGTGTCATTGGTCAAGCCCCCCTTGCAGACAAGCGATGGGGGCTGCCCTGAATTGAAATTCCCACCAAGTGACTAAATGTTTAAGGTCTGAAAAACCTAGAAAACCGTGTGGATGCATATGAAGTGGAGAATTTTTCTCGAAAACACTTATGGAAAATCAAAGAGCATCAACATTGCACTTATCATCATTCTAATGAACTTAGTCCACCACGATGGAACAACACAAAGAGATGGTCACTAGGAAAGTTTCGTCAGTGGAATAGCCTGTTGGCATAGCTTCAATGCTAAAATAGCTCATTGGGACAAATTCGACGAGAAAAACAAGACCTTCGGTGGGAAAAAAACCCATTGGTGCAATTTTGATGGGAAAAATAACCGGTTGGCATGGCCGCTAGGCACCTTCTGAGGGAAAAATAGCCCGTTGAGCACCTTCGATGGGCAAAACATCATATTGGTCCACCTTCGGTGGGCAAAATAGCCCCCTGGCACGATCACTAGGCACTTTCAGTGGAAAAACAACCCATTGGGACACCTTTGGTGGGCAAAACAACACAATGGTGCACCGTCGGTGGGATAAAAGGCCCATCGACACGGTCACTAGGCACCTTCGATTGGAAAAACAACTCGTTGGCATGGTCGCTAGGCCCCTGGGCACCTTTCGTGGAAAAAACAGCAAGTTGGTGCACCTTTGGTAGGCAAAACAGCCCGTCGACACGGCCACTAGGCACTTTCAGTAAGAAAAACAACACCTTCGTGCACCTTCGATGGGCAAAATAGCCCGTCGACAAGATCGCTAGGAACCTTCGGTGGGCAAAACAGCCCGTTGACATGGTCGCTAGGCACCTTTGGGACTAAAAATAGCCCATTGGCACGGTCGCTAGGCACCTTCGGTACGAAAAATAGCCTGTTGGCATGGACTCTAAGCACCTTCGATGAGAAAAACAGCACCTTAGTGCACCTTCGGTGGGCAAAACAACCTATTGGCATGTTGCTAGGCACATTCGGTGGGGAAAAAAATCGATTGGGTACCTTCGGTGGGAAAAACAACTCGTTGGTGCACCTTCGGTGTGCAAAACAACCCGTCAACATGGTTGCTAAGCACCTTTGGTAAGAAAAAAATCACCTTCGTGCACCTTCGATGGGCAAAACAGCCCGTCGGTATGGCTGCTAGGCATCTTTGATGGGAAAAACAGCACTTAGGTGCACCTTCAGTTGGCAAAACAGCCTGTTAATGTGGTCGCTAGGTACCTTCGATCGGAAAAACAGCCAATTGGGCACCTTCGGTGGGAAAAACAACATGTTGGTGCAGCTTCGGTGGGCAAAGCAACACGTTGGTAAGTCGCTAGGCGCCTTTGGTAAGAAAAATAGCATGTTGGTGCACCTTTCGTCGGCGAAACAGCACGTCAGTGAGGTCGCTAGGCATCTTCGGTGGAAAAAATAGTACCTTGGTGCACCTTTGGTGGGAAAAACAGCCCATTGGGCACCTTTGGTGGGAAAACAGCATGTTGCTGCACGTTCGGTAGGCAAAACAGCTCATCGGCACGGCCGCTAGGCACATTCGGTGGGATAAACAACACCTTGGTGCACCTTCTGTGGGCAAAATAGCCCGCTCACACAGTCGCTAGGTACCTTCGGTGGGTAAAACAGCTGGTTGACACAGTTGCTAGTTGCCTTCATTGGGAAAATAGCCCGTTGGGCACCTTCGGTGGGAAAAACAACATGTTGGTGCATCTTCAGAGGGCAAAATAGCCCGTCTGCACAACCGCTAGTCACCTTCGGTGAAAAAATAACACATTGGCGCACCCTCGATCGGCAAAACGGCCCGTCAGCAAGGTCGCTAGGCAGCTTCGGTGGGAAAAACAACACCTTGTTGCAACTTCGGTGGGCAAAATAGCCCCTTGGCATGGTCGCTAGGCACCTTCGGTATGAACAACAGCCCGTTGGGCACCTTCAGTGGGAAAAATAGCACCTTATTGCACCTTCAGTGGGTAAAACTACATGTTGACATGGTCGCTAGGCACGTTTGGTGAGAAAAACAGCACCTTGGTGCACCTTCGGTGGGCAAAATAGCCTGTTGGCACAATCACTAGGCACCTTCGGTGGCAAAAACAACACCTTAGTGCACCTTCAGGGGGAAAACAACCCATTGACACAGTCACTAGGTAATTTCGGTGGGAAAACCCCCTATTGGGCACCTTTGGTAGGAAAAACAGCATGTTGGTGCACCTTCAGTGGGCCAAATAGGCCATCGACACTTCCGCTAGGCACCTTCACTGAGAAAAATAGCACGTTGATGCATCGTCTGTCGGTAAAATAGCCTATAGGAAACGTCGCTAGGCACCTTTGGTGGGAAAAACAACACCTTGGTGCATCTTAAATGGGCAAAACAGCCCATTGGGCACCTTTGGTGCGAAAAATAGCCCATTGGGCACCTTCGTTGGAAGAATAGAACCTTGTGCACCTTCAGTAGGCAAAACTAGCCATCAGCACGGTCACTAGGCGCCTTCGGTGGCAAAAACATCACCTTGGTGCATCTTAAGTGGGCAAAACAGCCCGTTGGCACAGTCACTAGGCACCTTCCCTATTGGGCACCTTCAGTGAGAAAAATAGAACCTTGGTGCACCTTCAGTGGGCAAAACTACCCGTCGGCACGGTTGCTAGGCACCTTCGGTGAGAAAAGCAGCACCTTGGTGCACCTTCAATGGGCAAAACAGCTCGTTGGCACAGTCACTAGGCACCTTCGGTGGGAAAAATATCCCATTGGGCACGTTCGGTGCAAAAAACACCACGTTGGTGCACCTTCAGTAAGCAAAATAGCTAGTTGATATGGTCGCTAGGCAACTTCGGTGAGAAAAACAACACCTTGGTACACCTTCGGTGGGAAAAATAATCAATCGATAAGGTCATTAGGCACCTTTGGTGAGAAACAAAGCACCTTGGTGCACCTTCAGTGGGCAAAAAAGCCCGTTGGCACAATCACTAGGCACCTTCAATGAAAAAACAGCTATTTGGGCACCATATAAGGAAAAAATAACACCTTGGTGCTCCTCCGGCGGGCAAAACAGCCCATTAGCAAGGTTGCTAGGCACCTTCGGTGGGAAAAACGACACCTTGGTGCACCTTGGTGCTCCTTTGGAGGGTAAAACAGCCCATTGGCATGGTCGCTAGGCACTTTCTGTTCAAAAAATAGCCAGTTGGACACCTTTAGTGGGAAAAAAACCACCTTGGTACACCTTCAGTGGGGAAAATACCCGTCGCCACGATCACTAGGCACCTACAGTGAGGGAAACAACACTTTGGTGCACGGTGGGCAAAACAGCCCGTTGGCACGGTCGGTAGGCAACTTTGGTGGGAAAGACAACACCTTGGTGCGCCTTCGATGGCAAAACAGCCAGTTGGCATAGTCCCTAGGCACCTTCGATGGAGATAATAGTCCATTGGGCACCTTCGATGGGAAAAATAGTGCTCCTTCAGCGGAAAAAACAGTCGATCGGCATGGCCGCTAGGCACCTTCGATGAGAAAAACAACTCCTTGGTGCATCTTCGGTAGGTAAAATAGCTCATCGGTATGGCCGATAGGCAACTTCGGTCTAAAAAAAATAGCTTGGTGCATCTTCGGTGGGCAAAACAACCCATCGACACGGCCACTGGGCACCTTTGGTGAGAAAAACAGCACCTTGGTGCACGTTTTGCTGGAAAAACAGCCCATTGACACCGCTGGTCGGCACCGTCATGGGAAAAACGGCACCTTGGTGCACCTTCAGTGGCAAAACAGCCCATCGAGACGGTCGCTATGCACCTTCGGTGAGAAAAACAGCACCTTGGTGCACCGTGGGCAAAACAGTCCATTGGTGCAGTTGCTAGGTAACTTTGGTAGGAAAAACAGCACATTGGTATATAGTGGGCAAAATAACTCGTTGGCACGGTCCCTAGGAAACATCGGTGGGAAAAACAACACCTTGGTGCACCTTCGGTGGGCAAAATAGCTCGTTGGCACGATCGCTAGGCACCTTCGGTGTGAAAAACAGCCCATTGGGCACCTTCGGTGGAAAAACAACACCTTGGTGCATCTTCAGTGGGTAAAACAACCCACTGGTTTGGCCCCTAGGCACCTTCGGTAGGAAAAATAACACCTTGGTACACCTTCGGTGGGTAAAACAGCCCATTGACACAGTCGCTAAGCACCTTCGGTGAGAAAAATAGCCTATTAGGCATCTTTGGCAGGAAAAGGCCACCTTCGTGCACGTTCGGTGGGCAAAACAGCCCGTTGGCATGGCCGTTAGGCACCTTTGGTGAGAAAAACAACACCTTGGTGCAGCTTCAGTGGGAAAAATAGCCCGTTGGCATGATCGCTAGGTACCTTTGGTGGTAAAAACAACCCATTGGACTTCTTTTTTGAAGAAAATGAATTTATTTTGATTTTGAAATCTTGTCGTGTATCCCTATGAAATGAAAGGAATGTTCAAGTTGAAAAAAAACACTATGTTGGAACTTTCCTAAAACATAATCTAAAACCAGATCTTTCTTATCTAAACAAATCTGGAGAATACTATAGGAAAGTGGTTCAGTAATTAAGCCTTCCTGATCTTTCATTCTACCTTTGGTGGGAAAAATAGCACTTTGGTGCACCTTTGGTGGGCAAAACAGCCAGTCAGTAAGGCCACTAGGCACCTTTGATGAGAAAAAAGCACCTTGGTGCATCTTCAGTGGGCAAAACAGCCCATCAGTACGACCACTAGGCTACTTCGGTGGGAAAAAAAACACCTTGGAGCACCTTCGGTGGGCAAAAGAGGATGTTTGCACGGTCACTAGGCACCTTTGGTGGGAAAAACAGCACGTTGGTGCACCTTCAGTAGGCAAAACAGCCCGTCAGCATGGTCGTTAGGCACCTTTGGTGAGAAAAACAACACCTTGGTGCTCGTTCAGTGGGCAAAACAGCTTGTCAGTACAGCCTCTAGGCACCTTCGGTGGGAAAAATAGCACCTTGGTGCACCTTCGGTGGGCAAAACAGCCCGTCAACACGGTCGCTAGGTACCTTCGTTGTGAAAATAGGATGTTGGTGCACCTTCAGTGGGCAAAACAGCCCGTCGACACGGTCACTAGGCACCTTTGGTGGGCAAAAATGCCTGTTGCCTCATAAGTCAGCCCCATCCCCTAACACCATTTGAGGGTAGTGTTAGGGGAAATCTCCCCTCGTTCAACCATCTCACGTGTGCTTGGCAAATCTACCCGTCCAAATTCTCCAAAATCACCATGAAACATCACAAAGTCTCCCTTTGTGATCTCCCACGCAATTGCTTCAACTAAAAAGTATCAATTGGTCCCTTGCTCAAGCACCCAATCTTCCCACCAACACCTTCGGCCAACCC
>JAOSBN010000008.1:37990815-38011284 GCA_027563595.1 Erythroxylum suave | reverse complement strand
GGGTTCAATTACATAACCGGGGGGGGGGGGGAAGGGATGCTTTCATGTGTCCCTTCCCCAACCAGACGACATCGTGTTACTTCTTAAGCCAACAACGACGTTTTCTTCAATAAAAACATCGCGGTTTATCTTTTGCGACGTTTTATTGAACAAACGTTGTGAAAAGTTACACAAACCTATGATGTTTATATAAAACGTTGCAGAAAAATAAGACTTTCGGTTACGTTTCTAAAATGTTGCCAAAAGTCTCTACAATCCATGACGTTTTATCAAAAAAGTGTCACGAATTGTCTATAATTTTTGTAGTGAGTATTGCCGAAATTGATATTTATTGTTGATCTTTTGTTCTAAAATTTAGTTTGTTTTCTTATACTAACTTCTTAGGCTACTATATTTGGGAATAGATGAGCATTATTTTGTAGGATTCTTCTTTGCTATCACCCATTTTTCCTATGAAGAAGTAGCTAATTAATAATAGAGAACCAGTCCCTGTGACAACAAGACCAGACCTTTTAACTCTGACAATGCAATAGGCACATTCTACTTTGGAGAGATCTCTTTCTTTCTCTCTTCTCCATGGACATTTTCAGGGTAGTACTCCTTTTATTCTTATCTGTATTAATCTTTCTTTTACATTAGGGACTAGGCGTGGGGAGGGTCTAATATATTGGTTTATATTTGTATAACTCTTGATATTCATGTACTATTATTTCTGCACGTTAACACTCGCATTTGGGAATCTTTGAGCTACACTTTAACACTTGCATTTTAGAATCTTTGAGCTTTAGATTGACATTTCAGATTCAAAGGAACAAGTGATGAAAGTGTTGAAAAATCGATTTTATAAGAGATTTCTAGTTGCCACTTTTGAAAGAAATTCTACACCTAGAACTTTATTTGATCCAAATGTTATCAATTTGAAGTATTTTCTTGCTTGCTTTTCAAATGTTTGGAAGTAAGTACGAACATACTTGTCTTTTGAGGTCAAAATTGCATGATGAATTGAGGTAATAATAGCTAAGCAATTTTTGTTAAGTTTAAATTGATCATGAATCAAGCAATTTGATTTGTTTGGAGAATTATGTAAGTTTTTTACAACAATTTTTATCCAATTTTTGAGAGATATTTGAGCTTAATTTCACACTTGTTGAGTTTCCAAGATCTACAAATGAGCTCGCCCATGCTTCTAGTCCCGCTACACATGAAGAAAGGCATCCTTAGCTTTTCTTTTGCACATGTATATGGATGTGTAGAGTTTAGACAACCTTTGAGATTAAGCTACCATTTGAAACATATGTGAAGAAGTAGATGCATGACATAAACTCAGCAATGGCCTTTTTCATATCAGGTTCATCGATATGGACAAACCTAGCTAGTCGTTCTACTTATGTTGTATTTTTTTTAATCTTAGCATTTATAATTTGTAAACTGATCTTTTTATTTATTATTTTGTTTATAAGAATTGCTAAAACTGTAATTAAAATCTTGTCTATGAAGAATATTCTTTTGTTGGTATAATTTAATGATGTTTTATTTTTTATATATATGCTTCAAATTATCAATTATTTTTGTATAATTAATTAATAACAAAATTTTAATATTATACAATAATTTGAATTAAAAATATCACAAATGAATATAATTCAACATGATATATCACTCTATTAAAATGTATACTAAAATTTTGATTGCATTTTACAAAAATGTAGCTAAAAATATTTGGCTACATTTTTAGAAACATAGTTAAAAATATTTAGATATATTTCTAAAAATGTAGCTAATAATTTTTTTCCACCAAAAAAAGTAGCCAAAAGGTATTGACGACAATTTTTCAAAACATCAATATTATTCTTTCGCTACAAAAATAAAACGTAGGTAAAAACTATTAGCGATGATTAGCCTAAGACTTCACTCATAGTTTTAAGCTATAGGGATTTGGTGATGATTTTGGCAATGAATATAAATCGTCACTAATTATTATTAGCGACAATTTTATGACTTTTAGTTACGATTTTTTTGGTAGCTAAATTTCATTTCTATTATCATGATATCTTTGCATAAAAATTTTATTTAGCTTTAAAAATGTTTGGGAGGTCTAGAGAAAGCTATGAGAATCGTCTTGAAACAAGCTTATCTCAAAATGATAAAGAAGCTTTGTCCAAAATAAGAAAGAAGGATCAATAGTTGTGATTCTAATCCATCAATACTTGGATAATTTAATGTTTGGGAAGATAGCCAATGTTACTAGTTCAAAGCAACATGAAACATTTTAGAAAAGTCTTCACAAGGTATTGCTAAAGTAAAGGAAGTTAGATATTGATAAAGTAAAGGAAGTCAGACTTTAAAAACTAACAGGTAATTTTAAAGATAATGAAAAGTGAGTCAATTTTGGATTATTGTAGAAGAGAGAAGGCAAAAATAAATCAGTTAAAAAGATATAGAGACAAGATAAAAGATATTCATGTATTGAAAAAAATTTTCTTTTTTCATTATCTCCCACATTCCATTATGTAGTGTGTCATTGAAGAGATAAAAAAAATAGAATCAATGAAATTTAAAAAAAAATAGAGGGTTCTTTACAAGATCATGAAGAAAAGATCATGAGAAGATAAGAAGATCTCATTAAAGCAAGTTCTCGAACTCAAGACTGCTTTAAAGAATGATTGAGGAAAAAAGAATCAACTTATAGGTTGTGGACAAGGAAGAGGACCTGATTGTAGCCTATTTGGAACAGAAAGAGGGAATAAAGACAACACAAATAATAAAGAGAGAAAATAAAAATTATAAAGAATACATGGAAGAATAAGACAAAGAGGACAAGAGTATTATTAAACTATAAATAAAAGGAGATACAAATAGTCTAAAGTTGAATGTTTTAATTGTCATAAAATTGACCATTATTGATGGTAATATTTTATTGCCACTAGTAGTATTGAAGAAAAGGTTAATCTTATTGATGATAATCAAGAAGTTAAGTCAACTTTGTTATTAACAAGAAGGTAAGAGGAAAACGATGTTGATAATATGTGATAATTAGATAATGGTGCAAGTGATCACACAAAGCCAAATTTGTAGAGTTTGATGAGACGATGAGAGGAAATGATTCGTTTAAAGACTTGTCAAAGATGAAAATTGAAAGAAAAGGTATAATTCTTATCACTTCCAAAGATGGTAGTCACAAGTTGATCACTATATTTACCTAAGTTAAAAAAATAATATTTTAAGTTTAGGCCTACTCTTTGAAAATCTTATAAAAAGGATTTGCTCTTAACATGTTACCTACTATTGATGGATGATTTAGTCCAAAATGCTTCCCAATTAGTGGCTGGACAAGAGTAATGGAATAGGGATTGGAATTTTCAGCATTGGAAGAGTATCTGGTCAATTAATTCCTAAAAATTTAAATATAGTTGGCAATTTACATCAATATTATGCTCAAATAATTTAACTTTAGTTTCTAATTTTATATGGAAAGCTTTCTTTAAACTGAAGGATATCCTTGGTATAGCCTGCAGGTAAGAAACTGGAACATACCAAGGGATAAAGGGGTTCTTGCTTTTCAAAGCACTCCTACATAAGTTGTTAGTGAATGCTTTTGCATTATTCATGCTCTAAAATATATGATATCTTGTAGAAAAGCACCCAATTAACCCTTGGATCAAATCCATTAGCTTAAATATGGTTCCATTATCAATGCTGTATAGATTATTAAGCATCACTTGCTTAACTAAGGTGTACCAAAGGATAATTGTCCTTAAATGAAAGAAGGAATCATTCTTCAATAGGGGTCCCAAGGGGGACCAGTAACTTATCTAAAAAGCAGTGTTAAAATCATCTCCTATCATTGATTTAAACCAAATCCTTACAAGATCCATAATATTCATGATATCCCTCATAGTTTAGGAATTTTCATACCTCTCCTTATATATCCAAAATTAATATTGCTTAAAGCAATATGTTGAATCTAATTGACCCATAAAGATTCTTTTTCTATTAGTATTCTCCATATCCTCTTAACTAATAGAGTTTTATTAATTAGCTTAAGAGGAGTGATCCTTAGTCCACCCTTATTCTCTTAGAGGTGGACTGGTGATATTTGCATGAAGAGAAAAGCTAGAAACCTCTTAGGAAGTGGTAATGAATGCCACTTAATTCGACTTAAAACTTTTGCTGGAAATCTGAAAACTTTCCAGGAAAAACATTCCCACATAACATAGATCATTATCCAAACCCATTTTACTTATTATTGACATCTATAATGCGTGTGACCCATTAGGTTCCCTGTTATGTTAGCCACTTAAATTAACACTTAATTCAAGCAAGTCATGAGTGGTATCCAGCAACACATTACGACCCCTAATTGAACGAAAAGTCAGTGGTTTGACTACGAACCCTTCTACAGACAACATTTTCATGAAATTCATCCTTTCATCATCTATACTCCACTTGGTTTAGAACATGGTTAAAATGTCAACTCCTATTAGACTAACTATTCACATCAAGCCCAAGCGATGTTAGTTCTTGTCCCCAAAGCTCATTACTCAATTGGATAAGTCATTGAAGACTATATTCATGACATTTCCACTCTAGTCAGAGAGTCCTGAGTAATGACCCAGAAAAGAGATCATGGATATCATCTCCTTCTGTTAGGAATGGTGAATCATTTATTGGCTACTCAATACCTTCAAATACCTCAAGTTATGCCCAATTACTACACAATGAGCAAACTTTGAGAGACAACAAGGAGTGGATTCAAAATATAGGATCAGTATTCAAGATATCCTTGAGCACCTCAGTTCTAAGGATATTTACAGTATTGCTATGATAAGACTATCATTGACACTAGAATAGATTATCCATATGATTATCTCAAGGAAGGTCAACCAATGCCCTTACTTCTCTTAGTAAGTATCCATATGTTAAATCTAAACAACTCATGCTTATGGTTTATGAGATCCACTGCTTGATCCAATTAAAGACTATAACATGTGCTAGTATGTCCAGATTAATAATGTCCTGTCTCATTAATCCTTTGAGTGGGAATGATTTAAATACTAATATAATTAAACATGACAGGAATCTCATTATCATGATCTCGTCATAGTTTCCTTCATGCTATGTAATGTATTGAGGACTTCATTAATTCAATTTAAGAGCATTATCAATTCATAAAGAACATGGATGTCAAATTAATGAAAATTCCTTTTTATTAATCATAAATATTTATACAATAAGTGCTAAAGGTGATTGTCTTTAAAGCACTTCTCTAACACATGTAAAGTGATTGTTTAATATAAAAGAAAATGTATTACTAATAGTAAAAGTTAAATCAACATTAAAATGAGTTGTTTAATTTATCTACAATTTAATAATTGAAATTACTAAAGATTAAATCATTGATACATTACATTACAACAACCATGTATTCTTTATGTTATGAGTGAGTGAATTTTCCTTTTTCTTTTTTGCTATAAAAGCTTCCCAGATCTAATTGATAATGTTTTATGCAATCTAGTATTTGTCCTCCTCATTTCTCTTATATGGTCTCTTATTTCTTTCCTTCCATATAGAGTTGATGATGGTTTTAAAGGATATTTTAATAAATAACTCATTCTACTTTCCTTGTTTTGTGATTTTAGTGATCATGTTTAGAGTCTCAATCCACCCAAATGTGTAACAAGGAACAGGTAATGAATGTACAATTCTGCTTAAGATTGCTTTGGTGTACCTACAACTAACAAATAGGTGATTCTTGCTCTCTTTAGCCTATTTGCAAAGGACACAAATGGGATCATACACCCCACTCCATCTATCTTTAGTTATGAGGCTATTGTTGATTGCTAACTAAATGAAAACTAAGGATTTTGGGTTAAAGACTACTTCCATATAATTACATATCAAGGAACTTCTTCTGCGTTGCTTGTAATTAGTTTACGATAAGAATTATTAGTGAATTTACCTCTCAGATTAAGAGATCAAATGATGTTATCTACTTCATGCCCCTCAGGAATTTGAAAAAAGTATTCTATAAGTGGAGAGATTCTAAAACTGGCATACGATTCTCTGATATGGATGAGTGTGGAGACTTTAGCATTTATAGGGATTTTGTTTCTAAGTTATGAAATGTCTTCTCTTTGAATGATAGGGCTGAAGATAGTCCAATTATCAAACCAAAATTAAATGATATCTCTACTTCCCAAACTATGTTTAATTTATGGATATATCATACCTCTCATATTAAGTAAATAAATGAAAATCCAAGAAAATTCAAAAGAATTTATTACCTACCACAAATTTTGATCTTTGAGATGGTATTTATCCACCCATTTGATCCATAAAGTTTTTTGCATGTGAAAATTCTCTATATTCTCTTGTATAAGAGCACATGTTGTATTGAGAAATTGGAATAAAGCTAACCCTCCTTGCTTCTTTGGTATTGTGAGATCACTCCACTTCACTTTAGCTTTTTTTTTTTCATTTTCTGTTTTCCCATACCATAAGAAAGCTTTGAGGATTCTATCAATTTCTTTGTTGATTCTCTTGGATAGGACTACATGTGTAGACCAATGAATATGTAAGCTATATAATATTGAGGTGATGAGTATCAGTCTAGCTGCAGTAGAGAGGAACCTGTTTTGCCATATATTTATCCTAGATTTAATATTCTCAATTAAAAGGATGAAATCTTAAAACTTGGGCTTGATTGTTGTAATTAGGAGTCCAAGATATTTAAAAGGAGGGTATTGTGGGCAAATCCTGCATCATTGATAATTTCTTCTTGATATCATACATCTGAGGATATATATATATATACTACTCTTCTCTACATTCTCTTTGAGTCCAGACCATTCTAAAAATAGTTTCAAGATTGATATGTGCTTAATTGGTTATACATGTAACCCTTTACAATTAATGATTGATTATATGAAAAAGCTTAAGATACACACTACAGTTCTTATATGGTTTTAGGTACAATTCAGATGTGAAACAGCTAAAATGAATTAAAAGCATTATATTTTATTAATCTTCTTAAGAATCATACTTACTTGTCTTCATAGAGAAAGAACAAGAAGGATTAGATTAAGATAAAACAAGAAAATACATAAAATGATGAGCACGAAGAGTATTGAACCAACTCACGACCATGACAAATGGTGTCACGCCTATAACTCATTTTGCATAGGCATGACATATGCATAATAGTGTCACACCCATAAGCCACCTCACTTGAGGCTCACTTCCATGACTCAATTTGCATAGGTGTCATGCCGATGCATATGAGCCTCATGTCGGTGAGCCTCATCTACGGTGGCTCATGGGTGTGAAACTATTATACACACCCACGGGACATTTACAGTGCACCTAAAACCTACTTTTAAATATAAATGAGGGCAGAGAGGTTTATGAAAGATTTTAGCATTTTCTAATGGGAGAAGAAATAAAGAGGAAGCTTTTGAGAGAGATGAAAAAAGGGGCAAACCCCTCAAATATGAGAGGCCCAAGGAAGGGTAGCTTCTCGATGCTGGTTTAATGAGAATGTTGATGCCATGACTTGGTTAAGCAATCTTTCCTTGTATTCTTTATTTTCTTTCTCTCTTTAGAAATTGATTACATTTTCCTATATGTATAGATTTGGGTATTGTGAAAAAATGGTTTTAATACATTCATTGGATCATTTTATTACACCTATTGCTAGAATACTCAATGTAATACATAATTGTTACGTTGAATTTCATTTGTAGCAACTAATGGTTTGTAATCATTAGGGATAACATAACTTAGGTTCAATAATCCGAGGTTGTGTGATTATGTAGATTGGTCTATTTTTCTCATTCGTAAGGTAGTTGTCTAATCAAATCTAGAGAGCATCTCCTAGGTCATCTGATAGTTGGGGTTAATTAACGAGCTCTTCTTAATTAACTATGACCTAATGAAAAATGGGGATTAATAGAGTTTGTTGTTAATCTACGACTAATAGTTCAAATAGAGATATAAAGATAAAAATTAAATGAAATATGCTTAATTAGGTGTAGGTCAACATTGAACCAGTCCCTAACGAATTCACCATTTTAGTCATTTTTGCATGTTTTCTTTAATTTGTTTTTATTATTTTAGTTTCATTTTATTTTGTTATTAAACTGACCTCCCATAACCTAAACATTGCTTAATTTCATTTAACAAGCTTTACACACGCTCTCTGTGGGATCGACCGAGACTCACCACTATTATATTAGTAGGTCTAGCTTATTTTGACTAGCATTACGATGTGCTGTTAATTTTGGCGCTATTGCTGGGGAGTGCAGTATTTTAGTTTTTGTTTATGATTTTGATTAGTTTTTTATATATTCATTTGTAGCTAGTTTCTTTTCAGTTATTTCATGATCTTTTCATTTTTTTTGTTCCATGTTTATGATTGTAGAAAAAACAATGTACATGGGCAGAAGTAATTTCTTTTATAACTATTATTCTCAATTTTATAACTAAGGTTGGACTGACCAACCTAACTTTAGTTATGCGTGAGATGATTAATGGAATTACTTCCATGATAGTTTGCAAGATGCACAACAATTCCCTTAGAGATTAGAAGTTTCTTATCATGATTTAGGTACACCTTTAGCAGAATTGATTAATATTATGATTGTTAATACTTTACAATTCCAGCAGGATATACAACAACAGTTCTAACAGGATATACAGCAGCAGCTTTAACAGGGTATACAACAACTATGGCAGGATACAATATATAAACTCCAAAATGGGGCAAGCCAAATGAGTGAGATGGCAGTGAGGATTGACTACCTAAAATCACAATTGGAAGAACAGCAGCAATATTATCCTAAGGTATACCCAATGGACGTTAGTGCGAAACATTAGCAAATGATGAAGAGCTTGAGAATTTTGAGTATAATAATCAAAGAACTACTTGTGTGAAGAAGTGAAGGAAGAGGTCGAACCAAAAAAAGCTATATCTTTTAACTCAGAGGTAAGTACTAAGTTCTATTTTGTCATTGATAATGACTCTTTAACTTTACTTAGCAGGTTAGAGGAATTAAATAAGGAAGAAAAAGGTGAAGAGACATTTGAGATCTTTCCAGAGTATATGAAATGAGTCGAGATTAAGATTGCAAGGACGGGGAAGATGCTGGATGGGAATGATTATCAACCAAAGCCCTATCCTGAAGAACCTCGCATGGAGGAACCACATGTGCTACCATAAGATCATAATTTTATCACGTGAGGAGAAAATATGAAGACAAGTCAGCGACCCTAAACAAAGGCGCTTCTTGGGAGGCCACCCAAAGGAAGAAAATATCTTTTCCTTTAGTTTCTACATTAGTTAGATATGCATGAGTGTTTATATTTTGGTTTGTTTCTAGCTTATTTTAAGTTTTCAATCAAAATGAGAGAGAGAGAGAATAAAACACACAAGAAAACATTTGCTCATTTTCTATTGCTTCTAGGACTATATAGTCATGAGTAGAGAATGAAATTACTAGAGAATTCCATGGCAACTTTAGCATGTACTTTTGCTTTTTCAATTGGTCAATGTGCATTATCTTTAGAAGAGTGATGACTAGTGGTAGATAAAGCTAGTAAGACTTTGAGCCCTTATAGAATGACATATCCATATCAGTCCCAATGTTTTTTGATAATGTGTGACCTTTATGACATGTACATCCTGACTTTGCTTTGATTTTCTGTTCAAGACTACATTTTTATCATACGCATTAACATGGAAATGATTAGAAATTTTTTTACTTTTTTGAACTACATTAGCCAAATAGTCTACCCATTATATGTTTTTTCTTTTTGATAAGTCCCTTTGAGCTTTATTAGCCTTTCTTTTGTATTAACCACATTACATGGTTTAATCCTAACCAAACGTCTCACCTAAGCCTTAAAGCTAGTAAAGTATTCATTAATTATTGAGTTTATGGATTTACAAAATTGTAAGTGTGTGCATATATGTATATAGGTTAGTTATAATGTTAGGATGCTATTTTATGTCTTATCATTAAAATTCCCATATTGATGTAGTTTCTTTTAATTTTCATAAGAGGGAAAAAAGATAAAAACAAAAGAAAAGAGAAGAAAAAAGAAAAAAAAGAAAGGAAGAAAAAGAAAAGGAAGAAAAATGTTTAAATAAATGTATGGAGGAAGAAGTGTATATGAGTTAAAAAGTTATTTATGATTAATACGTCCACCTAAAATTGTATTGAATAGGTTATTTAAGTATGTTGGATATAAGATAGATGTTGTCTTGGAAGGTTTACTTATTATAGTTCAATGCATTGTTATCATCAATCCACAGGAGTGATCCCTTTTGATTAGTTATGCTTCATGTGGTTTGTGTGTGAGAGCTTAAGTTTAAGTTATGAAACATCGTTTTCACATTCATCATAGTTGTTGTACACAATTGTGAGGGAATGTTGGTTTCTGCACTTGATGTCACATTGAGTGCTACTTTGTTTCACTAACTTTAATGGCTTTCATGCTACTTGGCCCAAATACATCTCACCTTACCTTTGCCCACAGTACAAGCTTGAAAAGTCCTTTGATATGCAAAATTGTGAAATGACATGATCTTGAATGATAATGAGTTTACCGTGGACATATCTTGTTTAAGCACATTTTCCTAGTCTACCATTAGATAGCTCTTTAAAAGTATTGGATGATGATTGATCATGAGTAAAAGCCTGGAATATTGATTTCTTACTATGATTTTTGAAAGTCAATCATCTTTGCTTATGATTATGTATTCTTGTAAAAATATAGGAATCGAGTGAATGTTTTAGGTTTATGAGCTTAATTTTGATGTTTTACCTAAGGAAGGCCAAAAGCTAAGTATGGTAGAAAATGATATGTGTTTTATTGTAAATACATTTAACCCTTTACACTTAGTGATTAATGATATGAAAATGCTTAAGATACTCGCTATAGTTCTTATATGGTTTTAGGTACAATTTGGATGCAAAAGACCTAAAATGAGTCAAAAACATTATATTTGAGCCATCTTTTTTAGAATCACACTTGTCTTCATAGAGTAAGAACTAAAAGGATTAAAGCAAGAAAAGACAAGAAAATATATAAAATGAAGAGTATGAAGAGTGTTGAACTAGCTCACAGCCATGCATGAATTGTCATGGTCATAAGACACATCTCAAACTTATGTTATGCCCATGCATATAAGCCTCACGGTTGTGAGCCTCAACTAAGGTGGCTCACGAGCATTCATGATGGGCGTGACACTATCATGCACGCTTGTAAGAGACTTATAGCATAACCAAACTTTATTTTTTAATATAAATAAATATATGTCGGCAAAGAGATTTATGAAAGATTGGATGGGTTTTTAGCTGGGAGAAAAATAGAGAGGAAGCTTCGGAAGAGATGAGAAAAAAGGGCAAACCCCTTAACCATGAGAGACCCATAGAAACGTAGTGTAATACCCTAACATATATACCTTGGAAGTATTATAGCATGTCTAACGTGTATTAAGAAGTGAACAAAATGAATTAAGTACATCTAAGTATAGTAGGAGATATAATGGTACTTAATGTAAAGACAAGGGTAAATGGATAATTTGTTTGCTTAAGCATGGACATACATATTTTGATGTGAAATATGTATGAGAATTATGTTTGCTTGGATTTATGAAAGTGATGTGAATGGAATTGATAAAAGAAGTATTCCATAAGTAAATGGTACATTTTTTGTTAAATTGGATGTATTTTTGTGTTGCGCTTGCATGATAAGACCGAAGTTAGTTGAATTGGGATGTATACCTCGCTGAGCGGATATGTTTCACTGAATAGACTTTTGTAGTTTGGCCATATCTTAGGCTGTAGACTGTTAACTTGGATAACTTTATTTAGAGATTAAACTAGTTACATAGGTATAAAACTTTGATGAAGGAATTGAAATATGATTCTTCCTATAAGAGTTTTGAATTCTATTTTGAAATTGAGTTTTAGCTGCTATCCTTGTTTTCAAACAACCTATAGTTTTTAAGGTATAACTCCTAATATAATTAACCAAATTGCTACAATTTTATTTCATTAAAAACTTAAGACGTACAGGAATAAATTAAATTGATAATATCATAGCAAATAGGAGAACTAAATTGCAATTATTAGTTTTCTTAATTGCTATTTATTCCCAATAAGTTATATTTTTCAAATATAGTGCACTTTTTCCTATTATTTTCATTAATGAACTTGAAATTTTGAGTAGTTTACATGTTAGTTCTTAAAAGAGGAGTTCTTAATGTAGAATTTGTTTTATGAGGGGATATTCTATGAATAATTAGTGAAAATTAAAGTATAAATTTAGTAATATAAATTTTTTTAGCAAAGATCAATAATAATTGATGCTAGTGAATAAATTGAAGAAAAAAACAATAGAGGCTAAATAAACCGCAATTATTAGAAAATTTATTTTTCTTGTAATCAGTGTACCTATAAATGATAAATATGCAAAAAGTTATAAAGAAAATAAGAAGAAAAGATGGATGGACAATTGAGGATAAAAGGAAGAAATAAAAGCAGGTGGGCTCATTAAGGGCATAGATGTAATTTCACACAATAAGGTATGGATGAAATCTTTTTTAAAAATATATCATTTAGTGTCTAAGAGCTGGAAAAGAAAGAGGTATGTAAAAGAAGGGAATGACACTCAGAAAGGAAAATATGGCGAGAGAGTGAATGAAGAAAAAGGAAGAGACGTAGAGGAAGAAGAATACTTATTTCCAATAATAGGTGACTCCGGTTGCATCCCTTCTTAAACTCCTCTCAAAAAAAAATTTTGAGTGATGATTAAACAAGCCTTCATATAAAGATCAAGAGCTACCAATCCATGCCTCACTAAAATAAAGGAATAGGGCTACAACATATAGTGCAAATGATATATTATAATAAAGGAGAAGTTAGCAAGGATTAAGAATTAGTGAATGGGCAACCTACCAAATTTTCTCAAAGCTGCAAAGGAATTAGGCAAGGAGATCCTTTATCTCCATACATCTTTTCCTTAGTGATGCAAACTCTCCATAAGATCATTGAAAGTTTGGTTAAAAGGACAAAGCACATCAGATATCACTCAAAGTGTAGCAAGTTTAAACTAACCAATCTTTGTTTTGAGATGATATGATATTACTCTCAAAGGCTGATTCAAACTCTATCTCTACTTTGATGAAGCCTTAAAGATCTTTCAAAAAGTCTCAGGATTGCAAGTCAATTGTTCCAAAAGCAATGTATTCTTATCTAAGAGTGCGTTAAGCCTTAAACATCTTTTAAAAAGTCTCAGGATTGCAAGTCAATTGTTCCAAAACCAATGTATTCTTATCTAAGAGTGCGTTAGCTCTTCATCATATAATTCCAACCTTAACCAGTTTTTAACTTCAAAAGTATCCCGATGAAATACCTCTTCATTCCCATCCCTCCACCTACTTTTAAAGTAGTTGACCACACTGAGCTGCTTGATAAAATCCAAACCATAATTTCAGCTTGGAGTTCTAAGAAACTATCAAGACCTAGCAGAGTCCAACTTATTAATTATATTCTCAACTCCATCAATTATTGCCAGTTTATAGGAAACTGTGGTCAAATAGAGTGAACTATGTACATCTCAGATTCAATGTGAGTTCTGAATTTGCTCAATTAAAACCAGAAACACAATCGTGCTATCCAAAAGACTCTGGAGACTATTGAAGGACAAGCAATCTCTATGGTGTAAATAGATCCATGGCTATTTCATCAACAATAGGGGCATTTGGGTTCTAAACTATTCCTACTTTCCTTTTACTATTCTTAAGGCCATCCTAAAGCTGAGGGATAGGTACGGGACTAATTTATTACTCTAATTGGAAATGGAAAATCTGCTAGCTTTTGGTAATATGACATTTAGCTCTCCGTTGGACAATTGATCAAGTTTAATGATGCTAACTTCCTAAATACTTCAATTTCCTTGAATGCTTCCGTAGTCATAACCATCCACTACAAAGAAAACTTTTAGAACACATCATTTCCCATGTCACTTGCTAGTGAAATATGTGGGGTCATTGTAATGCTGAAATTGACAAATACATTTGGAAACACTCATATGATGGCATGTTCTTGAGTGATCTTCTTGTAAGAAGTGGTTGTTCAAACATCTTCCTAAGCTGTCTTTTACCAAAGCTATTTGGTCTAGTTACCTTCTACTTCAAGCAAATTTTACTCTTATGGATTGCTATGAAAGGCAGACTAAGAACAATTGACAGAATTAGCAAATATACTTATCTTACCAATTGGTGTTGCTTATGTAGAGCTAATGAGAAAACAGCGGAACATTTATTCTTCAAATGCATATACATTAGAGACACTTGGAGGGAGCTGTTTAGCATATACGCATTAGTTGCTAATCTAGACAAATAGGACAGTGATCAGATTTGGCAATTGAACTATAGAAATAGCACAACTGGGAAATGTTTTTTGATAGCTTTATCTTTGGCAATCATGGTTGCATGGGATAAAGCAAAATCTCATAACATTTCAAGATAAAAGTACTCATATGGAGCAGTTTTGTAAGCAATTGATACACCAGATTAGGCTACAGATCACCTTACAAAAATAGAAATTTCAGCACCAACAATACCTCCTCACCTATTGGAATGTGTAGATTTCTTGTACTTGGTTATGACTCTTTATTTGTACTTTTGCATGTCTTAACAGCCGCTAGCATGAAGTTCCATAAGTTGTACATTTTGGAAACATTTGAACCTTTAAGGCTTAACGGTTTCAAAATTTTCAAAAAAATTTATTACTAAGCCTTATCTAATTTCCGTTTCTCACACACACACACACTTATATATATATATATATATACACACTTATACATATATATATATATATATATATATATATATATATATATATTTACACTTATACATATACATATATATGTATATATATTTATTCTCTCTTTAACGATAAAAGAAAAACAAGTGTTGATTGCTTAGCTACTGGGCCATTCTTTAACAGTAAGAGCTTTTCGGTAGAAACAAAGGGTGCTTAAATATGGACGAAACGTATTAATTTCTCCACATTCTTATTTGATTAAGGGGGGCTGATAGAATGTTGCAAGTGAAACGAGGAATAAAAGAGAGTAAATAAGGTTGAAACTGTGGTACTTCCGTGAAGGAAAGGCAATTATCATAGTATGTGATGGAAGATGTTGCCAGTACAGTCCAAATGTTCGATACAAACAAAAGAATCGTTCGATGCAGGCATTTCATGTTCTCGATTCAACATAATACAATTTTGGCACTTCCAAATGGTAAATATTGGTAATTAGGCAGCAACACCAACACAAGATCAAGAAAGTCAGGAAGCGACAGATAGACGCATAAAACTTCTTCATTATATTTCTTTCTCCATGCAACGGATAATACAATGAATTTAGGAAAGAATTGGTACTTTAAACAGCTGCGCTTTACGCAAAACTATATATACAACATAAACCAAGAGATAAACTCATCCCTTTTGAGTTTGAGCAACTATTTATACAAAACAAACTTAAAGCTAAATCTTCAAAACGATGTGTTCCCCAAAAGCTGCTTTGATTTTGCATCTTCTATCATTTGTTGTCCGTAAAACAGTTCTTGGGGATAACCAAGTACAACTCGCCCACAAATGTTCCGTGGTCAAGTTCCGCGTCAAAGGCGACTTCCCATCTAATTTGCAAGAGCTGATTGCTTCCTTATCAAAATCTACCCCTCCTGTTGGTTTTGCACGACATTCGATTGGCGAAGAATTCGACCAAGCACACGGTCTTGCACTTTGTCGAGGTGATGTCAATCAACGTGAGTGTAAAACCTGTATTCAGAAAGCAGCTCGGGAGATTTATAATCTCTGTAATTCTAAGAAAGCAGGGGTTGTGTGGTATGATCACTGCATGTTGAAGCACTGTTGGAATATTGAGATGGAACAATCCCATATTGGAAAGAAGAAGAAGAGGAGAAGCACTTATAAGCAAACATGGAGCCAAATCATAATGTCTTGGGGCATTTTGGTGGTGGCCCTCCTAATTCAAGCTCAATTAATGCTCTTTCTCCTAATGCACTTCTCAGTCCGTAAGATTTTTAACAAGTACTCCAACAAAACTTTTTGGGCAAAGCTGACATGCTAAACAAATTCCATGTATGCGATGAGGGCTATTCACAAGTTTCAATCAGAAAAGCTAAGAAAAAGATCTTTCAGCAGCTTGTCGAAAATGCCTACCTGGATCCTAAACTGTACGCAAAAGCTGAGACCCAAGAGGGAATGACGCCGGGCTCCAAGCTCTATGGTATGGTTCAGTGCAAAAGGGATCTTTCTGGTCCTAATTGCAAGAAATGCCTGAAAACAGCAAACCAAAGGTTCCAAGCCATTTGTGGGCACAGAAAGAATGGATTGTTTTATACCGGAAGCTGCTACATCAGATACGAGACCAACCATAATATTTAGGACAAAATGGAAAACAGAAAAATAAGCTAACATACTCTCCTAGAGTATTTTGCTGCTGTTAAGCCACATCTTTTAGTTATCCAAGTATGTCAAATAAAAAGCGATTTTACTATACCAATGAGATCTCGATAAAATCAACAATAATATAATTTCGTTTACTATGCAATTAAACTTCTTATCACTTCATTATTAATTACTGTTTTGTGAGATATGTCTTGAATTTTTATAGAGTGCAATCACAAAAGTAAATTGGTATTGCACAAGAATTGAAATAATAGTAAGCCTAATATAATATATGCCTCTCCTAAGGCACAATGGTATATTCACCTATGTAATACCACCTCTTCATGTGTAATTCAACCTAATCAAATTCATTAAGAATCAATTTTTTAGTTATCACAATAGTCTAGGATCCACGTCTTTAGATCTACTGTGTTTAGTCTCCTAATGGATAGATATTATACTTTACCTTTTGGTCCTTCATACAATCCTTATGACTAAATCTCTGTTAATTAATCATAAATCTAATAAATAAGCTCAAAGAGAATAAAGTTAACTAAATGACATTTAATCCCATATTGATAATTAAAATATCCATCACAAACTAATACCTAACTCTAACTAGAGAATTAGTTCCAAAACATAAAAAAAAACTAAACTAAAACAAAATAATCTCAACATAAAATAAAGAAGAGAAACAAAAACTAGAAGGGTTTGTCATGATTCTCCTTCAATTTTACTCTAAGTCCCTCCTTGATATTAATAAACCCTAAAGTAACAAATTAGTAACAAAGGAAGTTGCTAATGGTCTTGAAGTGCCCCTTTAAGGAACCATGATAAGATATTTATAAGCTAAGGTAATATATAAGAGTCCCAAGCTTGGTGAAATTATGCTTCTGCGTAACCTTAGATTGCATAACAAGAAACATCGCTAGAATAGCTTCCATATAAGTGCTGATTAGCTTTTTGTTGCGGTCTAAACAGAACAATATAAATTAAACTCTATCTAGACCAATTAGAGGCAAGCGCACCCCGTCGACAAGTAATATAGATCGGTAAGAATCAGATATCGTACCCAAGGGAAAATTCCAACACATGAGACAATTAAATTGAACAATAAAAATGAAAAAAAATAAAATTTACTCGAATGATCAAGAATTGATTGATTTAAAAATAAATTAAATTAAAATGAGCAAATCAAGGAAATATGCAAAATTGCAAGGTATGAATTAAAACGACTAGATTTAATCAATTGACAAAAATCGGTTAGGGTATTAGATTTCAATTGGATTGGACACTAAAAATAAAATTGTAACGGTGGATTGATTTAGGAATTACTTCACTTAAGCAAGTCAAACCCAATGTTCATGAGTGTTCCCTTCTCTTTTAAATCTGAGTTACCTACTTGGTTCATAGATAATTCGAAATAAAAGGCGTTAAATGCAAGAAGCCTAAAATTAAGTTCGTTAATTCTAGGTATCCTCACACAAGATTCTAAGGTTGGTCTACACTTTAGTCTCAAGTATGTCGCTTGATTAATTTTCCGACAAATTAAATCTCATTGGTTGTGGCATTTAATCATCTAAGGTCTTAATCTAGGTGATCAAGCTAAATTAGGACTGAATATGTATTTATTCAAGCAAAAATTAATACCACAAAAATTTTCCCAATCCAATATCATTCATAACCTTAACCGAAAAGAAAAACTTACTCACGCATATTAATCAATGTAACATAATTCATGGTCATAAAATATGTTTGCATTGATTAAATCACACAATTAAAATAAGTATGGAAAAAATAATAAAAATAAAACACCTCTTTTTTTCATTGCTGTATTTTCTCTACTGCCGATGTCTTCTACCGCTGCTGTATTTTCTCTCACGAAACTCCCTTGTGTTCGCGTACAGCTACTGTAATTTTTTTCTTCTGCTGCCAACCTCTGCTTCCTCTTCTATCTTACACCCTGATGTGACAAATAAAATTGTGGTTTGGTCCACACACATTCACTTCACGCACACTAACTCTCTTTCAGCTTAACAACATTTTTTTTTGCTCTTCTTCTTTCTGTGCCGCCAAGTGCCTCAAGGATGTTGTGCCACCAGCTGCTTCCTTCCTTGCCACCTCCTACTTTCGGTTCCTTCCTCCAGCTCACGCACAACACAGCTGCACAACACTCATGCTTACGTTTTTTTTTAATCTCCCACAAAACAGCTACTGTTCACATAACCTTAACGCCAGCTATCTTCTTCCAGCTGCTTTGGTTCTCTTCTTCGGCTGCTTCAACTCTTATGCACCCACGCTGCTTCAACGTGGATTCTTCAACTGCTTCCTCAAGGTGGATTCCTCTTGCTTCAACAACTGCTGTCGTCTTCCTCTCCACCAGCTGTCACTTTCTTCTTATTTTTTTTAGACCACTCACGCGACTCTCTTCTATTCCCAGACCACCCACGCTACTCCTTCTCTCCTTCACGTTTTCGTTTTCTTTCCTTCCCTTCCCAGACCAGGCACTCACGCTCCTCTCCTTCTATTTTTCTGTTTTCGTTTTTTCTCTCTCTAGATCACACCACCCTCTCTATTATTTTCACCTACTCCCACTACTCACTTCTCTTGCAGTCTACACTTCCTTTTGTTTCCAGACCAATCACGCTCCTCCTCCCACCAGCTGTCTTGCGTTTTCTTTCTTCTTTTTCTAAAGAAAAGGAAAGCTACTCATCCATAAAGGTTGCGTGTCAGATCCCTGGTGTGGTTTGTTTGGCAAAATGAATGGAGATGTGTTGTTGGAGGCTAGCTGTAAGTGGGGGCTATAGCATGGTGGAAGTATGGAGCTTGTGTTGATGGAAGTGAAGGCTGAGTTGGTGGGGGCTGCTGTGGATGGAAGTGGCTATTTCGGTAGAGTGAAATAATGAATTGTGGGGCTGATGTTGTCTCTTGTTGTGTTGAAGCTTAAAAATTGTGTTGAATCTGTTGCTTGGGAATTTATTTCTCTTGAATTCCAGCTCAGAAAAATCTTCCTACCTATGATCTAGAGTTAGTAACAATTGTGCATGCTTTTAAGATTTAGAGACATTATTTGTATGGGGAGACATTTTGAATCCTTTTAGATCACAAGAGTCTCAAACATATCTTGAGTTAAAGGGAGCTAAACTTGAGGCTGAGAAGATGGATCAAGCTACTGAAGGATTATGATTGTACTACTGATTACCATCCAGGGAAGAACTAATGTAGTGATTGATGTTTTAAGTAAGAAAAGCTCAAGCGTGATGGCTAAATCGAGCAAATATTATATGATGCCATTGGTGGAGTTGAGGGCATAAGATGTGAGATTGGAGATTGATTATACGAGTGGTTTATTGGTGGTATTATATGTTTATTCGAATATGGAAGATAGAATTGGAAGGCATATGCTCA
Organism: Erythroxylum suave; assembly: GCA_027563595.1. Taxonomy (NCBI): domain Eukaryota; kingdom Viridiplantae; phylum Streptophyta; class Magnoliopsida; order Malpighiales; family Erythroxylaceae; genus Erythroxylum; species Erythroxylum suave. Next base: position 37,991,392 of record JAOSBN010000008.1, on the reverse strand, counting down.
GGACACGTATTTGATTTGGATGAGAGAGAGAGTGCAACAGGGTAGGGAGACTAACTTTTCAGTAAGAGTAGGTGAAGTGTCGGTGATTAGGAGACAGGTTTGTATATTGGATATAGATAGATTATGAAAGGAGATTCTAAGGGAAGCTCAAGTGCACCATATGGTAAGCATCCTAATACTATCAAAATGTATCAAAACCTAACACCTTATTACTAGTGGCCGATGTAAAGAAAGATGTGGTTTATGTTGAGGAGTTTGATTTATTAGCAGGCTAAAGCAAACCATCATGCACTAATAGGGAAGCTAAGACCCTTAGCCATTTTATTGTGGAAGTGGCAGAAGATTACATTAAATTTTGTGGTAACATTATTAGGACTAGATGTAGACATGATTCAGTCTGGGTGATTGTGGATAGGTTGGCTCATTTCTTACCTATACAACAGACAAATTTATAGGACAAGCTCACAAATTTGTATATTGATGAGATTGTGAGATTACAGGTGTAGCACCCCCTTACCGTAGGGTACACATCGGGACGCCCGCAGGTCGCTCCGACACGTATCCCACGATAAAGGTG
>JAOSBN010000008.1:37948363-37964239 GCA_027563595.1 Erythroxylum suave | reverse complement strand
CTTAGTGATAAAATAAATCTTAACACTATTAATATATTAATAGTGACAATTTAATTGTGAAAGAAACTAAATTGCCATAATTACCATTGTATTAGTGACTAAAATATAAATCATCACAGATAATCCGACCAATAGTGTCAACCGATTGTCTTGTCACTACAAAAACTCGCATTTGTTATGACAAAAATTATTAGTCACAAAAAAATTGTCGCTAAATTATGAATAGTAGTTATTGTGGCAATATGAAGCAAACACTAATTGATTGCATATTTGTTGATAGAATTTTTAGTCACAACAAGTAAAATATATTGTCTGACAATAAACTATTTCGTAACAACAACATAATACTAGTGACCAAACTATGTTTTGTCTCAACCAATAGAAACCATTAGTCACCAACATATGTTTTGTCACAATTACAATTAATTCTTGCCAGAATTATTTTGGCGGAAAATTTCATACGCTTTTAGTGAGAAAAACTAAATTGCCAAAATTGTCATTGTATTAGTGACAAATATATAAGCCATTACAGATAATCCAAATAATAGTGTCACTTAATTTTCTTTTCACTACAAAAATTCATATTTGTGATGACAAAAATAGTTAGTCACAAACAAATTGTCACTAAATTACGAACAGTAATTACCATAGTTATAGTTCGGTTATTGTGACAATATGAAGTAGACACTAATTAATTGCATATTATTGACAAAATTTTTAGTCACAACAAGTAAAATATTGTGTGATGATAAATCATTTCTTCACAATAATAAAAAATATTAGTAACCAAACTATGTTTTGTCACATCCAACAGAAAATATTAGTTACTAATATATGTTTTGTCACAATTACAATTAATTCCCGCCCAAATTTATTTTGGCGCCAACTTTTGTAGGCATTTAGTGACAAAACTTAGTGATAAAATAAATCTTAACACTATTAATATATTAACAGTGATAATTTAATTGTGAAAGAAACTAAATTGCCACAATTACCATTGTATTAGTGACAAAAATATAAACCATCACAGATAATTCAAACAATAGTGTCAATCAATTATTTTGTCACTGAAAAAACTCATATTTGTGATGACAAAAATAATGAGTCACAAAAAAATTGTCACTATATTACAAAAAGTAGTGACCATAGTTATGGTTTCGTTTTTGTGACAATATGAAGTAGACACAAATTAATTACAAATTTATTGACAAAATTTTTAGTCACAACAAGTAAAATATTGAGTGACAATAAACCATTTCATCACAACAACAAAATAATATTAGTGACAAAACTATGTTTTGCCACAACAAATAGAAAATATTAGTTACCAAAATATGTTTTGTCACAATTACAATTAATTCCTGCCAAAATTATTTTGGCGCCAAATTTCATAGGCTTTTAGTAACAAAACTTAGTGATAAAATAAAATTTAACACTGTTAATGTATTAATAGTGACAATTTAATTGTGAAAGAAACTAAGTTGCCACAATTACCATTGTATTAGTGACAAAATATAAATCATCACAGATAATCCAAACAATAGTGTCAATAAATTGTCTTGTCACAAAAAGCTGGTATTTGTAACGATATAACAGTTAGTCACAAAAAAATTGTCACTAAATGTCTTGACTCTTATAGTGAATCTAAATAAACTCCGAACCTTTTGAAGAATTTAATTTAGCTATTAACATTTAAATCTATTCAAGTAATACCCCTTATTTGTGCATAACTTAGTGAAAAAGTTAGAATTAAGGAATTTTTATATGATAATAATAAGGACTTATTTATTCCATTCAGAAAAATATACGATGGTACATTACAAACTTCTAATATGTTAATGGTTTGGCAATAGTAAGGTAGAATATGTTAATGTTAGAATTTTAAGGGCTTATCTATAGACATTAGAAATATTAAAGGTTTAGACATGACATTTTACAAATTTAAAATTTCTAAGATATACATTAACTAGCTAATATGACATAAGAAAATCTAAGTTCCATAACTATTGTAAAAAAAATATTGGATCACTAATGAACTTGCTTAACTATTGATAAGTTATATTGGAAAACAATATTTGCAAGATAAGGTTTGTTGAACCTTTGTAGTCGATATTAAAGCCTTGCTATTTCTTAAGGGTTTAAATGAATTGATAAGACTATCAGATGATGTTTCAAGACTTAAGGCTTACGATTAGAGATCTGAAAATGAAAGTATTAGAATTAAAGAAGTTACTTAAAATTGCTCAAGCGTTACTTAATATTTCAAAGCAAATTGAAGGAGTGCCAAGGTGTTAGAAAAGAAGCATCATTAGATATATAGGAGTTTAGAGTGGACTAAATTGGATATTCAGTTGACTATATCCTACGATGTGAGATGTTTTTCCCTAGTTTAGATCATGTGATCAACAAAATGAAGGGTTAATCGACGATCATCAGAATGACTCTCCATCGTAATATTTTGATAAAATGAAAGGAATTGACACTAGAAACAATTAGTAAGCTGGAAAATAGTATAAGAAGGATTTCTAAGAGCTCAATAACTAACAAAAATAAAATTCAAGAGAAATCAAAGTGATAGCAAGAGTAAGCGCTACATCTAGTTGAGAGTATTGAGTTGTTTTCTTTATTGATAGTTTGTTAATTAAAAATAAGATTGTGAGTCACTTATGAAGTCTTTAAGAAATTGTTTGGTTCATTTAACTATATAAGTTTGCTTGACAAAGACGAGTACCTAGTGAGGATTTCTCTAATGTATCACTACGAAGTGCAAACAAAAGTTTTACACATAAACCAAATATTCCTCCTGAGAATACATTTGGGACGGTTTTTAGGGAACAAAATTCAAAGAAGCTACGGCAAACTATGTAGTTATTATTGGGTTTAGTATTAGATTTATAAAGAATGAACAAAAAAAGAGTTAATGATTTGGTGCATTGAAGACCATCAGTGAGGTTCATATATCCAATTAGCTTGTAATACACCATATGCTTGTACTATATTCCCAAATCAAGAGTGCTTATTATATAACACAATATTCATTTTGTAGCTTCAAAATGGTGCTTCGAATGAAAGTGCATAAACCTAGACACTATACCCACCAAATAAGGAATTTTAGACCTAGTATAAGTTAAATAGATTAGTCCTTTTAGTAGAATCTTGTAATGTTGTTCACCAGCTACTTTGATGCCATCCTTCATTTGGAAATTCTCATTCATATACTAAAGTGTATCACCTACATAATTAAATGGGAATATAATAATTAAGTGAAAAGAATACAATGCCACAATACAATCTATACTAGAACTCAATACTTTTGGTATCACTACTATATATAAAAATTACCATGATGCACTTGGAATTAGTAATAGCTTTAGAGAAAATGGGAATATCATCTTTAAATATAAATTATACCCTAACCCAATAAAAAATATACTAATAATCTATTTATCCAATACCTCAAATATTTACAAAGGATATCATCATTCATTAGAAATAAGTAAATCTTACATATTTAATAGGGAATATAGTAAGTGAGTGGAAGGAATACTATACCTCAATATGAAATACACCAAAAATCTATATATCTAATATTACAACTATATAAAAAAAATTATCATGGCATATTTAAAATAAGTAATATTTTAAATAAAAAATAAGAATACCATCTTTGAGTACAAACCATATACTAACTTAATACAAACTATATTAATAACCTATTTATCCAACACAATGCATATAAACAAAACATATCATCATTCATTGTAAATATGCAACTCCTACACATGTAAAAGGTGTATAATAAGTGAGTGGGAGGAATATCATGCCTTAATACAAAATATACCAAGGTTCAATATATTCAGCACCTTATTTATATACAAAAATTCCCATATTATATTTAAAATAAGCAATAGTTTATGTACAATTGAAAATATCACCATTTAGTACAAATTATACTAATTTAATATAAACTATAATAGTGCTATATTTATCCAATATCACAAATATGCAAAAAAAAAAACAATTATCATCATTCATTGTAGATAAGTAACCCCTACAATTTCCAAGGGGATAAATGAGTTAGTAGAAGGATTATCATGTCTCAATATAATTTATACTAGGAGTTAGTGCATCCAATACCATGCCTATGTACAAAAATTACCATAACACATTAAAAATAAATAACAACTTTAATAAAAATAGGAATACTATGCCTTAGTTCAAACTATGCCTTGAACTAGTGTAAACTATACTAGTAATTAGGAATATATCATGATCAAGTAAAAAGTAATACAAAGCATCAATGTGAAGGATAGGTATCCACTTGTGCATCAAAATGTGTCCCTTAGAGGTTTCGTTTAACACTACATACTCGTATGGTTAAAAGTGGTCTTGTTAGAATTTTGTAGGGATGATGCGAAGTACACGGATTAGTATACATTTGTGTATCAAATTGCGTCCATTAAAGATTTTATTAGGTACGATTAACTATGTGACAATATGATGAGCCATGTTCCTATTAGAAATTTATAAGGGACAATATGAAGGATACATATTAATACATGATTACGTACAAAATTATATGTAATCAAGATTTTTTAGGCATTATTAACCACACATTCGTTTACAAAAATATGTCTATTATTGGTGTTTTTTGAGATGATTAACTACACGAAAATATGGTGACCTATGTCTCTGTTAGAATTTTTGAAGGAAAAACATGTCAATTAACCCAATCAAAATATTTTTTACTAGTGATTATGTTTCCATGTTCCCTCATATTGACACCTGTCATTATTTTTTTATAGCTTTGTTAAAGCTTGAAAGTGAGTTTCCACTTTCATTCTATAATAAAAGCTTGCAATATTTGTTTGTGTTCACTATCCTCATTTATCAGCTATTATTTTTATGTTATTTACTAAGAAAGCATGGAGGTGTGGTAGTAAGCAACAATATCAATGATATTTGTGGTATCATGAAACTAATTTTTAAAGCCACGTATGAAATATTTCCTTGTCATTTATGGGATCAAGTAATGATTTCTTGATTGGAGTATTATGGATAAAGTAACGTACATAGTCAATTTTTTTAAAAGCTATATTAAAATTTATATAATAGTTTAAACTAATAATATTAATTAACTATTTTTTTGCTTCTTTAGTATTTGTTTATAACAAAAGTGGACTAGTAAAGAGAGAAAACGAGTTTAGAAAGAAGAATAAGCAAGATCATTTGTGTTCAAGTACTAAATTATGTGTCCATTTAGTGTGTACTATATATTTGTATGTGTACTTGTGACCATTTAACAGATATTGGTATATGTTCTATCTTGTAGCTGTATATTTTATGTTATAAATTGGTGATATATTCTAAATATTATTGTGGTATTTATGGCATAATGCAAATGGTGTAGTAGATATAGTCAATAAAATGAAAAATGAGATTAGTTATTTAGATGTAAGGACCTCACATAGTGGGGCAGAGGACATTAAGGCAGAGGTGGTACTTGAAGTTGGAATGCAGTTTGAAAGTTGAGAAATGACTTTTTATTCGTACCAAAAGTATGCAACATACTATGGGGTTGTGATTTTTACAAGTAAAAGAAAGAAAGATGAGAATAGAGAATTTAAGAATAGTACATTTGTTTATCGTCTAGGTTAGTCACAGAAACCAAGCGAACTAAAAATATTGAAACCTAGAAGTAATGAAAGAATTGGGTGCAATACTCGAGTGCTTTTTTAGTTAGAACAAGATATATGGAGCAAAAGGAAATTTGAAGATATGCATAACCATAAGCTAAATCTAAATAATATCATATTTATAAGACAATATTGATTTTTCAATAGTCATATTAGACATAGATTATAAATAAAAGATAGTTATGGGAGTAGATAGTGCATAAATATATAGATTATTGTTATAATTGTGGTTGGATATAAGTATATAATGTGTTTATTAAAAAAGTTTTGGAAAGTAATAGAATTTGATTTTTTCTCCATTGATTAAATTGTTAGATATATCATTCTTATATACATGTGTGGAATTCTTGTGATAAATATGATATGAAGATTGCAATAAAAAAATTACAAATGATCCATATGAATGCTAAGGACTAATACAAGTTGTCGATATAAAATTAGATCAGAGATGTTATCAACCCTCCTCAAGCATGCGATCATATGAAATTATAAGCTTATCCCAAAGTTGATGAAATCCAAAAGAAGACGAGGCTTTAGCCATGACATCTGATCCAAAGAAGAAATATGTCAAATGTGAAAGGCCTTATGAGCAACCAGATCTTGAATAAAGTAAATATCAATTTCAATATGTTTGGTGCAAGTATAAGAGACTAGATCTTAAGCAAGAAATGTAGATCCAAGATTATCACACCATAAAGTTGGCTTAAGGTGAAATAAGCCAATTTTACCAAGAAGAGAAGATATCCAATAAAGTCTGGCAGAGGCAAAAGCAATGCTTTTATACTCAACTTTAGTGCTTATCTTACAATCATAGGTTGTTTCTTGGTGCTCAAGGAGATGAGATTAGGATGAAGAAAGATACAATATCTGGAAGTAGAATGAGAAAACTCAGCAGTATCATAATAAGCTTATAAAGAGATAGTAGTGGATTTAGTGTTCTTGGGGTCGTAGGTCAAAGTTATGAAGAATTCTAGAATGAGTTCTTCATAAACGAGGAATTGGAACCTAATGAATTTACCCCACTGGATCCTCTCTACTAAGTTCTCTACTCGCTCCCATAATCAAAGTCAAAATATTTAGGCACAACAATCTGATAGAACGAAAGGAACATAAACGAGTACCTTCCTCCTCGGTGTAAATCAGGGATGGGGCTCCAAAGTCTGCTACTCAGTTTCATCTCCCTCAGGCCGTGACTCGTTTGCTTAATCCGAGGCATGATTAGGGAGGATATGTAAAGTGAGTGTTGTAAATTCTAGAGAGAGGTTAGAGTGTTTGGAAACTGAAATTTTAGAGAGATAAAGTGAAAATGAAAGTGAGGTAAAAGTTAAATGAGAATTGAATATATAGGTGGTAAAAAGGCTAAATTGATAAAAAGCTTCACTTTAAAAATGCGTCTTCCACCTTTTTCACATAGTCGCAGGACATGATCGTGGCCTGCTATGCCACAATCGTGGCAAAAGGTGCATCAACTAAGGGAAATTTAGTCGCAAGCCACGATCATGACCTCCTAGTTCACAATCATGGCCAGTGCTTTTACTCTATCACCAAGTCCTTTCTTTTCCAATTCTTTTCCTTTCCACTTCACTCTATGCACTTACGTAGTCTCCCCCATGATTCCGAGATCCTATTCCTCTTTTCACTCTTATTTATCTAATGAAAAAAATAAACCTAAATACTGAATTCAACTAATTGACTAATACTACTTTTCATGGGTTGCCTCCCATGTAGTGCTTATGTTTACGTCAGTAGCTCGACGCTCCTTTTATGCTCATGGTGGTTGGAATGAATGGTTAGGGTAGTGTCGCCATCAACCTCAAAGCCTAAATCTTTGCTACCATATGGCCATTACCACCATCCGTAATATTTTCCTTACCTCGCCTCCTTCTTCGCGAGCACTTCTTTCGAAGAGCTTTTGCGTGATCTTAGAAGTCTTCCCATTCTCCTCGAGGTTTGGGTTTATTGCGATCCATAGGAGTTGAAAGAGCTCCGTACTCTTTAATAGTCACCTTAAAGGTCAGTTGCTCCTTTCCCACTTGCAGCATTAGTTCGCCCCCATCTACATTAATCATGGCTCTCACAGTGGCTAAAAACGACCATCCTAGAATAATCGGGGTATTCTCATCCTCCTTGACATCTAGAACACAGAAATCTGTGGAAAAAAATGAATTTGCCCACTTTTACCGACACATCTGGTAAAATTCTTATTGGTCTATGCATATTCTTATCAGCTGTCCTAATCACAAACTTAGTGAGCACTAACCCTTGTAGTCCCAATTTCAAGCTAAGAGTATAGGGTATCTTATTTATACTTGTGCCTAGGTCCGTGAATGCCCTCTCTATGATGATCTTGTTGATACTACAGGAAATGAAAAAGTCCCCTAGATCTTCCTTCTTCACTATGCTAGGGGTGTCTTTCGATAGTTGCTCCACTCCCTTTTTTGTAACAGATCTTTGTAGATTTAATTTAGTATGTATTCATTCTGCCACCTCCTCAACCTTGTTGGGCTCAATTTCTTGCAACTTTTCCTCTTTCCTTCAAGCATATAGATCCTTCTTCTCAAAAAATTGGTGTGTAAATAACCGTCGAGTCATATACACCAATTATCTTACATTCTTACTTGGAAGGTCTCTTTCAGTCAATTGACCTTCTTCTTCCTCTTCCAACTCTTCATACTGATTTTGGCTTATAGCCATAATACGCTCCTTCAGATTTGACTTGGTGTTGCTAAGAAGAGTTCCAACATTTTGAGTTGAAATTGCTTTTATGAGCTGCCCTACTTGGACTTCCAAATTGTGGATGGACGAAACATGGTTTTTTATGACTTAGTCAAATTTATTTTTAAGCCTCCTGCGTTCACTGGCCTATAATCAACTATTGCTGGCCATCTCCTCTATCAACTCCTCAGCTTCATTGACCGTCTTTCTCATTAATGATCCTCCGGACACCGCATCAATGGTGCCTCTAGTAGGTAGGTTAACTCCATTGTAGAATGTCCGCAGCAGGAACTCCTTGGGTAAGTTGTGGTGTGGGCATCTCCTCTGCAGGTCCTTGTATTGCTCACACTCTTCATAAATAGACTCCCCGTCTCCCTATTGGAAATTGGTAATTTCCTTTATTATCTTGGTGGTCTTTCTCAAAGGGAAGTACTTATCTAAAAAGGCTTGCACCAGCTATTCCTACGTTGTAATGTTAGGGAGGCTCAGTGAATGATACCAAGCCTTCGCTTTGTCTCTAAGAAGGTTGTCTCTAAGTGTGAAAGGAAACAGCCTAATTCTCACTGCGTCTTCCGACATCTAGTGATACCGAAAAATATCACAAATCTTAAGAAAACTCTCAATGTGAGCATTCGAGTCTTCATTTGCCAATCTATAGAATTGGACGTTCCGTTGAAGCATGTTCAAAAGGGCGGGTTTAATTTCAAAAGAGACCGCTTGAACAGGTAGTCTAGCCACTCCTTAGTTCGCTAGATTGAACCCTAGTCTCATAAAATCCATAAGTGTCCTCTGTTGCTACCTTTTAGGGTTGACTTTTTGATCCATGTTTCTTTGGAATTCTTCAGCCATTTGTATGTCCTCAAGTTTGTCTTCTTCTTCTCGTCGAGCTTTCCTAAGAGTTCATTCTAAACTTGTGATATCTAAATCTAAAGTCTCTTTTGTGCGACTTGAACCCCTCGTGACCCTTGTGTTCATACAAGAGCACGATCCTACATCAAACTAACGAAAAATGAAACAAAGATTAAAACTATCCTAGTGCCTTAAACTATACAACCAAATTACATTTCCCGGTAATGGCGCCAAAAACGTTGTTCGCTCAAGGTTACACGCGTTAAGTCTTACTATTAATAACCTTAGTAATTACCGCAAGTGCACGAGTCATTCACGCAGTACCTAAGGTGTCGATCTCACAAAGAAGGGAATTAATCCTAAAGACTAAGGCAGCTAAGTTCGCAACTAATCCTATTTAAACAACTAATGTAGAAATGAAATCAATTAATAGTCAAATTGGAGAAATTAAAGTGCAATAAAAATAAACAAAATAGCAAGTCACACAAATAATCATAAAACTAACCTAGAAATAACTAAGGGAGAGAAAAGGGGAATCAATTCGAAATTAAAGAAAATCTACCAATTATGCAAATTCCGATTTAACGGGCCCAGATGGTCCTAGGGTGAATTACTCTCTCTTGAGTTATAATTCTTAACCCTAATTAATAAATCTAATTTAAATTATTGGAATTGCAATCTCTCGATCTACAATTGATTAAAACTTAAATTAGTTATGAAATTATCTATTTACCTATCGTGAGTCTGTGCTCGATCTCTCGTTACACGACTCTACCGATTTGATTCAATTCTCTTTCTATTGATTTACCTAACTTTTGTTAGCCTAAACCAATGATTTTCACTGGCTCACCTCTCAGTTTATTTCCAAGTTATGAAGATTCGATATTGAATCACAATTAAATTGAAATAAGCACCATCAAATAAATCTCATTAATCTCAAGAATCAAAATTACCCGAAGGTGAGTTTAGACAAAAGATCAACACTCAACAATAGTTAATCCAATCAATACTCAAATTTCATACAATAATGAAATCTAAATAACAATATGAAATACTATTGGAACAGATCTTGGAGGTCGCAACTGCGGGAAACTGCCTACTTCAGGAAGTACTTCGCGTCAAAAGTATCTTCGTGCCTCTCTTCCTTCGTCTCCTTCCTCAATCGCTTGGTCTCTCTCTAAGTCGTTTCCAGATTTTTACAGAAACTCTCTGTCTTATAAACTCTCTTCTCTCTTTAATGACTGCTGACAACTGTTATGTAATGTTTTATTTATTCTGTGAAAGCCTTAGGTCAAACTCGGGGTCAAAATGGTCTAAAAAATCACTCAAAAATTGAGTTTTTATGTCAGCCCGATATAGGGCATGATCGTGGCCCTAGGTCTCACGATCGTGTCTGGCACTTTACCCTTTCTGTCACAATCGTGGCCTAATAAAGTGCATGATCGTGGCTTGACTTGATGCTCTCTATCATGATTGTGACCTAAGGTGCACGACAGTGGCCGGGCTGCTTCTTTTTCTTCCTTCTTTGTCACAACCGTGGCCCATATGCACGATCGTGACCTATGTCTTTGAACCCAAAACTCTTTAAATCTTCATCGTTCTTCCCTGTTTGTCCTACAACACTAGTACACACATCAAGGTACCTTAAAAATATATAATTTAAGCTCAAGAATTCCAACTAACCCATAAAAACACTTAATTACACAAAATGACCTAATTAAGTTCTAAATGCATACTCAACACTCATTTTAACACTAAATGCATAAAAATTTAAACTCTAAAACATTATGCAAAATACAACTATCAGATATCACATAATCCATTTGATTATTGTCTAGTAGATCTTACTAGGGATTGTAAGAACTGAGAAAACTTTTTCACAACAAATTTGATATTAAGGTCAGTAAGGCAAACATATTAGAGAGCCCTGATAGTACATTAGTATTCAAAGGGATTATGAAGTGGTTTACCATGATTTTTGGAAAGTGGGAGAGTGGGAATAATAGGTTTGGGTGTAGGTTTATACTTGTCAAAAGTTGTATGGAGAGAAGATCTTTGATGTATTGGGATTGAGTAATTAGAAGACCATAAGAAGTAGGATTGACTTTGATTATTAAAAAAATGATATATAGGACCTAAGCCTTTGATGGAAGGAGGAATTGAAATTATGAATGAGTGAGTGAATGAAGGAAGGGAAAGATCTAGTGACCAAGATATCATCCACATAAACCAAAAGGAAGGTGATTTGGGAGAGGCTTTAAGAATTCAAAGAGAGGCATCATATTTAGAATAGAAGAAATTCATATCAAGAAGTTTTTTTATCTCAAATGATGAAACTAGGCCTAAGGAGCTTGTTTGAGACTATATAAGGCTTTTTGGCAAGTTTGTGAAACCAAAGGGTTTAGACATACAAAATGGTTCTTAAAAAAGGCCATGAAGAAAGATATTGTTGACATTAAGTTAACAAATGACCTAATTGTTAAGAACATCAAAGGAAAGAATGATACAAATGGTGGTGGTTTTAACTAGTAGACTAAATGTAACAATGTAATCAACACCAAGTGTTTGATGATACCTTTAGGCAACAAGATGTGCTTTATAACAATCAATAATACCATCATATTGGCGTTTTGTGAAAAAGACCCCTTTTAGAACTGACAATATTGGTGTTTGGAGGAGGGGAAATAAAAGTCCAGATCTGATTATGATGAAGAGTGTGAAACTCATCAAACATTGCTTTGTTCTAGAAGGGAAATTTGTTGTGTTGGCCCCAGGTGTCGGTTCCTCATTTTGTGACGTCAAAACGCCAAATTTTAATTATTTTTAGAATAAATTTTATTATATACATATATTTATATCAAAAATACAAGGATTAAAATTCTTGGTGGGAGTAGAACCACTAAACAAGAAAAATAAATAAATAAAGTATAAAATAAGTTAGATATGAAAATAACTTACATTGGGCGTCAAATAATTATATAAATAAATAAAAGGAGTAAAAGGAGTAAAAAAAATTACCCAACAATTTAAATAAAATAACATAGAATAAAATGGACGTGAAAATAAATTGATTTAGGTGTTAAAAGAAGAATTAGCAATTGAATTAACAAAGTAAAAAAAATAAAAAGTAGAAGAGCAAAAGTCATGGGCGTGACAAATTTCTCACACCCATGAGAGAGGAGTCACGGGCTTGAGTTTTCATTTCTCAAGCCCGTGAGAGAAGGGCGTCGTGATCGTGCTCAAACTCGTGAGAGAAGGGCGTCGCGATCGTGCTCAAGCCTGATCACGACTATTAGTGAATAGTAGCAAAGATCAAGTTTGTCGAGCATGATCGCGACTTTCTAGTCGTACATTCCAACTTTGAAACTTCATAACTTTCAATCCAAAAGTCCAAAAATTACAAACTTTATGTCGTTGGAAAGCTAAGTGAATATAATTTGGCCTATATTGATACAGTTTAATCATTTAAGTACAGAATACCATTTTCTGCCAGAAATTGTGCTACAACCTTTGCCAATACCAACGATGCTATCTTATAAAGACCATATCTTTTACATCTGAAGTCCAAAAAGTACAAGCTTTATACCATTAGAAAGCTAAGAGAATGATCTACAACTTTTATGAAGACATTTAGCCTAATTCTTGCCTAGATCAATACAATTTATTCCTTGAAGTTTCAGATCACGTTTTTAATCCTTTATTCTCTTATTTTCTCTCATCTGTCAATACACTTTCCTTAGAAAACAGATGACCCGAATCCAAGAAACATGAACCATGCACACAAATCTCCCATTAAAAGAACTACTTCAGAAAATTTTATTCAAAGGTTCTCATCAACTAACAATTTTGTTCTCAACTGAAAATAGCAATTTTAACAAAAGCAATTTGAATATGAATAGAAGAAGTTCTTCAACTCTTGTTATCATTCATTTCTCAAAATAAAATAGAGTAGGTACACTACTCCAATTACAAACAAAAGTCACATTAGTAATATAATTGCAAAATTTCAACATGAAATGCTTATGTTGATATGCTTCTACAGTTACCAAAATGATCCAAACTAACTTAGTTACAAAGGTAATATATATTTCTTGAAGATTTGCCAAAGTTTCTGCAAGGATCAATAATCTGCTGATTCTTGCACCTGAGGAGTAGAAAAATTGTGGGTGAGCTAGGAAGCTCAGCGGCTAATATGCTTATAGTTGTTGGTGACGAACCACAAACACACACAATAATCAAACAATTACATATATATATATATAAGGATTCAGTTCATGAAACACATACTTAAAATTTCAGTCACATAAATCATACCATGTATTTTTCTAACCATTATACAAAGCGTTTCATCATATATCATCCTCAGCAAATCACAATGAATGCACAAACAATATGACCCGAGAGAATCCTCTGAAACATAAGGCGAAACCGAAGTTTACACTATGAATGAAATGAGTCCATTTTTTGGAGCTCATATGCCATAAGTGGGTAGGTGGGAGAAGACTTAAGGTCAACATGCACATGATGAAAGAAATGGTATCTCTCTTGACCACATAAGAAAATTTTCTGATGCATACATGTTTCATAACATATTCATATCTTTCATGCTTCTTAAATTTCCTACTTTTCACCAATACAGAAATGCAGTATCTTTCACATAAACATGATATCAAATTCATAGAACATGTTTTTCCCACATTTACAATGAGTAAAAGCAAGCATTTAAGTACAGTTACAACAAATAATTTCAGCTCATCATCACAAAAACTATAAATATATCACCCACCTATTTTCTTATACATCCAAGCTCAAGCTTGTTCTTCTTCTTGTTCTTGATTTTGACTTTCTTGTTCCCTTCAAACAAACATGTTTTCATTTAATCATCATACACGAATATAACTTCCATAAATCTCTACTATCCAAAATCAAGCTTAGATTTAATCTGCTCTTAGTTTATCTAACTAGAAGAAATAAAATCTAGCTAAGGGTTCATAAAAATCTAAAATCATAAATCTCTTATTCGTCTTCTTTCTCTCTTTATTTCAGCTCATAAAAACCTAGTTTCTCTACTTTCTTCTTCTATCAAAACAAGAAAAGAGGGTAGATATTACCAAACACTCAGCAGAATCTTCTCTTCCTCTTCTTTCTCATTTCTTTTCCTCTCTTTCTTCTTCTTTTTTGGTTCATTTTTCTGCTTCTCCTCTTCTACTCCTTTCTACGACTCCCTTTCTTTTTCTTTATTGACACACACATCTCTCTCTTTTTCCTAACCTCTCAAATATATCTCTCCCTTACACGACTCTCTCTTCTCTAGTTTCTTTTAGGTTCTTTTATGATTTCTCTCTTTCTTTCTTTCTTACACGAATTCTTTCTTATTCTTATTTTTTATTTTATTTTATTTTTTCTAGCTCTTCCCTCATGCACATACACTTGTTCTTCTCTTATTATTCTAAGACAAACTCTATCCTTTCCAAACTTACCCTTCTACATTTAATCTAATACCTTCTAACTCCTTAACTTAATTCGAACACTTCCATTTAATCCGTACAATCATATGTAAATAATAATATACCTAATTAAACTCCAAAAATAATTAACTCAAAAATTCTTATTTTTACTCATGACGAAACGCCATCAAATTCTCATTTAATAATTCTAACTTCCGAAAAAAGTTCGAGGTCCAACATATTGGCTTATGGATAAACCCAAATGGAAAATGTGACAAATTTATGTCAATTGAAAATGGAGATATTAAGTCAAGCTAATGACTTAAAATAATGAATTTTTTAAGAGCAACACAAGAAAACATTTGTTTTTTAACTCCCTTATTTATTTATTCATTTATTATTTAGGATTATTGTTTATGTGTTAGTTGCTTTCTTTTGCACTTTCACTTTTAACATTTAGGACAATATCGGATTTTATTATGAGTATAAATTGCTCTAATATGTGTTTAATTGAATTTTTTCTTTTAATTTATTATAAATGGATCAACAATGTTGCTCCCATGAAATGATGCCAAAAAAATTTTCTACTGCGAAAAAAAGTGAACTCAACAATCTACTAAATCCTAGTTATTTTGTTGATTAAAAAGATTAAATAATTATGAATTTAATATGATGTGTATCTTTCTATAACTTTTCCCTAAAAAGACACAAGCTGAAACACCATTATGTATCAAATTCTGTATCATTTTGGAACTTTTCTCTGTCATACAGCCTCCTTTTAACCTTTGTAGTATGTGGTATCTTTATCTCCAACATCTTAGTGTGGAACACATTTTAAGACATAAGCGTCTTTCAAGTTATATACAATTGAAAGCTCTCAAAATACAGAACTTGAACTTACTGGTTAGGTACATCTTATAGCAATTCCTCCCTCACAATTAAACATTATATTATCCTCAATGTAGAAATTAAAATGCAAAGTAGAGCATCTAACATACACCTTTAAATGCCCAACAATACTTTTTTTCATTCCACTACCTTATTAAAACCATCGACTATTGCATTCATTTCATATAAATAATATTTTTTATTTACTTTAAATTTATTTAAATATAGTAATTTAAAAAATCACATGCAAGAGAATATTAGTTTTCCTCTCTTTGTTTATG
>JAOSBN010000008.1:37903203-37923142 GCA_027563595.1 Erythroxylum suave | reverse complement strand
TCACTCTCTGAGTTCTTTGGCATATAGGCTTCTACAACTCTCAGTTGTTGGTCCATCCAGGAACCCATTGACTTTATGATGCTAACCAAGCACTTCACAGATTCATGCCGAAAAGTTACATCCTGAGCTGAAGACAAAGTTGTGGTTAAACCAAGAGTGGGACCAAGAGCTGCTTTTAGAAGGCCATTGACTATCTTGCAAATATCTGATGGAATTATACAGGTTTTAATTCATTTTCTTCTACATGCACATAATACAAAGAAAAGACAACAAAAGATAAATTTCCCAATTGTTTGCCCCTTATGCTCACCAGCTCAATTACAGCTCAAATCAATTCATCTCATTTGACCTTGATCTGACATTCAAAGCTACATGGGTTCAGATTATTAAGATACAAGGTTATCAAATATGTGAAGCAAAACAAAAAAGAGTTTTTAGTTCAATTTTTTTATTAGACAAGGAAAATATTTATAATCTATTTTGTCTTTGTCAATTTAGGTTTAAGCCTATTAAGCTATAATAAGAATCTGATATGGCTTGATATTAAGATGAAGAAGATAGATGGAGACGACGTCAAGTGAGCTGGGAATGATGAGTTAAACAATGTTAGATTGTATAATTGCCAATAATAAGTAAAACAATGTTGTCTGGGAGAGAATATGAGAGTTGTAGTGAGACAAGTGTAGAAGCAGATAGGAAACAGGTAAAGGTTATATTAGCCATGATACCAACTTGTAACAAGCTTTTGGCAACTAATTCACAGTCTCATTTCTCTCTCTGTTTCTTGTTTCTTCTTCTTTCCAACGCAAAACCACTCAATTACGGGGAATAAATGATAAGCTGGGGCAAAGATTTAGAGATTCTTTGTTTGATTATGAATGGGAGAGTTAAAGGAATCGATGCAGACTGCGATAGAGAGATTCTTATGCTAAGTTTGTTTTTTTGTCACATAAGTTGGTAATGCTAGAAATGTAATTGGTGTGCTTGTCCTTGAAGGATCTGAAGCCAGAAAGAGACTACCCTATGAAGTTGATCAATCCAAGACTCCAACAGACGTATGAAGCAACCAAGAAACAGGAGATGGTGTTTCAAAATTGTGTTTTAGATTATCAAGGAAATTGAAGAAGCCATCAGTTAGGGTTGCAAGGAATAACTTCACCTCCAAGGGCTCAACAATAACACTAATCAAAATGTAAAAAAATCAATCCATTCCAATCAACAATGGAGTCGTTTTATATATATATATATATATATATAATGTATTACATCCATAAATGAAATTTCGTAACATAATGAATTTGTTTTTAAACATGCATGCATTTCCCATATCAATATCATCTCACATAATCATCAGAATCACAAATCATAAATAACAGTGGAGGACTGATGATTGACCCTATAACATACCTCTTACCCCACATATCATAACCATAGGAACTCTCTTGTTCCATACGAGAGAGCCAATCTCAATCGAACTGCCATAGCCTCACTACGACATGATTTTCATCTGAGAACAAGGTCGACTGAATTGCCACATTAGGTTACCTCTTATGTACCATATATCGGTTGGCATCCAAGAGCAAGCTTGACCAGACCTCCCCAACTGCGCATATCATAATCAATGGATCTCATACTAACCCAAATCTATACCCAACTAATTGACTCACTATGCACATAACCTAGTGACACCCACTGGGTAACTTACACCATAACAATCCTCCACATCATCACATATAAAGACAAACACAGCATTGCACAACAAAAATATGTATACATATGTCAATCTATATGTATGAATTTCATGCGTGTATATGATAATGATGGTGATTTCTATGATGAATATGGAATTCTAATGCATATTAATAACCATGAATATTAACTCATAGGTAGAATGAACTCCTTTGTGCCAAACCTAATGTCTCAAAGTGGAGGGTTTTGCTCCTGATTAATCTATAAAAACATAAGTAGGAATGACTATTAGGATTTAAAACCTAAACCAATTTTAGACACCCTGAGAATAAGACCATGACTTAATATTAAGGAGCTCTAGTTTCTATTTACAAATGAAAATTCGGTAGAGCTTTCCCTATAAAACGAGCATCCCCCTTCCAAAGAAAGGTCATTCCTATAATGAAAAGATACTTCTATAACCACCAGTAACCACAGCTCCATTTGAGCTTTCAAACTACATGTCTATGCCCAATTGAACCCATATTTTCATAGCAAAAATTTATAATAAATATCATTATAATTCAAATATACCAATTTCTAACCCATACGCCCTCATTTATACTCAATACATCTAGATAATCTCGATACTAATCAACAACGACTCAATTTAACTAAATTCATGCATTTTTATAAAAACATAACCCTTTCAAAATTTTTATCTTGCAATTTATGAAGAATTTTAATATGTTGATTTTATGAAAATTGATCTACATAATATTTGGGAATTTTTAAAATTATTTCTGATCATTGTTCGGTTGGTCAAAAAATCATCACTATCATTGGAGCATAGGGTACTGACGTTGGCGTCAGAGGGGTGGTGACCTTCACCAACCTTACAGAAATGAAGACCTCACCTCCAAAAATCCAATGGCACTGGTCTCGTGTTGAAGCTCCTCGCAGTTTACAACAATTGATGGATTGAAGTTCATAGGTGACCTATTTTTGCTCATCAGTAAAATAGGTTGATTGGTATCAAGTTTCCCTCCTTTGCTACCCTTTTAGGGTTGTTAGATACGATGGTGGTGTTAGTTTTGCCCAGAAATGACTGAAAATGAAAGATCGATGACCTATCTAAATAAACCAAAATTTCCAATCGTTGTTCCTCCAAATTTGTGTCGTTGTTTACGAAATAAGTTTAGGGATTTGGTAGAGCATTCCATTGAGCCCTAGGTCACCGAAAATGGTGGCCAGATGGTGTAGGTATGACTCTCAGAAGTTGGAAGCGAATAGTAACCTATAAGGAAAAAAGTTTAAAAGAGAAATGAACTTAAGTTTTCGTAAGCCCAATTTATACTTTTATAGGCTTTTCTCATTATTGGTATGTTATGAATAATTTAACATAAAATTTGGATCATTACATTTGGATCTTGAGTTGGGTTTTTATCAAATTTATAATCACTTTATTCCTAATCTTTTATAAATTTTAATATAATTTTTAACGAAAAATTAAATTGTGATGTATATTAAGTGTTTATTTACAAATTTAAATAACACGTTTAGTATTACAGATCTAAACTTTAATATAATTTAAAGTAATCTCTTTTATCGAGTTAAAATAAGATATTGAGATGTTATACCATTTATAACATTTCAAGTTTAGTTTAAAGAAATCAGTATTATTTCTAAATGGGCAAAGATTTACATCTCTTATTATTTATAGAGACATATTTTGACCATCTAGTAAAAAAAATATTTTTTAATCGAGATTCCAGCAATGTAATTTTATTTTGAGATTTTGGTTATTCCTTAAATTCATAGTGAAAAGTTTTAATTAGTTCAATCATCTTAATCTGCCATGTTCTTCACTTATACTACTTGGACGTCACAGATTCTATGATTCATCTTCGAAGCATTGTATAACTAAAAGTAGCTCACAAGTTCTAATAACACTGGTTGCTCGACAATAGTACTTAGGCAGTCCATTAATTCAAAGGTACGCTCCATAAGAGGATGAAGAGTGGTCCCCAGAAACCATATTTTTCCTCCCTTGGCCTGCGCTTTGGTAAACTCAACAAAAACATTCACTCTGATTGGCAAGAAGTTGCTGTTAATATTTGCAATGGACCATCTGAAAGAAAAGCCCAGTTGATAATAACATGATAGAAATCTGCTTGGATTTAAACATTCACTTTGATTGCATTGCTTGGATTTATGGCATCAGTGGGATTACTATTAAGCAATTTATTTTCTTAACATATAAAACTTAAATCTCTCAAAACCAAAATTTGGACATGTTGATATCTTAAACAGCCTCTGCTACTAATTTAGAGGACTCCATATAATTGGACAAGTTGTATGTATTATGAGTTTAATATAATTTTAAAAAAAATTATGATGTATATTAAGTGTTTATTTACAATTTTAAATATCATGTTTAGTATTTTAACAAATTAGGTAGATTTTTCATTTAGGATTGCATTAAATATGTACCAATACAATCAACTAACGTATATTTTAAATAAAATGTTGATTATATCATGCACTTTAAACTTAAAAACTCCTAATCTCCAAACTACTAGGAGAGAATACTATGATCAAAATTAATAATAGTAGAGAGATAGAAAATACAGATTAATGAGGTGAGTAAAAGTACCAATCCTGCAGTTTATACCACGAATATTGGAGTGACAAACTTTTTAACTAATTTATCATTTCTAATTAAATTTTCGTAAATTCTATCCCTTTAACTAACTTAGTGTAAAACATGGTACAACATTGAAATACAAAACTAATGGTGAAAACTGATGACTTTCTTAACCAATATGATCAGAATTTTCTATGCGAATTTCAACATATTGATATTCTATAAGCCTTCACTTCATCTTGATAGTCAATCAATTTGTTCAAAAATAAACATGTATAGGAAGAACTTGATCAAAAAATTGGCAATGCACAATTGGTGAATGAAACTGACACTGATAATTTTTTGTCCATCTACGTGAAACTCTACAATTATATCCTATTGGTTTATTGGTAATTTTACCTGAGACGATTGAAGATGATAATTATCTAGGTGGCAGTTATAGTTAGACTTTCAGTCTTCCAAATTTTACTAAATGAATTTACATAATTCTTTATTGATATTTTTAGGTCGAATAGGACCATTTAAACTATAAATTTTTATTTTACTTAATATTTCTTTTCATTGTTTTTACATTTACCATTATCTAGATAACTATGTAAATAATTGTCCTTACCGAGGTTTTGAAACTATTAATGAGTATAATTGACAAGTTTGAACGGTCACAAGTCTTGAATCAGAGTCCCTAAACTTTGAAGCATCAATCATAGTTGAGGGTAATCGGGCAGTTCAATAATTCAAAGATGTTGTTCGTAAGAGGGCTAAGGAAGAATTATGATTGCCTAAGCCATATCTTTTTCTTCCTTGGCATGTGCATACAAATATTGTCACTTTCTCTGAATATCTGAGTTTGCAGTGACTGATTCAATAGAAATATTCACTCTGTTTGGGCAAAAGGTTGTGGTTCATATTTGCTAACGACTATTTGAGAAATACATGTAAAATCATTAGTCTTTTAGAACATTTTGCCTCTCTTTTTCGTCCTCGGATGAGAATTTAACTTATCTCTATTTTGGAAAAAGTTGACACCGTCTCGGCCAGTGTGCAATAGCACAAGTGTACTGATTCTCTTATTTTCTTGCATATTTTGCTGTAATATTATGATTAACTTTAACTAACCCAAATAACCATCAATTGTATTATATTGAAAATTGGTTTCATTTAGCATCGATTATTATTTGTAAAATTGCTTTGTTAAATTCTCAAGTTCTTGGGTGTCATTAGACCATCATAAACTACTGATCTAAAGAAGAACTAACTACAAACACTGTATGACTTGTGAGATAAAGATATTTTAATTTTCTTCTCTCAAAATTCCTTTATTTATTCTCATCTACTATAACTTTTTCACGAGACATCTCAATTTTCTTGTTTCAAATCTTTTATGGCTTTAAGATTTGGATTTTGAGTAGGTTTTAACTACATTTATAATCATTTTATCCATAATCTTTTCTGAAATTTAATATAAATTAAAATAATCTCCTTTATAGTGTTAAAATAAGATATTGATTTTATAACATTTCAAGTTAAGCTCAAAGAAAAATTATTATTTCTAAAAGAGTTAAATAAAAGTTGCATTAAATCTTGTCGGCAAATATTTTGACCATTTAGTTTTAAAAATATTTTATAATCGAGATTTTAACAACTGCACTTTTATTTGAGTTTTTAATTATTGCTTTTTCCTCAAGAAAAGTTTTAATTAGTTCAATCATCTTAATCTGCCATGTTCTTTGTATAATTGTGAGTAGCTCACAAGTTCTAGTAACACTCGTTGCTTGACGGTAGTACCCGGGTGGTCCATTAATTCAAAGCTGCGCTTGGTAAGAGGATGAAGAGTGGTCCCCAGAAACCATATTTTTCCTCTCTTGGCATGCGTCTTGGTTAAATCAACAGAAACTTTCACTCTAACTGGCAAGAAGTTCTGTTATTTGCTATAGACCATTTGAATGATATATAAATGCAGTTAATATCATGATATAAATCTGCTCAACTATGAATGCTTTGATTGCATTGCTTGGATTTATGACATTAGTGGAATTACTATTAAGCTATTTATTTTCTTAACATAGAAAACTTTAATCTCTCCAAACCTAAATTTTACGAGTTTAATATAGCAGTCAAATGGCAAATGGCATATGACATTGGATTCTTTAGGATATGCTGCTGACGGATCGATTATTTCACTGCCGACGGTAATACATTAAGTCCTAAAATGTCCATAGAATGTGAGACTTTTTAATGCGCTTTCTCCCAAAATTTTTGTCTTTATTTACACCACTGAAACTTTTGCCCGGGCTACGAGACATCTCAATTTTCTTATATCAAACTTTTAAGTGACTATAAGTTTCAATTTTAACTAATGGTGAAGACTGATGACTTTCTTAACCAATATGATAAGAATTTTCTACTTGAATTTCAACATTTTGATATTCCCCAAGCCTTCCGCTTCATCTTGATGGACAATCAATTTGCTGGAAAATCAACATTTGCTATAGCATGTACAGGTAGGGATGTCAATGGGTTAGGCTAAGTCTTAACCCAGCCCATTTTTACTTTTTTAAAATAATTTAGCAAACAATGACATTTTTGTTATTCCGGTCGGGCTCATTTTAACTCGTGACCTATTTATAAACCGGTCAATCCAAGTCAAAATTGAGTCGGGCCGAACCGGGCCAAAATTGACATCGTTATGTATGGGAAGAATTTTAATAAAAAAAGTGGCAATGATCTAGTGAATGAAACTAACACTGATGTATATTAAGTATTTATTTAAAATTTAAAATAACATGTTTAGTATTAAAACAAATTAGGTAGGTTTTTCGTTTAGGAATAGATTCAATATGTATCAATACATTCAACTTGCATATATTTTAAATAACATGTTGATTATATCATACACTTTTTTTTTTAACGGAGAAGCCTGGAGTAGTTATCCTTTAGACTTTAAGCTTAAAAACTCCTAATCTCTAAATGATTAGGACAGAATACTCTGTCCAAAATGAGTAATCATAGAGAGATAGAAAATTTTTATTAATAAAGTGACTAAAAATATCAATCCTGCAGAGAGAGATAGAAAATTTTTATTAATAAAGTGACTAAAAATATCAATCCTGCAGTTTATACATAATGCCAAGAATATTGGTGTGACAAACTTTTTAACTACCCTATCATTTCTTATTAAAATTTCGTAAATTCTATCTCTAACTAACTTTGTGTAAAAACATAGCACAACATTGAAATACGAAACTATTAATGAAGACTAATGATATTCCCTAAACCTTGCACTTCGTCTTGATGGATCGGACAATCAATTTGTTGAAAAATAAATATGTACTACAACATTTATAGGAAGTGCTTAACCAAAAGTTGGCAGTGATCAATTAGTGAATGAAACTGTCACTGATTGTTTGTTATTAATCCAAGCTATTATCAAAGAAACCTGACGGTTAATATATCCAATTGGTTAATTTATTGGTAACTTCACTAGAGTCATTGAAGATTATTATCTTGGTGGCAATAATAGTTGGAATTTCAATCTTCCTAATTTTACCAATGGCATTCATGGTTCATGAGTTTGAAGATACTAATGAGTTTGGAATAAAAATCATCAATTAATTATATATTACCATTACATGAACAATATTTTGATATTTAAGTTTTGGGTAATATTATATACCTCTGAATAAGTGTCACAGTCGTAACATTATCTCTTAAACCTGTGAGAAAATTGTCT
Source organism: Erythroxylum suave (assembly GCA_027563595.1). Classification (NCBI taxonomy): domain Eukaryota; kingdom Viridiplantae; phylum Streptophyta; class Magnoliopsida; order Malpighiales; family Erythroxylaceae; genus Erythroxylum; species Erythroxylum suave. Next base: position 37,915,097 of record JAOSBN010000008.1, on the reverse strand, counting down.
GTCATGGGCGTGACAGTGATTCTTTGTTTTTTTTTTCCTTTTTCTATAAAATAATATAATTAATTTTAATATAAAATATGCATCCTTTTTTTTACCATGTTCGTTTCTATTCTTATCAATATTGTCCCATATAAACCAATCGCCTTTTTAAAAATTTAAATAATTCTTTTCTAAAAATTGTAGGCTAAATAGGCCCGTTTAAAATAACAAGTTCTTATTTTAATTTATTTTTTTCATCTATTTTAGGACTACCGTTCTTGCCCAAAATATGTAGATAATTATATCAATAATTGTCGTTAACGAGGTTATGAAACTATAGTTGAGTACGTTCGCTCACAAGTCTTGAATAACAGTCCCTAAACTTTGAAGCATCAATCATAATTGAGGGTAACTGGGCGGTTTAATAATTCAACAGTGCTGTCCGTAGGAGCACCAAGGAAGAAAGATGGATTGCCAAATCATATCTTTTTCTTCCTTGGCACGTGCTTACGACTTTCTCTGAATGCCTGAGTTTACATCAACTGATTCAACAGAAATATTCACTCCGATTGGGCAAGAGGCTGTGGTTCATATTTTCTAACAAGTATTTAAGAAATACATGCAAAATCATCAGTCTTTAAAAACAGTTCGCCTCTCTGTTTCGTCCTCATCAACTGGGAATTCAACTGATCTAACGTTTTGAAAAATGTGAACATCGTCTCTGTCAGTGTCCAACAGCACCTAAAATCTGACTCAAAGACGGGCAAGGCATAACTTTTTCGTTTTGTGAAATATTGAGGATCAGCTTGCACCATTGGCCCTTGTACTTACTGTTACCTGGTGATTTCAGTGTATAAGTGGTACCAGGATCTTCAGTGCCTCCCATGAACTCAACACTTCTCTATTTTTTTTTCCATCTCATGGATTACTCTTCATCATACATCTATTACAAATTTTTGGGGCTCTGGTATTCATGCTCTTGTGCACTCTATGGTGGTCCAAAAAGTACAATCATGGGAAAACTGAAAGGCGCAATCTTGTACCAGAAGTCCCTGGTGGCTTACCAATTATAGGTCATCTTCATCAACTATCAACCTCTCTTGGAAAAATTTAAAAAAGATTCTCTAAATGATTCAATAGAAGCCTATCCAAGCTAGTCATGTTCAACTATTAAACTCAATGATTGGTAGTCTATATATATACTAGTTAGCCTATCTTTCAATTCCAATTTTCATTATCAAAACTATTGAGAGGGTGATGAGAAATTTCCTATAGCAAGGAGACTCTAATAAGCGGGCTCTAGCCAAGGTTAAATAGAAGGAGCTCTCCTTTACCTAAGAGAGAAGAAGGCTTACGCATCACACATATAAGATTAACCAATAGAATTCTGCTAATCAAAACGCACTAGAGGATGTCTTAAGATAAACAAACTCTATGGGTTAGGTGGGTGCAGGAGTACCATATACATAAAGCTCACTTTTGGTCCTTCAACCCAAGAACCATATTTCCATAGTCTAAATTACAAATCCTCAAGGAAAGGAAAGTAATTAGGGGTGATTAAATATAAAACTGGGGATGGAGCACAAGAAAATTTCTAGTTTGGTAACTAACTTGAAGTTAATATATTAAAGAATATCCCTGAACATAATATGTTACACAACATAATTCCTAAAGATGCAACTATTAGTGAAGTCTTAACAAAAAAATCTCAACTCATTTGAAACATTTCCAAAAAGCTCTCCGATCAATATGATTCTAAATTCTCAATTTTTTCCAAAGAGAAGGGATAAAGTTTTATGGAGCCTAAACAAAGATGGAAACTACTCCAATTCCTTGTGAAAAAGTTTATTAACTAACCCCCTAGAGTACCTAAATAAAAATTGAGAGTGTAGTATATGTTTTACGGAAAGAAAGAAAGTAAATAGTTTTTTAAAGCCAAGCTAAACAACAAACTGAAGTGTTAAGAGAATTGATCACCTTTGCTCGGGAGTAATTGTTGAGCCAAAGCATCCTTCTCATTTATAGTTTCAAAACCTTGCTAACCTGAGGCCTAAGTCCTCCAAGCTAAGACTAACACTAATTATGGCCTTCTGATTGACATTCGAATGATACAAGCACTTCCAGCTAGATGTAAATGGACCCTCCTTACGCCATGTTAGTTAACTAACTTCATTGTAATATTTTGCAAGACTACTTGTTGAAAGCCTCTATCATTTGAAGTGTCACAAACTTGAGTGGTACCTCCCTTATATTATTCTCTTAATCTATTTTATTTAATTTTTAAAAAAACTTCATTTGGAACCGTGAAAATATCACATTAAAAAAATTTAACAGAATGTTGATTGAGGCACTATAAGAATATGTTTTTGAAATTATTTTTTTAATATAATATATATTAAAAATACATAATCTATATATATAATAATAAAAATAAGATTATTTCACAAAATTTTGACATATATTACGATATGGAAAAGGCAATAATATTGTTCTAAGTATTCTTATTCACATACATTTCTTATAATTACATAAAAATAATTTTAATTTCATGTACGTTGTTGATAGGTGGCTGAATGATATAAATTTTTTAACTTCTTTGAATTTAATATTTATGTATCTATATACCATATTCAATGTTTAAATTAATGTCATATATAATTAATATTTTTAAAATTATTTGCATTTGTATTGAAGTATAAATGATAGTAACTCTTAACTTATTTGAGTTTTTACATTAAGCTTTTTATAAGTATTGAATTGTGCCTTACATAATATGAAAAGAATTTCACTATATTATTGATTTAGGCAAGAAGGGTCAAACTAAAATCTTAACGCTTTTCACTGAAATTCAATTTAAACTCAAATGTTTCAAAACATATAAATGAACTCTAATGTTTTGAATATGTTTAATTGAAATACTAATTTAATAGTTCCATTAGCATTTCATTATATATTTTAATTTTAATTTATTCAATTTCATTCAAGATTGTTGTTAGGTTTTTATGTTTAGGTTGAGCTTCAAGGACATGAGGAGAAGACTTTTAAGGAAGTCCAGATGTGTAGTTGTTCGAATTTGTTTGGACTAGCGACTGTTTGTTCAAAATAAAACTTATTTCTATAAAATTGATAGCTTGACCATTGGAGATTTACATGGATATATCTGATACTTATGAGATCCAAATGAGGTGATTAAAAAGCTCAAATTCGATTCAACATCCTAGGACATAATTCCTATATAAAACATGAGGCCCAAAAATGCTATTTTGAGGGGCTAAAAAGGCTAAGAATGAGTTATGAAATCTATCCTAGCCTAGTTTGACCTTCTACTAGTTTTTAGACAATATTTAGTTGTAAAGTTTTATTTTCAGCAAAAGAGGATTCGTTGGAAAGCTAGGAAGAGGAACTACAACTTATTTGAAGAGATAGTGACCTAGAGAAGGTGGAATAGAGGTCAGAAAGAGGAGAAAAGTATTGGGATGGAAAGAGAGCTGCAGAGTGGGAATCAATGGAGTTTTGTCATCAACATTGATTGAGAGCTAGAGTAAATGAATGAGAGTTTCATTCCTATTCATCATTTAAGGGTTCCTTTGTTCTCAATTCTTTTGGGTTCGTAGATTTTTCTTGTTTCAATGTCTTCTTGATACAATGGAATTTACTAATGTGAATTCAATTGATATGAGTTTTATTTTCACTTTGATTATGATCTAAATTATGCTTACCTAAGGTTTGCATCTAGATTTAATTGAATGTGTTGAGTTAATAATTCCCATTAATATATATATCTTGCCTAGGTTGATTGTGATGTGTTGACTGCAAGGTTAATAGATTGGCCACCTATTAGTTTTAAGATATTGAATGAAGAATCTAAAGATGAAACTTGGTATTGGAACAAAATAATCAATTACCCTGATAATGAATTAGAAATATAATTTCTAGGGATTGCTTAATTTGTAACTTCGAACAGTTAGTAATTGTTAGTTTATGAATGTGAGAATTATTAAATTGGCAGTTGTTAATTTGATTGAAGAGAGAATAAAGTTGCAAATTATATTAATGGGAATTTTAAGAATTAAGGCTTGAAATTGGATCAAGTGAAAATCCTAGGTTGTCCTTGAAAGATTTATATCCATTCTATGCAATTTGTTCTTTTTGTTTAAATTTATAATATTACAACCTCTATACCTTCTTAAATTTGATTCTTTAATTTCTTGTTTTTAATCAAGTTATTACTGTCAGCAACTTCCTTGTGAGACGACCTTGGGGCATCCACTATAACAACCTTATATACTTACTGGTGACAGGTTTAGGTAGTGCTAAGTACATAGCAACAAGTTTTTTGGCAACATTTTTTAGTAAAATTGTTACTAGTAGTAAATTAATTGTTTAATTTAAATTTTTTACTTGTTTCTTTTTGAATTACGTCTAGGTGTTTTATGCAAGGGCACAAGTCCCTAGGAAACAAACTCATTCCTTACATCGATAACATTCACATACTAGCAAGAGTAGAAGAAAAAAATCTTGAAGGAGTGGAAGAGGACCTGAACTTTGAATTGGAAGAAGAGCAATTTGAAGAAGAAATAGAAGGAGCAGCCACGGCCAAAGAAGCAGTGTAACCTATGAAGGAATATGCTCAACAATCATCAAGACAACCACTTCTTACATATGGTTGAGTAATTCAGCGAGAAACTACAAGCTAAAAAGTACTGAATGAAACTACAACATGCAATCATCTTTTCATAAAGTACCGAATGAAGATCCTCTTAACTTCATTCATGATTTCTACTCCATGTTCTACAAATTTTCATTACAAGGGTTGTTAGAAGACGAGATGAAGATGAGGTGCCTCCCTTACACCTTAAAGGACAAGGCCAAAGGATGGTTGATGACCCTACACCAGAGAATTCTTTGACAACATGGACAGAAGTCTATAACAATTTCATGAGAAAGTTCTACTCACGCCAGAAAACTAAAGAGCTTCAGGGAAACATTGCAGCGTTTATTCAAATGGATGGTGAACCATTCCATAAGGAATAGGATCGCTTCAAATTCTTGTTATTCCAGTGCCCTCACCATCATTATCCACAACAACTTCTCAATCAGTTCTTTTATGACGGGTTCACACAGCAAAGCCATAATACAATAGATAATGTAGCTAAAAGAGATATGGTAGAAAAGAAAACCGAGGAGACCTATCAATTATTTGAGCTGTTAGGTGCAGACTTTCAACAGAAGAGTGTCAGGGGAAAATGCCAAGGAGTTCATGAGTTAAGCTCCAGTTCTGAGATGGCTATGCAAATAGCAGAGTTGACTAAGAAGGTGAAGATGTTGAATGCTAAAGGGAGCACACCTATGCCAAACCAAGAAATGTGTCTTGTATGTGGCATAATGGGGCATGGTGCTAATATGTGTCCATCGAGCTTTGATTTATACCAAAAAGGGCAAGAGCAAGTGAATGGCCTTGGTGACTTTCAATAAAGGTGAAGAATGATCCTTTTTCCAGCACTTACAACCTTGGATGGAGGAATTATCCTAATTTCTCATAGAGGAATCAACAACCTAATCACCCTCAATAAACATTTCAACCTTACCAAAGGGGGCCTCAATTTCATAGTAAATCTTCTAACCAAGAACACCCAAAGAAGTCATCATTGGAGGATAGTTTGAATGGCTTTATTCAAATTAGCACTCAAAATTAAAAGGTGAACAACAAGAGGTTTAATTCATTGGAGGCGTCATTGAAGAAGGTAAAAACTAAAGTGGAGCAATTGGACAATTAACTTCAAACCAACCAAAAGGGAAAGTTTCCAAGCCAAGCAAAGCAAGCTAAAGCAATTGCATTCTTACAAAGTGGTAAGGTAATAGATAGCAAGGGTGATAATGTTGTAAATACATGAACAGAGCAAGAAGAGGATGGTGAGAAAGGACAAACTATCATAACACCACTAGAGAAGGAAAATCTGAAAGTTTCAACTTCACAAAAGTTACATAAGTCCTCTATCATATATAAGCCACAAATTCCTTTCGTGAGAAGATTGAAAGGTGAGAAGCATGACAAATAATTTTCTGAAATCTCCAACATTATCTCCAAGGTCAGTATAAATCTTCCCTTACTTCAAGTGATTAAAAGCATGTTGTCCTATGCTAAGTTTTTCAAAAAGTTGAACACTAAAAAGAAAAGGAATGTGCTAAATGGTTTTAGAGGTAGAAAGTGTTGTTTTGCAACATAAGCTACCTCCCAAACTAAAGGATCTTGGGATTTTTGTAATTAACATCTCTATGGAGAATGGAAAGGAAACAACTTGCATGTGTGCTTTAAGGGCTAGTACTAATTTGATGCCTAATTCTATTTTTTGCAGTTAGAGATTGGGGAACTTAAACCCTTTAAGGTGGTCTTGTAGTTGGTAGATTAAACTCTTCGATTCCCTAAAGGGACGATAGAAGAAGTGTTAGTATAGTTTGGGGGTGTTCCTATAGACTTTATAGTCCTTGATATGGGAAAAGAAACTCCTAGGGATGCTAAGCATACCATTTTGTTAGGAAAACTTTTCATGGCCACCACTAACACTTTGAAAGATGTTAAAAATGAAAAACTAGCTGTGAATGTTTCTAGACAAACTGTGGAGTTTTCACTTTTTCAATACTTTCCTTATTCCCACTACTATTATGCACGACTACTTTACTAATTGTATTGATCTTGCTATTAGAGATGAGTTCTTACAAGAAAGTAGTGATGACAAGATTGAGCTTAACTTCACTTTAGGCAAAGAGGTTGAAATTTTAGATTTGGAAATTGAGTATTGCAAGTTGATTTTAAGTAGCAAGAATAGAGAGAGAGAGATCCTGAGACTGTTGAGGTAGAAGAAGAGGTTAAGGGAGAAGCTAATCCATCAAAATTAATAGAAATAAAAAGAGCTCCTAAAATAATTGAAATATGTTTTCCTTTGGGAGAACATCACACACCCAGTGATTATTTTTGCTTCGCAGAGTAGTTAGGAGTAAGAGAAATTTGTGAGGGAACTGAAAAAAGCTTAAGAAAGCCATGCGATATAAAGGGCATTAGTTCCTCCATGTGCATACATAGAATAATCTTAGAAAAGGGGGATAAGCCAGTAAAGGAGCCCCAAAAGAGGCTCAACCTTAACATGAGTGAGGTAGTTAAGAAGGAGGTTCTTGAGGTCTTTGATGAGGGAGTGGTCTTCTTTATAGCAGATACTAAGTGGGTTAGTCTTGTGCATGTGGTACTTAAGAAAATGGGCATAACTGTAGTTCAAAATAAGAAAGGTAAGTTGGCACTTAAGAAAGAGGTTCTTAAGCCCCTTGATGAGGGGGTGATCTTCCTTATAGCAGATAGTGAGTGGGTTAGTCCTGTGCATGTGGTACTTAAAAAAAGAGACATAAGTATAGTTCAAAATGAGAAAGGTAAGCTGGTACTGACACAAACTCAAACAAGCTGGAGAATGTGTATAGACTATAGGAAGTTGAATAATGTGACCAAGAAAGATCATTTTCATTTACCTTTTATTGACCAAATGTTAGATAGATTATCTGGCCATGCTTTCTATTGTTTTCTTGATGGTCTTTCAGGTTATTATCAAGTTTCTATAACACTGAAGGATCAACCCAAGATGACCTTTTCACGTCCATTTGGGACATTTCCTTTTCGAAGGATGCCATTTGGGCTTTGCCATACACATGGTACTTTTCGGAGACGTATGTCGTCCATTTTTTTTGACATAGTCGACAAATTTGTTAAGGTATTTATGGACTATTTCTTTTTTTGGTAATTCCTTTGATAACTATTTGCATAAATTGACTCTTGTGCTTAATCGATATATTGAATGCAATTTGTCATTAAGTTAAGAAAAAAAAGTCATTTTATGGTAGATCATAGCATTGTTTTAGAACATGTATTATCATATAAAGGCATAAAGGTGAATAAAGCCAAAATTGATTTAATTGCTAGTTTTCCACCTCTAACATCGATTAACGGTATTAGAAGTTTTTTGGGCCATGCTAGATTTTATAGGAAGTTTATAAAAGATTTTTCAAAAATCTCTCATTCTCCATGTAATTTTCTTGTTAAAGAAGTTCCATTCGTGTTTAATGATGAGTGCTTTAAAGCATTCAATATTTTAGAAGAAAAGTTAACTTCTGCACCTATAATGTTTGCACCCGATTGGACTTTGCCCTTTGAGATTATCTATAATGCTTCGAACTATACCATGAGAAGCATTCTTGGCTAGAGAATTAACAAACTCTTGCTTGTAATTTACTATACGAGTTTGTCTTTGAATGATGCACAAGTAAATTACATAACCATTGAGAAATAAATGTTAGCTATGGTTTTTTGCTTGATAAATTAAGATCATATTTAACATGTTAGAAGGTCCTTATGTTTTCATCTCATGCTACTTTAAAATGTCTGTTAAATAAACCACAAGTTAAACCTAGACTCATTAGGTATGTTGCAAGAGTTTGATTTAGAAATTGGGGACAAGAAAGGAAGTGAGAATTTAGTAGTTGATCACCTTTCTAGGTTACACACTAATGATGATAATGCACACATTGCACCTTAGAATGATTTTAAATGATTTCTTGATAAAGATTTATTTGTGGTTTCACAAGTCCCATGGTATTTCGATATTGCTAACTATCTTTCTTATTGTATCTTGAGAACTGACATAAAAGTTCAGGAAAAGAAAAGATTTCTACATTCTTGAAACTACTATTTTTAGGACGAGACTTATTTGATCAGGATTTGAAAAGATAAAATCATTTGTCGATGTGTTCTAAAGGAGCAGTAACTATAAGTGATGTAATTTTTCCACAATATATATTGTGGAGGACATTTTGGAGCAAGGAAACCATCGAGAAGGTTCTTCAAAGTGGTTTGCATTTTCCTTCCCTTTTTGAAGATGCTCACAATTATTGCATAAGATGTGATAGATGCCAAAGGGTGGGCAATATAAGTAAAAGAAATGAAATTTCTCTTACTAACATTGTTGTGGTAGAGATTTTTATGTTTAAGGTACTAATTTCATGAGGCCTTTCCCAAAATCTTTTGACTTTGAATATATACTGCTAGCTGTTGATTATATGTCTAAGTGGGTGAAAGCCATCCCCACTAGGAAAAATAATGCTAACATTGTTTTGAAGTTTTTGAAGGAATATATTTCAAGCAGATATGGAACACCCAATGTCATTATAAGTGACGGAGGAAGTCATTTCTGCAACAAATGATTCAAAAAATTAATGAACAAGTTGGGAATTTGACACAAGACCCCATTTCATTCACAGACCTTTGGACAAGCCAAAATCTCCAACAAACAAATCAAAGGAATCTTGGAAAAGATGGTGAGCGCATCAAGGATATATTTGGTAGTCCATCTTGATGAGGCACACTAGGCCTACCAAATGACTTTTAAAACTCCTATTTGGATTAGCCCATATTGGTTGATGTTTGGGAAGGCATACCACTTACTAGTGGAATTGGAGCATAAGGCTTATTGGGCAATCAAGACTACAAATATGAGTTTAGATAAAGCAAAGGGCCAAAGAATATTGTAGATTGCAGAGCTTGATGAGCTTCGAAATGAAGCCTATGAAAGTTAAAAGATTTACAAAGATAAAACTAAGGCTATACATGATAGAATGATCCTTCAAAGAACCTTCAAACTTGGAATGAAAGTCTTTCAAAATTGAGGTTATTCCCAAAAAAATTGAAGTCTTGATGGAGTGGATCATTTCAAATTATCCAAATCTTTCCGTACAGGGTGGTGGAGCTCTTAAACTTGAAGATAAATGAAGCATTCAAGGTTAATGCCCAAAGAGTGAAACCTTACTTGGCAGAATTTGAGGAGCCAAAGTCATTGAAAGTTTCCTCATTTCTAATGCTTGGCGCGACCAAGTCTAGCTAATTCAACGTTAAAGAAGAGTTTAATAGGAAGCAACCCATTGGATTGCAATTCTTTTGATTATTTTGTTTGAACAATTTTAATTTTAGTTTTATAGAAACTTGATTTAGAACTGGTGCTTTGATTTGTTAATTGTTTTTAATGAGATGCAGGCACAATTAAAGGAAAAGGGAGTATTATTGTATTTGGCAAAGGCAAACATAGGGAGCTGCCTTGGTCATGCCTTAACATAGATTGGCCATGCCCCTACCCACCTTGGTCGTCCTTCATCAATTCCTTTAACTAAACATGAGATCAAAGCCCGTAAATTTGGTCGTGCTCCACTATATTAATCTCGTGTACCTCACAAAAAAACCTACATTGACTTTGCCCTACCTTTATGTGTTTGTGACCAGACACTTGGAAGTAAGGCTTTGTATCAAACTATGCAAAGATGGAAATCAAGCTTTGCTTAACTCTTATTTGATATTATTTTAAATAATTTACATAACACATTTGGTTGAATAATGTTTAGTTTCATATTTTATCTAAGAAGGGATTAAATTGTACTAAATATTTTTTATTTTTTGTGTAGGGTGGTGGACTTAGGGAAAGAAATCTAGAATAAAATCCAAAGACAAAGCAAAAGGTGCTACCAAAGTTCCAAAACAAAAGAGCGTAAAACTACTTAGTAGCATAGACAAGCAACAGCTAGAAAATGCGGCAAAACGACACAGCCAGGGAACAGAAATAAAAAGCAGCAAAACACACAGCAGAGCCAGTAAGCAGGAGAGAATAAAACGGCAGCACAGCAGGAAAAAAACCCAATCAAAATGCAAGAATCCAAAGGAGAAACGCAAAGTAGATTAAATGACAACAATGCAGAGGGGCAAAAATGTAGTGTAGAGGCAAGTGTGACACGCACCACAAGCAGAGTATAGCAAAAACTACGTAGCACAGAGCAATCTAGAAAACGCAAACACAAACAGCTAAAGGAGAAAATGTAGGCAGGTAAGAGATGATCCAATAAAACACAGCAGTGGAGACGCAATCCATCAGTAGAGAAAAAGGCGAAATGCAGACACGGAGAAGAAAATTCCAAAACAGCAGTCCAAGCCAAAAACGACAACGAACAGTCCAACGAGTAGAAAACAAAATGCACAACCATACCAAGGAAAAAAAAACCCAAACAACAGCCCCAAAAAAAAAAAAAGCAACGTAAAGGAGAAACCCTGTCCTGATAGTTAGATATTCAAATGACGACTAATAGGATGGCATTGGATTCCTCGATTTAACTTAATGGCCCTAAAAAGTCCATATAACATGAGACCTTTTAATTTTCTTCTCTCAAAATTTTTAACATGAGACTTTTTAATTTTCTTCTCTCTTTATTTTCGTCTTGCACGAGCATCTCAATTTTCTGGTCTAAAATCTTTTGTGATGACTATAAGATTTCAATTTTGAGTATCAATTTAATAAAATTTATAATCATTTTTTCCTAATCTTTTCTAAATTTTAATATAATTTTTAAAACAAAAAATAAATTATGATGTATATTAAGTTTTTATATATTTACAAATTGAAATATCATATTTTAATAAATTAGGTAGGTTTTTCATCAAGGATTGGATTCAATATGTACCCATACACTTTATGTCATACACTTTAAACCTAAAAACTCCTAATCTCCAAATTATTAGGATAGAAAATACTGAATAATGAAGTAACAAACTTTTTAACAAATTTATCATTTCTTACTAAAATTTCATTGAAATACAAAACCAATGGTGAAGACTGATAGACTTTCTTAACCAATGTGATAAGAATTTTCTAAGTGAATTTCAACATACTGATATTCTTTAAACCTTGCACTTCATCTTGATGGACAATCAATTCGTTCAAAAATAAACATGTCTATAGCTTGTATACGAAGAGCTTGATCATAAAATTGGCATTGAACAATTGGTGAATGAAACTGACACTGATAATTGTATCTTATTGGTTTATTGGTAATTTTACTTG
>JAOSBN010000008.1:37873872-37892074 GCA_027563595.1 Erythroxylum suave | reverse complement strand
CATCTCCTCATAAAGTGATTTCAACATATGTCTGTTCACCTTAACAATCTTACCGATATCTAAAATGTTTATTTGCATTACACTATGAGGAAATATATTATTGATAACTAAAGGTCGTAACTTAACTGGCACAAGCTTTAATTGAAAATTATATAATAACATTTTCTTTCCCACCTCAAATTGCTTCTTTAAGGTCATATTATCATAGAATAATTTGGTTTTCTCTTTGTAGATTCTCAAATTCTTGTAAGCATCCAACCTTAGTTTGTCTAGCTCTTGCAATTGCACTTTCCTTGCTTTCCCAGCTTTTTCTAAATCCATGTTACAATATTGCACTACCCAATAAGCTTTATGTTTAGTGTCCACCAGTAAATGACAAGCTTTACAAAAAACTAATCGATAAGGAGACTTTCCTATAAGTGTTTTTTAAGTTGTATGGTAGACCTAAAGAGCATCATCTCTAATCCTTGTGTTTTGAATTCAACATCTTTTCCGAAATAGATTTCACTTCTCTATTCTATAATTTTTCTTGTCCATCTATTTCTGGACATTATGTGGTGGCCACTCGATGACGCACTCGACACTTTTTTAAACAAAGGTGCTGCTAAATGTCACAAAATTGGGTTCCTTGATTACTAATGATAGCTTGTAGAATTCCAAATGTATTGAAAATATTAGACTTTACAAAAACTAAAAATATTGTGTAATCATCAGTCTTGGTGGCTTTTGCTACCATCCATTTTGAAACATAATCAAGAACTAAAAGTATACAAGAAAAACTATAAGATGAAGGAAAAGGGATCATAAAATCAATTCCCCTATATTAAATATATCAATTAGAAGAATTGGGGTTTAAGGCATCTTATTTCTATGAGATAATATATATGTTTTTAGGTATTTGTCATAAATGTTACAAAACACATAAACATCTCTAAACAAAGTCTCCTAATAAAAACTACTATCCATAAATTTTCTAGCATTTCTTTTAGGACTAAAGTGACCACCACAGGCATAATTGTAACAAAAGCTAAGATAGAATGATGTTCATCCTTTGGCATGCAATGCCTAATAATTTGATTAGAGCATAACTTCCACAAGTATGGTTCATTCCAATCATAATATTTTGCATCATTCCTTATCTTTTTCTTCCTAGACTTACTAATGTAATTAGATAAAGTTACAATAACTAAATAATTAACAAGTTTTGTGTACTATAAAATCATATCTTTCATTTGGAACAATTGCTTATAAGGAAAAATTTTAGAAATAGGTAAAACATCTTCATCCTTTACCACCTGCTCAGATGGTCTGCTACTGAATTTTTTGCTCCTTTTTAATCCCTTAATATAAAATTAAACTCTTAAAGTAGCAAAATCCATCATATCAACCTCGATTTAGAGTCCTTCTTTTCCAAAAGATACTTCAGCATTATATGGTCAGAATACACAATAATTTTAAAGAAAAGAAAATAAGATATAAAAGAAAAAATAATTGTTAAAATATCTTTCTCAATTATAGAATAATTGCACTGTGGAGCATCCAATGTTCTTGAAGTATAATAAATAACATGACTTTGTTTCCCAATCCTTTGGCCTAAAAGAGCTCCTTTGTATAATTGCTAGCATCACATTCAAATTGTAGATATCAATTTTCTGGCTAACTAGTAGACGCACTTATCAATAATGCCTTAAGTTCGTCAAAAACTTCTTGATAGTCCTTTTCAAATTCAATTGGAATGTCTTTTTGTGACAACTTTAATAATAGTATCACAATCTTTGAAAAATCTTTAATAAACCTATTGTAAAATCCTACATATGTAAGAACAGATTGAACTTCCTTAACATTTGTAAGGTAACGTAAGTTTATAATTAAATCCACCTTTTCTATATCTACTTTTATGCCCTTGCATGAAATCATATATCCTAAAACGATGGCTCAATCAACCTTAAATGACATTTTTCATAGTTCAATAACAAATTAAAATTGTTTTAATGCATCTTTTGAGAACCTTAGATAAATGATTTAAGCAATCATCAAGTGAATCTCCATAAGCAATGAAGTTATCTATGATTACTTCAATGTAATTCTCAATATGCTAAGAAAATATACTCATGATACATCTTTAAAATGTACCTAGAGCATTACAAAGTTGAAGGGCATTTGTTGAATGCATACGATTCGAAAGGGCATATAAAAGTAGTCTTTTCTTGATCTTCTTGAGAAATTGCTATTTGGTACTAACCTAAAAAACCATCTAAAAAGCAAAAGCATGGATTACCTTCTAATTTTTCTGACATTTGATCTAAAAAGGGTAATGGGAAATGATCATTTCTTGAGCAATTTCTATTTATGTGTTAGATGGAACCATTAATTTCTATTTGCTATTAATTCATTAAAATATTATATTGACGTAAGTTCTTTCTTTGATATGTATATTAGAGAGGATGGTAGTGCCATTTGAGTGTTTTTTTAAAGCATATCTAATTAATACTAATGGAGTTATCATTCATGTCATATCTAATGACTACTAATAGAGTAACTCTTGATTATGATAAGTCCTAAGTAATATAAAAATACAATAATTCATGTGTGAAATGCATTGAAGATCTCAAATCAGATGATCAATTACGTAATAATCATAATAAGTATTTATACAGATACATAAGTAGTATTCCATGTAAAATTTTCATATCACATCAGCTTGATAAATTCGTTCTCTAATAAATACCTATATATATTTTTTAAGTATATCCATATTTTAGTTTATGCTATCATTTATTTTTTCATTAAAAAGAAATATAATGTTTGTCTTTATTTATGTTGAATCTTAAAATAGCAATGATTAAAAAAGATTTAAGGATAACACATAAATGCAATATGAATCTCATAACCTATTATCTCAATAAAATTTTGTTTGTAAACTGTAATTATTATAAGTTTATCTTAAGAATTGGTTAATTAAATAAACATATACAAGATAAATAATGTATTTGATAAAATGAATACATATAGTTATGTTTTCCTTTCTTTTTTCTTTTCTATTATATCTGTAAGATATATATACAAACATATAGGCTAATTAGATCCCTATGGTTTTGATAATTATGTTTCCATGTCTGTCTTCTGATAGAGCAAACACACACAAGAGGGGGGATGAATTGTGTGTCACTTAACAAAATTTTTTGCAATTTACTTTCAATTAGTATAAAGACAAGGGTCTGTTAAAAAATTAAAGAATAGGAGTTTGTCAAACGACAATATCCTGTTAAATGATAGGAGCCCACTAAAGTACGAGTCCTATTGAAACAATAAAAAGAAGGTGCCCGTTAAAATGAAAAGAATCATCAGTAAGTCAAAAATAGAAGAAATCTATTATAAAAATGAAGGAGCTTCTTGCTGAAATGAACATAGATAATATAATATAGAAATATAAAAGATAAGGAGAGAACAAAAGAAGAAGGACACAATCGATTTGTACTAGTTTAGCTTACAACCCAAACCTACATTTGGTCCTCAAGTATTCAACTTGAGTGTTTCACTATAAAATCAACTAGGAATTTGACAAGCCTCTCCACACTCACAAGTTAATATTTTTCAAGGTTCTTCAACCTTTCACACTAGTAGTATTTCACTAGTCTCTACAAGCTCTCAAATAAAAAAGAGGTTCGCACTATATAAGCTTTAGTAATCTCTCTCAAAAGAATTTCAGTTTCTAACGCACAAGAGAATTTTTTGCAAAGATATCCCTTTCAAGAATATATATGCTTTTGATGAGTTTTGACAATATAGCTTCGCAAGCTTCTATATTGTTTTGTTGTTTTTCACAATTGCATTAGCTCTTCCTTAAATAGTCAATTTCTTCAACTAGCCATTGCTTCATCTTACATCCTTAGTCAACTGGATTTGAGTAACTTTGATGTCATCTTTGACAAAAAATCTTCCAATAATCATGTGGCTAATATATGTCCTTCATAATTAGTAGGATCTTTTCGGATAAACCCTTTCTAAAAAGGTAAGTTCATATTGAAGGTTCCTGAAAGAAAGAATGTGTATTTCTTATCGTTTTATTTCCTCTGGAAAATAAGACCATTGAATTATACAAGGAAATAAATCCATTTTGAATTTTTAAATATTATACAGTTATCATCAAAATCGTTAATCATAATCCTTGACCTAACAATCTCCCCTTTTTGATGATGATAAGCAATAATAAATATATTTTCAAAATTCAAAAAATAATACATGATTTCGAAAGATACCTGAGACTTTTATGTGTTGAGACATAATTAGGAGTCTGTCTCTTAAGAAAAGAACCTATCATTTATATATCATAGATTTTCACAAGTTTAATAGCATAATCAATCATAGATATAATCAAAGCAACATCGAGAAATGATTATATATATATATATATATATATATATATATAATTTATTTATTTATATTTAGAAATATGCAAAAAAAAATGTCCATATAAACTATCCACCTTTATCATTATAAAAAAAATATATAGGGAGAAACTGAAATAAAAAAATTGAAATAGAGGAAAAGAGTAAATATTGCATCATAAAAAATCATTAGTATAGATAAGCCATGCAAAAAACAAATAACAACAAAGTCATTTAAGAGATTCAAGGATTCTTTTAAGTAAAATATGTATGTCAAGACATTGATTTTGCATGTTGTCTATTTGTTCTCACATTTGTTCTTGATTGGCTTGAATATCCTTTAGCTGTTGTTGAAGATTAGCACTATTTTCATCTTGAAGAGGAACATTAGTTCGCTGATCTGGAGAAGAACATAGGATTTTTGTTGGGCCTCAGCCTCAGTACTTATTTCATAACTACATTACACGATGATTGGGTGAAGATCAAGTGAGAAGAAGGCTGGAAGCTCCAAGTTGTAATGAGAAACTCAAATCAGTTTCTTTGCTAGAAGTTATCCAACATATACCCCATCCATTAACACTAACACTTTATGAATACTGGTAGGGCATTAGTTGATGTGCATGAAGGGAAGCTTATTTTAACAATTGGCGATTTATGGTCTGCTGATGGATGGAGGTTCCTAGAATTTAGAGCCTTTTTTTAATGTCAAGGCAAGGGTTAAAACACTTAAAAGCTCATATTTGACCTAATTTTTGACAAGTTCCACTTGTCACCCTTGTGTATAAGAACGATCATGCACCCCTAATGAGGGAAGGTTCTATCAAGATCGTGTTAGTGCGCGATTGTTCACCCTTGATGGGGGATGGGTTCTGCCATGATCATGCTAGTGAACGATCGTGCACCCCTAATGAGTGAAGGTTTCTATGACGATCCAATAAACATTAGATATATATACATGACTCCCATCATAACAATTTATTTTAAATCTAACCAAGGCCATCTAACAACATATTATTCCATTTCCAATAACAATTAACAACCCAACAAAGATGATAGTTTTGAACATGTACAAAGGGAACTTCTTCAACTCTTACTGTCATTGCTTAATCAAAACAGATTATGTAAGTAACTTTAATTACATATCAAGGTCACATCAATAGCGTAATACAAAATATAAATGAATGCTCGTGCTTGATATGCTTGTAAAGCTACCAAATATAGTCTAACTAACTTAGTTACAAAAGGTAGATATCTTGGAGTTTGATAAAGCTTGCAAAGATCATTATCTTCTCGTTCTGCACTTGAAAAGTGAAAAATAACAGGTTGACCTGTGAAGCTCAATGGCTAATACATTTATAGCCATTGGTAATGAGTCACACACACCACACACACACACACACACACACACACACACACACACACACACACACACACACACACACACACACACACACACACACAAACACACACACACACACACACACACACACACATACATGTATATCATTTTAATCTAGCAATTAAATTATTTATAGTTCTAGCTCAAAGAATTCATAGAAAAAATTTTATCACATAAATCATATCATATATATTTAAGCATCAAAACATAAGACTCAATTGTGTATCATGCTTAACAAATCAAAATGAAATGCACAATCATAATGGCTTAAGAGAGTCCTATGGATCAAAATGAGAAACCAAAGTTTGCACCATGAATTAAATGAATTCGTTTCTTAGGAGCTCATGTTCCACAAGTAGGTAGCCAGGAGAAGGGTTTAAGTCAACTTGTACGTGATGAATGAAATGGTATCTCTCTTGCCCAAACACAAGCAAATTTCGATGCTAATTCATTTCATCAAATGTTCATACTTTCATGCTTCTTGTGCTTTTTCCTCTTTTAATTAATACATAATGCCATAACCTCTTTCAAGGCATCGCATGATAATAAAATCATAGTGCATTTTCCAACAATCACAATAATTCACAGTCAAGCAATTAAGCATATAAGCAAGCAAGAATTCAATATATCATCCATAATAACTATTAACATATTACCTACCTAATTGATTGTAAGTCCAAACTCAAGTTTGACTTTCCCCTTATTCTTTCCTTGGATTTTCTTGGTTTCCTTCAAACAAATATACAAAAAAAAATCCATAAAGCTTTAATAATCAAAATTGAGCTTAGACTTAATCTACCCATGGTTTATCTAAGCTAGAATAACTAAGTTCTAGTTGAAAATCTATGAAAATCAAATATGGGTTTCTTAGTCCTCACTTTTCTCCCTTTATTTCCAGCACATATAACTCATTTTCTCTAGTTCTTTTTTCTACTAAAGCAAGAGGAAAAGATGAAGGTTAGCTAAAACTCAGCTGAATCCTCTTCCTTCTTCTTCTTTCTCCTTTTTCTTTCCTTCTTTCTTCTTTTTTTCTGGTTCGTTTTCTCCTTCTCTTTTTCTGGTTCCTTCTTCATTTTTCTTTCTTTCTTCCTAGCTTCTACAACACATTTTCTTCCTTTCTTCCTAGCTTCTCCAACACGTTTTTCTTTTCTTAGTTATTTAAGACAACTTTTAGTCCTTCCAAGTTTACCTTCCACATTTAATTTAATGTCTACTTGCTCTTTTATTCTCTTATGTCTATTACACACTAACTTAATTTTAAAATTTCTATTTAATTTATATAAACACATGTAGATAAAAAATATTCATGACTAAACTCTAAAAGATTCTAATTTCTATTCATGCTCACTAAATTAATCGATTAAATTCTAAGAAAATTTTGGAGTCCAACATTTCTCCTCCCCTTAAAGAATTTCATCCTCGAAATTCTTACCTGAGTCTACAATTAGGTGTGGATACTTCTCCTTCTTGACTTGCAAAGGCTCCCATATTGCTTCTTCACTTGCATGGTTCTTCCATAAGACTTTAACCAACTTCATAGTCTTGTTTCTCAAAACCTTTTCCTTTGAATCTAGAATCTCTACTAGTTGTTCTTTATAAGTCAAATCCTCCTTTAATTGAACCTTTGAAGGTTAGATTATATGTGAAGGATTTGATCTATTTCTTCTCAACATTAATACATGGAAGACATTATAAATCTGAGATAATCTTAGTGACGGGTTAAGTTAAAGGTTAAAGGCCCAATCTTCTCAATAATTTCATAAGGGCCTGTGTATCTTGGACTTAGCTTTTTACCAAATTTTATGACCCATTTCCATATAGAGGCTTTAAGAAATACTTTGTCTCTAACTTTATATTCCATCTCATTTTTATAAGCATCCATATTGTTGTTTATCCTGTCTTGAGCTGCCTTGAGTCTGCTTCACCAAATTAATCTTGTCAATTGTAGCTTGTACCAACTCAGCTCCTAAAAGTCTCCTTTCATCTTCCTCATTCTAACAAATAGGAGTTCTGCACCTCCTACCATATAAAGCTTCATAAGGTGTCATTTGAATTCCTAAGTGGTAGGAATTATTGTAAGCAAACTTAATTAAAGGTAGATGATCATCCTATGAGCTTTTGAAGTCCGTAACACAAGCTCTTAACATTGCCTCCATTGTCCTTATTTTCCTCTCTGATTGGCCATTAATTTGTGGATGGAAAGCTGTGATAA
Organism: Erythroxylum suave; assembly: GCA_027563595.1. Taxonomy (NCBI): domain Eukaryota; kingdom Viridiplantae; phylum Streptophyta; class Magnoliopsida; order Malpighiales; family Erythroxylaceae; genus Erythroxylum; species Erythroxylum suave. The sequence goes on along the minus strand of JAOSBN010000008.1, from coordinate 37,884,075 downwards.
AATGCAACTTAGTTCCTAAAGCCTCTTGCAAGCTTTCCCATAATCTGGAGGTGAATCTAAGATCTCTATCTGAGACTATAAAACTTGGAATTCCATAAAGTATGATTATTTCATATATGTATTTCTTGGCCAAGGCATTCAAAGAATTGATTTGTTTAATTGGTAGGAAATGGGCTGACTTGGTCAGCATATCGACAATCACCCATATTGCGTCATGCTTCCTATTGGTCCTTGACAATTCCATCAAGAAATCAATTGTATTCTTCTCTCATTTCCATTTAGGAATAGACCAAGGTTTAAGCTTGCCGGTAGGTGCTTGATGCTCTGCTTGAGCTTTTTGGCACACCAAGCAATTTCTAGAATACTCTACAACATCTTTCTTCATTCCTCTACATCAGAAGTGCTCTTTTAAATCTTTATACATTCTTGTACTCCCCGGGTGCATTGTATATGGAGTTGTGTACCCTATCAAGAATTTCATCCTTCAACTTTTTCATGTCTAGAATACATAATTTGTTGCCTATCACCATTAATCCATCTTCTCTTATCTCTATTTTAGAGGGTTTGCCATTTTTAATTTTTTCTTTGATCTTGCCTAAGTTCTCATCTTGCTCCTGCAATTCCTTAATCTTTTCATTCAATACTGGCCTTTGATTGTAAGGTTACACACACTAAGTTTAATTATTATTAACCTTGGTAAATTTTACAAGCACATGGGTTATTCGTGTAGTACCGAAGGTGTCGGTACGATGAGGAAGCCTAATCTAGTCCTAAAATCTAAGCGCCCTAAACTACAATAATTGTACAAATAACTAATGTAGAAATTAAATCAACCAATAATTAATTATGAGAATTTCAAGTGCCAAATTGTAAAAAATTGCAATCACATAACCCAATCCGAAATGAACCTAGAAATCACCAAGTGAGAGAAAGGGGGTTTTGATTTGAAACTAATGAAAACCTAATCAACTGTGCAATCACTTAATTAAAGGGTTTAGACAATCTTAGGGTGAATTACTCTGTCTCGAGTTACAGTTCTTAATCCAAATTGATAATCCCTAATTCAAATTATGGAATTGCAATCTCTCGATTCGCAATTGATCCAAAACCTAAGTTACTTCTAAAATTGTCTACTAACCTGCTGGGAATCTATGCTCGATCTCTCATTACACAACTCTATCGGTTTGATTCAATTTTCTACCTATCAAATCATCTAACTCTCGTTAGCACAAATTGATTATTTTCACCCAGCTTACCCTCTTAGCTTGTTTCCAAATTATTAAGAATAGAATTTGAATCATAATTAAATTAGTAAAAACACAATCAATTGGACTTTATTAATCTCAAGAATCAAAACCCAAAGGTGAGTATAAATATAAATTCAACATTCAACATAACTATTCTCAACACCTATTTCAATTCTATATAGAATAAAACTGAAATAAATGGAAAATATGTCGAGAGTGGAGTTGCGAAGGCAGCGACAGCGGGAAACCACCTGTTTGGCAAGTACATTGCGTTGAGCTTCTTCTCTGTGTCTCTCTTCCTTTGTCTCCTTCCTCAATCTCTCGATTTCTCTCTAGGTTTCTCTTGGAATTGGCTAAATCAAGCTCTCTTGCACAACTCTCTAGGCTCTCCAAAGACTGCTACATTTGTCATATCATGTTCTATTTATTTTGTGGAAGCCCTAGGATAAAGTCGGGGTCAAAACGGTCTGAAAAATCTTGTGAAACTTGAGTTTTTTCATCCGGGCCACGATCGTGGCCCAATGTAGTGACCTGGCTGGAAGCTCTTTGTCACAACCGTGACCCAAACTTAAACGTTTACTTGTCCCCAAGTAAACAAAACAACAAACACACATTAAACACAAAACACACAATGCAATAATGAGACAGTGGCTTTAATGCCATGAAATAAGTTTAATTTTGAACACAATTTGACAATTTATATCAAATCATTAACAGGCAAAATCTATGTTTAAGGCCTTAGGCTAATATACAAATTAATCAAGATCTAAGTGTTAATTCATTTACCCTTTTTAATTGTGCACATACATTAATAAATCTTTGGTCCTTCAAACTTTGTAACTGTTCCTAAGTATATTGTCAAGAAAAGTCAATCTATTTACAAGTCAGTAGGTTTTATTAAGGGAAACACACTTTTTTTTAATTTAACATAGACTTAGTCTTTTTACGTAGAGGCAAATATTGGTAATGAATGTTGAACCGGTTACTCAAATAAGTCATGTTTAAACAACTTGGTTAAAACGTCATTATAGCCTTTTTACATAAAGGCACACATTTGTGATGCATGTCGATCCAGTTACTCAACTACATCATGTTTTCAGCTAGCTACTAGCTCTATCCATAACCAGAAGGTCACCGAAATAGTGATTTACGAACAAAACATACACACTTTTTTTGTAATTTATTGCCTACCTTATTGTTCTAGCTATTCCTTTTCATGAAAAAATACTAGTAAAACCACTTAAGTTAAAAGGCCTAAAATTATGAATGAATGTGACAACCGAGAGGATGCTAAATTTACACCAAGTCCTAATTAAGTTGTATATTTATCCAAAAACTGATTTTGCAAGCTAATGATCATTCACAACCTAATGGACTATGGCTAAAATTAAATGAATTCCATTCCATCTAAGCCATTGGCACATTCAAACACCTCACATAATGCAACCTAACACTATCATGCCATGTGCAAAATCACATTCCAAAAGTAAAACATAGAATCCATCCCTACACTTGAATAACACATTGTCCCCAATGTGAGAAGAAACGCACACAAACACATAAATGGAAAGGAAAAAAAACAGAATTTAAAGTAAACAGAAAAATAAAAAAACTAACGGCTAATTTGGGAAAGAAAATTTAAAACACAATTTGGGTTAGAAATAATTCCTAAAAAGAAGGACGTGGTGATGGTGTTGGAGGCGGCAATTGAACACCTTGAGACTCCAAATACCGATGAATCCATTGGATTTTTCAGATCTGGCATTGTTAGGTCCGTGTTATCTCTATGAATATTCTATTAGTTTCGAAAATTGCATCCAGAACCTTCTTCCAACGTTGTTCCTCTTCCTCTTCCTCCGATTCTTCACTTGTTAAGTCCTCCTGTGCCTTTCAAGGTGGCGCTAAACTCGAACTCGTCTGACCTACCCTGATCCAAACATGTGTCCTTGCACTGATATCCCTCAGTTCCATGTTTGTTGAATGGATGATCTCAGCCTGAAATAAGTGATGATGGTTGAGGAAGTTAGGGGGTGAACTATTAACCCCCTCCATTCCACACCAAAATGTTCTGCAATGGCAATCACATGTGTGAAACATGAGTGGTTGTGTATACTGGAATACTATGGTCCATGCACCAAAATATGAAAAGTTCCTTTATGGAACACTTGTTTCTGACTTGTCATAAACCAACTAACACATAAATTTGTGCAGCAGCAAGTGTTCATGAGACCTGATAATGTTGTTACGTGCATTCTTGGCATGGAAACGGTCAATCCAAGTAAGCTCCTTCTAGTATTGAGAAAGACAGAATTCATCATGTTAATTGACGATGGTGGATTCGAGGAATCCATACATCTCACACATGATTTCTATGCTTAATTCATATGCTCGTCCTCCCAATCTAAACCATAAGTTTTTTGGATTATGGGGGTTATAGGTCAAGGTCCTGAAAAATTCTAGTGTATGCTCCTCATAAGCAGGGAATTGAAACCTAATGAATTAAGCCCACTGGATCCTCTCTGCTAGCTTTTTCTACTCGCTAATGCAACTCTAACCTATCCAATGTATCAAAATCAAAACCTTCCTCCTTGGTATAGATAGGAAATCGTGCGCCGAAGTCCACTGCTCGGTTCCTTCTCCCACGTCTCGCTACTTGCTGTCATCTATATGGCTCTCGTCGAGCTGTTTCCTTGATACATGGCACGATTGAGTAAAAGTTGGAAAAAGTCAAAGGGTTAAAATTTGTAGTAAGAGTGAGAGTGTTTGAAAACTAGAATTCTAGAGAGACAAAATGAAAGTGAAAGTGAAATTGAAAATAGAGTTAGAACTAAATATATAGGTGGTAAAAAGGGTAAAAAGGTAAAAATGTTTTAAAATTTTCGCACCTCCCTTATTTCTGCATAGTCACATGCCATAATCGTGGCCAGCAACATGTCACCACTTCTAAATTTTTATCATTTGTTCTTTTTCCAGTCTTTTCTCCTTCACTTCTAGTTATTTTATGGCCCTCTTTAACCTCCCTTTTAGTGCTTGCCCAATTATCCACATAATTTCAAAAACCTATCCTTTCCTTGATTTTATTAAAAAAAACAAAAATAAACCTAACTACGGAGTTCAACTGTTCTAACCACAATTAAACAACTAAACTTTTCATATGTTGCCTCCCATGTAGTGCTTTCTTTAATGTTAATAGCACTATGCTCCTTTTACGCTCAAGTTGGTTGTAATGAATGGTCTGATGATAGCGTCACCATTAAGCACAAAGTTTAAACTTGAGCTACCATACTGTAGTTACCACCATCCTTGTAATTTTCCTTTCCTTGCGTTGTCCTTCGCGAGCGCTTCTTTCGAGAAGCATTTCTAGAATCGTCAATGTCCTCCCATTCTCATCGAGTTTTGGATTCTTTAGAATCTGCTGGAGGTGACGGAGCTCCGTACTCTCTGTTGGTCACCTTGAAGGTTATATGCTCCGTCCCTATTCTCAGAGTTAGTTCGCCCCCAGCAACATCAATAACTGAGCACGCAGTAGCTGGGAACGGCTATCTAAGAATCATTAGGGTATCTCCATCTTCACTAATGTCCAAAATAAAGAAGTCTATTGGGAAGGTAAATTTACTAACCTTTACCGGCCCATCTTGGATAATTCCCAACGGTGTTCTATCCATCTTATCAAAATCTTAGTGGGCACTAACTCTCTTGACCCCAATTTTAGGTTGAAGGTGTATGGCATTATATTTATACTCACACCTAAATCTACGAATTTCCTATCTATGATAATTCTTTTGATACTACAGGGAATGAAAAAGTCCCCCGGGTGCTCTTTCTTTTTAGCTGTGTTGGGGTCATCTTCCAGTGGTCACTCCTTACCTTTCTTCGTGACGGACTCCTGTAAATTGAACTTTGTCTATGTTCGTTTTGTCACATCTCAACCTTGTTCGGTTCAATTTCCTATAACTTCTCTACTTCTCTCTTTCCATAATATTCCCGCTGAGTAAAATATTGATGCGGAAATACCCATCAGGTTACTTTGACTGACTTACTCACGGGCTCACTTGGAAGGTCTTGTTTACCTTCTCCTTTCTCTTCTTCCTTCTCCTGCACTTGTGCGGCTTCTCCATCTTGAGTCTGACTTATGACTATGATACGTTCCTTCGGTTTGGACTCGGCTTTGCTAGGAAGAGTTCCAGCATTTCGAGTCAAATTTGCTTCCGCTAACTGGCCCCTTGGACTTCTAAATTGTGTATGGACAAGGCATGATTCTTTGTGACTTGCTCGAATTTACCCTCGACCCTCCTATGCGCCTCTTCCATGCCTTCGATCTTGTCTAAAATCTTGTCCAACTTTGACTGCTTTATCCTACTAAAAGCTCGATTGATCTTAAGGCCTGAACTACCTTTCACTGTTGTTGTTCGACCAGGAGAAGTTAGGGTGATTCTTCCACCCGTGGTTGTATGTATTAGAGTAAGGATTATTAACCCTTTCTTGTCCAAATTGAGCCCCATGTAGTTGACTTATTCTTGGTTATGCTCTCTCATCAGGTAGTAGTCCACGGTGTCATGGTCTAATTTTTCACATTATTCACACTTCAACTGTGCAGCGTTAACTTAAGTTGAAGATGACGAAGCCCTCATGATGTTAAGCTTTGGCGTCAAATTGTCAATCTTTGCTTCCATCTCCGTCATCTAATCGACTGCGACAACTCTCTTCTTCTTTATAAAGGTAGTAAGTTGCCTACCTCGCTCATTCGTCTATAAGCAGTTATTGCTTACTATGGCCTCTATTAGCTCCTCTAGTTCATCGACTGTCTTCCACATTAAAGATCCTCCTAATGCTGCATCGATATTGCCTCTAGTGGGTAGGTTCACTCCGTTGTAAAAAGTCTATAGAGGGAACTCCTTGGGTAAGTTGCGGTGTGGGCATCTCCTCTGTAAGTCCTTGTAATGCTCCCATGCTTCGTAAATGGACTTCCCGTCACCTTATTGGAAATTGGTAATTTCCTTTATGATCTTGATGGTCTTTGTCAATGAAAAGTACTTGTCTAAAAAGGCACACACAAGCTTCTCCCACGTCGTGATGTTAGCGGGACTCAATAAATGATATCAAGCCTTTGCTATATCTTTAAATGTGAAGGGAAGCAACCTAATCCTAATCGCATCCTCTGATATTTGATGATACCGAAAAGAATCGCAGATCTTAAGGAAGCTCAAGATGTGGGCTTTCGGATCCTCATTCGCTAATCCATAGAATTGGGCATTTTGTTGAAGCATATTTAGGAATGCTAGCTTAATTACGAATGAGACCACTTGAACAGGTAGGCTAGCCATTCCTTGGTTCGTTAGGTTAAACCTTGGCCTTATAAAGTCCATTAGGTCCATTGTTTTCATCCAAGGTTCACTTCCTGATCCACGTTCCTTTAAAATTCCTTGGCCATTGTTGATTTCCCAATCTCTTCTTCTTCTTCTTGTTAAGTTTTCCTTAGGGTTCATTATAATTGTGTTATGTCTAAATCTAATGTCCCCGTTGCACGACTTCAACCCTAGTGGCTTTTGCGATCATGCAAGAGCACAACTTCGAAGTAAAACAAAAGAAATAAAAAATTAAAAACTACTATAACACCTTAAACTATAGAACTAAATGTCGCCTTCCCCGGCAATAGCGCCAAAAACTTGATCACAAGGTTACACATGCTACGTTTTACTATTATTAACCTTAGTAATTAGTAAGCACATGGTTTGTTCACGTAGTACCTAAGGTGTTGGTCCTATGAGGAAGCCTAATCTAGTCCTAAAATCACAGGTTGCCCTAACTACAATAATTTTAACAAATAACTAATGAAGAAATTAAATCAATCAATAGTCAATTATGAGAATTTAAAGTGCCAAAGTGTAAAAAAATAGCAATCACACAACCCAATTTGAAATCAACCTAGAAATCACTAAGTGAGAGAACAGGGATTTTGATTCAAAACTAATGAAAACCTAACCAATTATGCAATCACTAAATTAAAGGGTCTAGGTGGTCCTAGGGTGAATTACTCTCTCTCGAGTTATAATTTTTAACTATAATTGATAATTCCTAATTCAAATTATAGAATTGTGATCTCTCGATTCGCAATTGATTTAAAACCTAAATTGGTTCTAAAATTGTCTACTAACCTACCGGGAATCTATACTCAATCTCTCATTACACGACTCTACCGAGTTTATTCAATTAGTTCTAAAATTGTCTACTAACCTACCGAGAATCTATGCTCGATCTCTCGTTACACGACTCTACCGGGTTAATTCAATTCTCTACATATCAATTCACCTAACTCTCGTTAGCTCAAATTAATTATTTTCACTCGGCTCACCCTCTCAGTTTGTTGCTGAACTATCAAGAACATAATTTAAATCATAATTAAATCAATAAAAATACAATCAATAGGACTTTATTAATCTCAAGAATCAAAACCCAAAGGTGAGTATAAACATAAACTCAACATTCAACGCAACTATTCTTAACACCAATTTCAATTCTATACTTGAATAAAACTGAAATAAATGTAAAATATGTCAGGAACAAAGTTGCGGAGTCAGGGACAGTAGGAAACCACCTGCTCCGGGAAGTACGTCGCATCAAGCTTCTTCTTTGTGTCTCTCTTCCTTTGTCTCCTTCCTCAATCTCTCAATTTCTCTATAGGTTTTGTCTCAGAATTGGCTAAATCAAGCTCTCTTGTACGACTCTCTAGACTCTCCAAAGACCGCTACATCTGTCACATTATGTCTTATTTATTATGTGGAAACCCTAGGTTAAAGTCCAGGGTCGAAACAGTCTAAAAAAATCTTGTAAAACTTGAGTTTTCACATCAGCTCGACTCAAGCCACGATTATGGCTAGCGCCTAAACGTTTCTGTCACGATCGTGGCCCAATGTGGATAATCATGGCCTGACTGGAAGCTCTCTATCACAACCGTGGCCTAATGTGCACGATTGTGGCTTAGCCACTACTGGCTCGTCCCTCTCTGTCATGATTGTGGCCCAATGTGCACGATCGTGGGCTATGTCTTTGGCCCAAAACTCTTTACATTATCTCTGTTCTTCACCGTTTACCCTAAAACACTAACATACACATCAAGGTATCTAAAAAATATAACATTTAAGCTCAAAGACTCACACTAACCCATAAAAGCACTTAAACGCCTAACCTAACACAATTAACACATAAATGCACACTCAACACTGAAATTCACATTAAATACATAACAAATTACACCCTAAAACATCATGCTATTCACAACTATCAGCCTTATTCTAAAATTAGTCAATATACAACTAGATTCAACTTACCTCAATGTCACCTTAAGTTTGTCCAATTCCTTCAATAAAGGAAGGCATATTGTCTCCACAAATGCCATAGTAGATTTTCTACTCAATGCATCTGCTACTACATTGGCTTTCCCTGGGTGGTAGTATATCATCAAGTCATAATCCTTCAGTAGTTCTAACCACCTTCTTTGCCTCATATTTAACTCTTTTTAACTCATCAATTATTTCAGACTCTTGTGGTTTGTAAATACTAGGTGGTGACTCTATATAAGTAATGTCTCCATATTTTCAATGTAAAAATGATGGCAACTAGCTCCAAGTCATATATGGGATAATTCATCCTATAGAGTTTTAATTACTTGGAAGTATAAGCAATCACTTTATCTCCTTGCATCAACACACACGCCAATCCCTTCCTCGAGGTATCACTATACACTATATATCCATCACTACTAAAAGGCAAAATTGGTGCAATTGTGAACCTATTCTTCAATTCCTCAAAGCTCTTCTAACATTCTTTTGTCCATACAAATTTTTTACTCTTCCTTGTCAATTTGGTGAGTGGGACTGCTATCATGGAAAAGCCTTCCACAAATCTTCTATAATAACCAGCTAAACCCAAGAAACTCCTTACTTATGCTAAATTCTTAGGTGATTCCTATTACAACTTCTATTTTCCTTGGATCCACATGTACTCCTTTTTTTGAAATTAAAAGTCCAAGAAACACCACTTCCCTTAATCAAAATTCACATTTATTGAATTTAGCATACAACTTTTTCTTCCTCAATGTCTCCAAGGCAATCTTTAAGTGCTCTTTATGCTCCTTGTCACTCTTGGAATAAACCAATATATCATCAATAAAGACTATGATAAATTGGTCTAAGAAAGGCTTAAAAACTATATTTAGTAAGTCCATGAAGGCTACAGGGACATTAGTTAATCCAAAGGTCATAACTAAGAATTCAAAATGCCCATATCGTGTTCTAAAGGTAGCCTTTGTCACATCAAACTCCTTTATTCTCAATTGTTGGTAACCAGATCTAAAGTCTATCTTAGAGAAGACTTTTTCCCCTTGCAATTAATCAAACAAATCATCTACGTATGGGAGGGGATATATATTCTTAATGGTGACATGATTGAGCTTCCTATAGTACATACACATCCTCAAGGATCCATCTTTTTTCTTCACAAAAACAACTGGAGCTCCCCAAAATGAAAAGCTAGGCCTCTCCAAAAGCTCTTCTAACTACTCTTTAAGCTCCTTCAATTCTTCTGAAGCCATTCTATAAGGTGGAATTGATATTGGTGCAGTGCCTCGAAGAAGCTCTATGGTAAACTCAATCTCTCTAGGTAGTGGTAGTCCTGGTAATTCCTCTCGAAAGACATCTAGAAATTCCATGACCACAAGAATATCTTCTAATTATCTTCTGTCTACCTTCGTGTCTATCACATATACCAAGAATGCTTCACATCCTTTCCTCATCATTTTTTCTATTGTCAAAGCCGAATTAATTATAGGTGGGCTTGCTTTCCTGTCTCCCACAAGCACCACCTTTTCACCTTAGTCTAATTCAAACTCTACTGTCTTCTGTTTGCAATTCAATTTGGCATTATATTTTCCTAAAGTATCCATACCCAAAATCAAATC
>JAOSBN010000008.1:37833341-37854904 GCA_027563595.1 Erythroxylum suave | reverse complement strand
AGAGCTGCTACCGAAGCACTTCAAAGAGCAATTGATGAGGGTCACAATACAATTGCCATATTATATGGCGGTGGCCACATGCCAGACTTGGGAAGGCGTTTGCGGGAGGAGTTTGATTTGGTCCCATCTCGCGTGCAGTGGATGACAGCATGGTCTATAAGGAACCGAGTATTGAACACCAGTTCCCTTCCTTTTCTGAAAACAATAGCCAAAGTTTCAGGTTGGCCATTGAACCGCTACCAGACATTGGCATTGCTCATCTTTTCTTCAGTACTTGCATTAGATCTATGGTTTTGGGAGCTGTTATTTGGCACTTCATTCAAGTGGCTTTCCTTGGTTGCCAACGAATTCAATCATTACATCAATAATATACAGATGACGTGAAACGTCATATTGTTGATATGAACAAAGCGTAGGAAGGAAACCTCCCTGATGTACAGATTTGAAGCTCAACATTTGTATGCAAGAAGCAAGTTATATCCTAGCCATTTTGCAAGGGAGATCTCAATTGTGGCATGAAGTACACCTTTGTGTTAGGTTAAGTTCACTAGATGTTTTGCTAAATAGTGCGATTACTTGTATTTATTTATTTATTCCTCATCTAAAGCGACACTTCTCAATCTTTATATTGCCATCGTGGGTTTGGATCAGAAAACTCAGGTTCCATGGCACCAAAATTAGTGCATCCTATTTGATAGTTGACTGCTTCAGGACTGGTTGGTATTACCTAGTACTTGTGCCAGTTTTATCCAAGACTGACCTGATGGGCCTCTTTTTTTTTTTGCATGTTGATTAGATTCATATATTTGCCATCTTTCCATGATTAATTGGGCTACACTCATAAAAGCTTCAGCACAGCACCATCTGAAGATTATCATAACTGGTGGCTAAGCTAAGCTAAGTTAATCTAAGCCAACGCCAACACTTGTATGATTACACATACACAAGTATAGTCACTTTATTCAAACTGACATTTGCCGACTCGAGACTCTTCTGGAGATGGAAACTCATATTGTATGACTCTTTCCAAAGCTTGCTGTTCCTTTCTCCTTAGCCAGCCAACAATACCATGAAGAAGCAACGGCAATTAGTATCACCGTTTGAGGTCCAGCTAAGAAATCAGATGAAAATAGGGCAGGAAGGTGTCCTATTTTATGGGAAAGAAATCTAAAATATGGATCTAACTCCGTTCTCTCCTTACCTCCCGCCTCTCTCCTCGCGGGATGGGAATTCAGTCTTTTTTTGTTTTAATTTTAAACATTATGGATCATCTCGAGATCGGATTGCACAAGAAGAAGCAATGTTTACTTTTTTAGGAAGCGAACCCAGGTCAGCCAAGTTTCGTCTCTTTTCCCATAGCAGGCATCAACACATTAACATCTTTCTTCCATTCTTCTGTGTTTGCTTCATTCCATGTCCACGCTGCTTTTACTCGACATGCAAGTTTATACTTGTTGTATTTGAACATTCCTAAGTGGAACGATATTCTTAGTCCTTAACCATCAATCATATAAAGAAATGGAAATCAAAATCCGTGTAATTAATGAAAAGGCCAGATTGCATTGTTTCCTTCCATTTTCGACCAAACAAAAAAGAATGATTAATCAGGGATTACTTGCATTTTCCTTCAGTTCTTACCATGCATAAGTCGGAAATAAATCAGTAACTTCTTTCCTTATGAAGAAGATGAATCCTTCAGTATGCTATAGACGTGGGCAATCAATTACGTTGTCAAATCTTTTGTTCTTATCGTTTTGCCAAGTAGTCATGCTCTTATTTAATTTCAGAGTGATTGAACGTTCGTATGTGGGAAGTGCAGAACCTACTCAAAGCTTCATTAAGAGGTGCAAGCCCTACTGCAAAAAGATTGAATATACCCAACTTTTCTCTTCTTCATTAAGTCTTTTGCGGTGCGACCAAATGATTCAACCACCAAGAGCCCACACCCAGGTACGAATGTTCTTCAGGAATCCCATTTCAATATATCCAATTCCGATCCAGATGCTGCATATAAATAATATGTCTTGTCTCGTTTATTTCCTAAAATCGTTTTTCCGTCTAATCATGGTACTCACAGTATCAGGATACAATGTAATGTAATTCCAGTTACATTGATAAAGATCTTAAATTGATTATGAACTGAGCTCATTAACGTCTCATTGCTTATGAGGATCTTTTGTTTACGATTCTTTACTCTTTAATTTTGTTCTCTTTTCTGCCAACTTGGTTGACAAATTGTTTACTTCTAATTATAACTGCGGCACAAATTTTTCTTACGATTTTATTTATTTATTAAATTACTCCTATTATTTTAAATTGTTAAAAATTTTGAAAAAGACCTTCTGTTAAGAATTTATCAAATTATTTCAGTAAAGTCTTAATGTAATTATTTGCATATATAATAGCATAATAGTTAACAATATAATAATTTATGTTAAAGATAAAAATTTTAATATACATCATTCTTTAAAAGATTTAAGGGTAAAAAAGATTGATATGAATTAGGTCCAAAATATTTCTAAAAGAAATTAGAGTCCAACAAAAACTTAATTGCGATTGACCTGGTGAGCTTAAGAAAGTTCTTTTTTATTTAAATATAATAAAATTTTATATTTTTAATTCATTTAAAATGTTATTAAATTAATTATTTTATACAAATTTTATTTCATTATATAATAATACTAATAAATAACTTGATTAATATGATATAATAATTTTCCCTAATATATTTATTTTTATTTATTAGTTATACATAATTTTAACTTAATAATAAATTATTTTTATTTTATAAAATAATATACTAATAGTAATTAATATTAAACAAAAATATTGAATCTAATAGAATGATGAGATAAGATTTTTTCTAATACTTGTGGTAAGTCTAAGTCTAGTGGGTCAATGTAATAAAACATTTAATTAATACTAGTACCAAGTCTACTAGACCAATAAGATATAAAAATTGACGAACATTAGCATTAAGTCCAATAGGCTAATATAATAAAAAAATTTAATCAACATTAACACTAATGTTTGTTAGCAAAAAATCAATAATGTAAAATTGGAACAACTTATTTGAATGCAAGGCGTCGTGAAAAATCACTACCCTAAGTTAAAAATTCGCCCTCTACGGTGTAGCAGGACGACGGGATCCGACCCCAAGGTTAATGTCTTCTCTACCAACTTCAGTGCACTCTAAAGGGTAGAGTAAGAACTATCTCCAAAAATTAATGAAAGGAGACAAAGGCAGAATAGAAAAGGCAAGAAGATATGTGTATATAAGGTGTTTTTATGTGGAAGAAGTATGCCTTATATAGGAAAAAGGAGTAGAATTGTGACTATGGGAGAGAGCAAACAAAACAAAGCAAATAGAACAAAGTGTATGTCCTATATATATAGCACAAAGAGTTCATACGTTGATAATGGCAATAAAGACACATTAAGGGAAAATGGAACGTTAACAATAATGGTGGCAATCAACGTAAGCAATGTATATACAAAAATTGATGGTGAACATTTTAGTGAAATCAAGATAAACGTTATGAATGTTACCCAAGTTTTGGACCAAACACCCAACAATCTCCCACTTGGTCGAAAATTTAAAACAAACTATAAAATTTTAAAAGAAAGATAAGCGCACAATCAAGTGAACTAAGTTTTGAACTTGGTGTCCAAGAAAATTGGAGACAGAAGCTGCTAGAGAATTAAACAACCTCAAAATGCCCTAGTGTCATGATCGGTGTAGAGAGATAGCCCAAATATTCTCATAAGAGGATGTCTATTCCCCCACAATTAGATAGGTGAATCTATTAAGTGTTTACTGCTCACACCACCCAAACTTAGGCTATGAAACTCTTTAATGATTAAACAATCCAACCTCATCAAACACAGTAAAGTTATGCTAGGGACGTAATTTAACAACTGAACATATCTTAGTATTATTCCACAATCAAAGTACAAGTAAGTAGTCACCACATAACTTCGTTTGACTCATTGAACTTGATTTTCCAAGTCGGGTGTCCATTATGAGGTTACTATACAATTGGGCTCAACCCTATCCTTTTAGCATGCTCTGAACTCAAAGCTTTTGTAAACGGATTTGGTAAGTTTCTGTCTGACTTTACATAGTCTAGAGAGATTACTCCATGTCTAATTAAAGTACAGACAATTTTATGTCTCAATATGATATGTCTGCTTTTGTAATTATATGTCTTGTTCTTGGCAACATGGGTGGCAGCCTGTGAATCATAATGAAAGAACATAGAAGGAATTGGTTTTTCCAAAAGATGGATATTTGCTAAGAGATTCCTTAGCCACTTAGCTTCTCATCCTGCCAACTCCAAAGTCATAAACTCAGCCTCCATTGTTGATCTCGCAATACATGTTTGCTTGGATGATTTCCAAGATACTACAGCTCCTCCCAAAGTAAAAACACAATCTTTGGTAGAGTGTATATCATCACTCTCTATAACCCAGTTAGCATCAGAATACCCCTCCAATACAGGAGGATGACCACCAAAAGATAATCTATAATGCATAAAACCTTTCAAATACCTTAACAAACAAATCAATGTATTCCAATGCTCTTGACTAGGATTATGAATATACCTACTAAGTCTACTCACCAGTATGCAATATCAGGATGAGAATAGTTCATCAAGAACATCAAACTACCAAGAATTTTACCATACTCATCTAACTACCAAGAATTTTACCATACTCATCTTGGTTTACACTGTCACCAAAATTTTTCTTTAAAGCAACACTAGGGTCACAGGGAGTCTTGACTAGATCAACATCATGGTAACCAAACTTCTTCAAAATTTTCTTAACATAATTAGTTTGATTCAACCTAAAACCAGAGTCAGTCCTATCAATTTTGATTTCTAAAATAAATTTCACAGGTCCAAGATCTTTCATATCAAAAGAAGACTTTAGCAAACTCTTGGTAGTATCAATAATAGATACACTAGTACCAAAAATAAGCATATCATCCATATAAAGAGTTATGATTATACGACCATTGATATCAGATTTCACGTAAATGCAAGAATCAGTATCACAAGAGGTGAAACTATGTTTGAAAATCTCACTTTCAAATCTCTCATGCCACTGTTTGGGAACTCGTTTAAGTCCATAAAAAGACTTAACCAACATACATGCCTTTTGCTCTTGACCAAGCACCCTAAACCCCTCAAGCTAGACCATATAAATCTCCTCAGCTAGATCACCATTCAAGAAGTTTTAACATCCATTTGTTGCACTTGAAGTTTAAAAACTGAGGCAATAGCAAACAACATCCTTATAGATGCAATTTTAGTAACAAGAGAGTAAGTGTCAGAAAAGTCCAATCCTTCTTTTTTGTTTAAAGCCTTTAATCATAAGTCTTGCCTTGAACCTCTCAATGGTTCCTTTAGGTTTCAATTTCTTTTGAAAATTCACTTACACTCGAAAGGCTTACACCCTCTAGGTAGATCAACTAAAACCCAAGTTTTGTTATACATGATTAAGTCTAACTCACTATCTATGGCTTACTTCCAAAATGTAGCATCCACGAATCTCGTTGCTTTCTTATAAGTTTTAGGATCTTCCCCAATAATATAAGTCACCACAAAAAATCATTTATATTCTTGGATTTTGTCACCATAAAGGAAGTAATAAAGTCAAAATCAAAACTAGTAAGTACTCTAGCTCTTTTGCTTCTCCTTAGTTCAACAATTTCTTCTTCTTTTATGTCATCATTGGTACAAGAACTAGGTACAAATTCTCTAGGAACTTGCATACTCACTTTTATAGGAAATATATCCTCAAAGAACACTGCATCTCTTGACTTTATAATTGGTCCATAAATGTTAGATCCCTCTTCTTTAACCTTAAATCTATAGATAGCACTATTAGAGGCATATCCCACAAAATTTGAATCAACGGTCTTAGACCCAATTTTCTTCCTTTTATGTTCAGGTAGAGTAACCTTAGTAAGACAACCTCACACTTTCAAAAAACGCAAGTTAGGTGGATAACCTTTCCAAATTTCATAAAGGGTTTGATCTAGTTTCTTATGAGGGATTCTATTTAGAACATAACAAGCTGAAAGAATGGCTTCACCCCACATAAAATTAGTTAAACTGGATGAAATCAACATTGCATTCATCATATCCTTAGTGTTTGATTTTTCCTCTCAACTATTCCATTTTGTTTAGGTGTATAAGAGGTTGAAAGCTCATGAATAATACCAAATTTTTCACAAAAATCTGCAAGGAAATCAATACTATATTCATCACTTCGATCAGACCTTAATCTCTTAATTTTCCTTTCCAACTAGTTCTCAACCTTAGCTTTGTATTTCATAAACATTTTCTCTACATCACTTTTATTTTTCAACAAGTAAATCTTAGTAAATCTAGAACAATCATCCACAAAGGTAATATAATATCTCATGCCTCCTTTACTCATACAATTCTTAAAATCACCCAAGTTTGTGTGCACTAAGTCCAATAATTGTGACTCTCTCTTGGTCATTGATTTAAAAGGTTTCTTAGAATGTTTAGCCTTAACACAAATTTGACATTTTTCCATTTTATTAATTATCTGGTTAGTTAACAAGTTTAAGCTTTGCATCATCTTAATTGACCTTACATTCACATGCCTAACTCTAGAATGCCATAGGTTTAAAGACTCAAAAATATAAGCAGAAGAAGTAGATGTATTCATTTCAATGTTAAGTACAAATAACCCCCATTATAAAACCCTTTTCTAGCAAAGTTCCCATTCTTAGTCAGAACTAACTTATCAGAATCAAATGTCAATTTAACACCAGCTTTGTTAAGCAATACACCAGAAATCAAGTTTCTATGTAGATCAGGAACAAATAAAACATTTTCTAATGCCAACACTTTTCCAGAAGTGAGTTTGAGAGTGACTTTGCCAACTCTTTGGATAGGAACTTTACTGAAGTTACCCATTTATACAAATTCACCATCAGCTACATCATTTCAACTCCTTAAACAGGTCCTTATTGGTGCAGATGTGGCATATGGCTCCTGTGTCAACAATCCATTTGACCAAATTTCCAATAAGGTTGACTTCGGGCACCATAGTAGTAATGATCTCCTTGTCATCACCAACTTCATCCATATTAGCTTGAGGCTTACAAAAGTTCTTCTGGTTACCCCGTTTGGTTTCCTTTCCCGAACTGTCATGGTTTTTGTCCTTGGTCTTTCTTCTCATAGTTGATTCTAGCTTGAAAATTGGCATTAGGATGGCCTGGCTTGTGGCACCACTAACAGTCACCATCAATCCTTTACCGCTTAAACTGACTTTGCTTGTTGTTGAAAGACTTGTTTTGTCCCTCATTCTTCTTAAAGTTATTAGCATTTCTGGGTTTTATGATATGAGCCTTAACAGAAGGGACAAGGGTGAGTGTTTTGGTCTTATCTTATGCACGGTTGGCATCCTCAATCTTTATATGTCTTGTCAACTCTTGAAGCTTCGTCTCTTTCTTCTTATGCCTCAATTGGTTTTTATACTCATTCCATGAGGTAGGTAGTTTCTCAATAATGGCATTAGCCTAAAACAACTCACAAATGTTCATACCTTTAGTAAGGATTTCAACAACTAAGTTTTCATACTCATGTAGTTGGTCTATAATAGCCTTATCATCAACAATAGTAAATTTTAACTACCTAACAACTACATATTTATTAGTAATGGCAACATTCGTCCCATATTTCACTTCTAAAGCATCTCAAATTTCCTTAGCAATTTTGTACTTGCAGTAAATATCAAACAAAGAGTTGATCATATGGTTGAGTAACACTGCCCTAACGGTATGGTTATTCTTTGTAGTCTTAGGGTCAGTATTATCACTAGGAATCTCTTGAAATAGTATATAATCAATTTCGTATTGTTGAAAGTAAGAAAAGAATTTTCTTAAACTATCTTTTAAAGTTTCTCCCATCTAGAGGCTTTAATCTTGTAAGGTTAAGTATAATTTTTAAGGCCATAACGAAAGAGGCAGAACTTATGTGGGGAACCGTAAGTGTATAACCTACATTTATCTCATTCGCCGATGACATAATCCCAACTTATACCGAAATTAAATACACAGCAGCAAAAATATGTAGAAATTTCCAACAACCAGTAGCAAACCCAAAAATAGTAATAAGTAGAACAATACAATTTCCAATTGTAGTAGTAACGTAACAAATAGATTTTCTGACTTAGATTATTAGGGAAAAATCAATAATGTAAAATTAGAATAGCTTATCTGAATGCAAGGCGACGTGAAAAATCACTACCTTAAGTTAGAAATTTCCCCTCTATGGTACAGCACGGGATTTGACCCCAGGGTTAACATCTTCTCCATTAGCTTCGGTGCACTCCAAAGGGCTAAGTAGGAACTGTCTCCAAAAATTAATAAAAGGAGAAAAAGGCGTAATAGAAAAGACAAGAAGATAAGTGTATATAATGTGTTTTTATATTGAAGATGTGTGCCTGGAAAAGGAGTAAAATCATGACTGTGGGAGAGAGCAAAAAGAACAAAGTATGTGTTGTATATTTATAGCATAAAGAGTTCATACGTTGACAATGGAAATAAACATTAGGGAAAAATGGAATGTTAATAATAATGATGGCAATCAACGTAAGAAACATATGAACAAAAAATTAATGGTGAACGCTTTAGTGAAATTAAAACAAGCATTATGAACGTTACCTAAGTTTTGGAGCAAACGCCCAACAATGTTAACAATGAGTTATGTCAGGACAAGTTTGTAGTTGATTAAGCTAGACCAAAACCCATTCTAGGCTGCTCAAAATCTAATTGATCCTAACTCATATTGGCCGAATTCAAATTTGATCAGGTTTTAGTAGGCCCAAAGCTTGCCTAAAGCCTATATCACCCAACCCTAACCTAATTCAACACACCAAAATTTTTAATTAACATCCTTTCCAACAATTTGTTGGTAAGATGAGAGTCACCACTGTTAGTCCCTATTGGCATGTAAGAGGGAGGGAGTAAATTGAGTTTTTATAAAATTCAATAATTTTTCTAACCATTATACTAAATTAATAATGATCAATAAAGGATAAGAAAATTACTTAGTAATAAAAAAATTGAGCTATAATTTAAATAGGATAAGGAAGATAGTATGCAAACTTATTTATAGTAGTTCGACAAACAACCTTTGCCTAAATCTACTCCTAAGAATTTCAACAAACAACCTTTGCCTACATCTACTCCCAAGAATTTTCTTAAAATTTCACGATAATTATTCTTTCAAGGTCGAATAACCTTTGTACAATCTTTCTCGATAAAGAAGAATCCTTTTTACAATCATCTTCTAAAGTGAAGAGGAATGTCAACTCACTTGGATCACTCTCAAGTACAATAATATATTCGCCAAACTAAGTCTCATACCTTAAATTTCCTTACTTTATCACTTGATAACTCCTAAATGGGTCACTCACACAAATATGGAACAATGATATTCAAATGGATAAAAAACTCTTTAAATGTATGTATACAACATCAAAAACCTTCTTGATACTAAAATCAATGCATAAAAAACACTTATTTATAGTATTTTGGGACCCTAACTAGCCGTTAGAGTCAAGAACTAGTTGTTGCAACTACTATATACAAGGCATTAGTCAATCGATATGTAGTATGCATTAAAAGCTTTAGATTCATTAAAATGTTCCCCAAACTTTGTTTAAAGGATTGAGAGACTTTTATATTAAAAATAAAAGCTTTAATGAGACTCATGCATTAAAGTAAAATAAAATGTTTATACCTTTTAGAGAGTTAAATTAATAAAGTGAGATTATGAATAATATAGAATGACCTTGATAAGCCTTGATCTTCTTTTGTTCTTAGTTTGATATTCATTTCGGCGATTGTAAACTTCAACTTCTCTTTATCAACTTCATAAGCTATCTTCTTAAGTGTATGACTACATTTTTGTTCTTATATTGCTTTTCATAAAAACAGTAAACACATTAGTGGTAACTATATTTTGTTATCATCAAAACATTGATCAAAACCTCCTTAGTTCAAGAATCTCCCCCTTTAAATGATAAAAAAATATTTGTGACATTAAAGAAGAATAATAAAATTAAGCAATTGAAAGTATCAAGATAGTGATTAGTTCCCCATTAATTCATGTATAAAACATAATTCAATATAAAGAACAAAAGAAATATTCAAAATCTAAGAAATATTCATATATGAAGATAACATAAATTTACTTAAGCATATCATATAAAGTGTAAGAAATATAAAAATGACAAAATAATCGCTCTCCTAAAATTTTATCACTCCCCTAGAATGTCGTCAACCCTCTTAAATGTCATATCACTAATATTTTTCTCCCTTTTTAGAATCATAAAAAAGAAATCAGTTAACTAAAATGCACAATGTAAAGTGTCATGTATAAAGCTAACAAGGTTAAAAAAAATGTTTTTAATTAAGATTGAAATAATTTCTTGATAAAGAGTGTCATTAAACATTTAAGGACTCAAAACAAAAGGTCAATTTTCATTAAATATCCCTAATTATGTCTACTTTGAAAAATCCTCAATTTCAGTATTGTGCCTAGGTTGAAAGATTCAATTAAAGCATTAAGGGGAAGTTCTGACAAAATCAAAGGCTAGAATTGTAAAAAATAAAAGCTTGCAACATCCAACAATGAATTTCATAAAAGAATGTGTAATTTATAAAGTTCCCAAAAAATAGAAACATAAAAAGGTGTCAAAATACTAAAATTGAACATAATTGTAGTGATATAATTAAAAAGGAAATAACCATTACTCATTTTACAATTTAACTGTAATGGTAATAATTTGAAAAGATAACTTTTAATTAAGAAAATAATGAAACCAAAATAGCAAAATTTTTCAAAATTTTAATTTGATGCAATTTGATGAGATTTTTAAGAAATAAGGGGTGATGTTTTTCAAGGAAAAGAGAAAGTTGTTTAAGAATTTGGATGATATAAATAAGACAAATAGAAAAAGAAAGAAAGGTATAAGAAGGGGGTTATAAATGGTGTGTAATAGTCGACCATTGAAGGATTAAAGGTTACGGTTGATCTTTTTTATCAACCAAAAGTGCCACAAACTCATTGTAACTTAATTGTCTTTCTTAAAAGAGACATTATTTAACCGTTACTATACATTAGTTGACTATTAGTGCCTTATTGTTGACCCTTTATGCAACCAAACTTCTCACAAACTCATTGGAAGAAAATTATGTTAGAAAATGGTGACATTGGTTGATTACTCAAAGACATTCTTCGACCGGTGTTTGTAAATGGATGACTAGAACTTCGCCAAGAATAAAACAAATTAACTAGAAGGCGTGAAACATAATCGATCACATTAAGATATCGGTCGACCAGTGTGTTTTGAAAAGCTTTAATATTCAAATTTAAACATCAAAACACTTAGTGAGTCATGTTAATATCAATAAAGAATTATTAAAAACCCTAAAAGAGACTTCAACAGACAAAATTAATAAAAAATGAAAATGGATCTTTATCATATAAAACTTTCATCTAACATCCCTAATTCTCTTCTAATTGAACAAAATCTTACCATCATTCAAAAGTTTAAAGAAATAATTTTCCAATTAGAATAATTTCCATCTTAATAACCTCCTTTTGCATATAGTCGTTAATCCTAGGTACTAAGGTTCACACTTTAAAAACAATTATTATAACACCTTACTCAAAATTTTGAAATTTTTGGTGGCTAAATTCTCCATATCCTACAACATCTTCTAGACTTTCTTGGAGGTAAGAAGGTTAGATTCATTATGATAAAATGTGTTATCTCTTTAATATTACTCAATTCAATAACTACTATCTTTGCCACATAGCATTTGCTCTTTCTTTTTTAATAGGCTTACAAACCAAGATAATCAATGTATTTTAGGAACTTATTAGTATCAAAATGATTCGAACTGTTTCAAAGACCCAACATGTTTTTTTTTTTTTTTGCATTGGGCTATCGTGTTAATGTATTTTTTGTAATCAACCCAAAATAAGCTTTGTTCCTTGGTTATTAGGTTTCTTCTTCTTTTCAACCCATACTTTCAAGGGTTTGTTTAAAAGTATTTCTTTTAAAAAATAATTACACTGACGATAAAAATACATATTTATGATGATATTTATATGCTTTTCTTGGACCTCTTTATATTTATACATAATATAGAATCTTCTTTTGGACACTAAAGTTGTTAAATGTTCTCCTAGGATAGTGAAATGTCCTATAATTATATGTGTGATGCCTACTATGAATGAAAGCTTGATGTATACTTCTTTAAGGTTTAAAAAGGTGTGAGTGAATCTGTATGTTATCGTAGAAGTTATGCCTATTCTTTCCTTGATAGTATTAAACTCCATGCCTAGGTTGTGAGCTATATATAAAAGCATGATACTTGCTTTTAGGATTAGTCCTAGTGGATGTGTAATGTTCACATATATGTTTGGATATGAAAACTTTACACTCGATTGCAACATTAAACAATGATTCTTCACTATACAAATATTTTTCAATTCTTCACTATACAAATATTTTTCATTAACAAACATAGTTTTAGAAATGCCTTCACTTATATATTTATATTTTATTCCATACCTATCATTAGAATTCTTTTGAGCTCTTAGCATGTTTTCTAGTTTTTCACTCCTTTTAGTAAACTTGGACAATATTTCAATATTTCATTCTCACATCTTAATGCATCTAAGTCATGATTGTTATGAATAATTACATTTTTGGATGCTTTAATGCTATGAAATTCGTTTATCATCTTTTCATTCTCACTCATGTATGCATCTAACTCCTTTTAAACTTCATTGAGTTTGGAAAACAATTTCTTCCTTTTCTTATTTATGATTTATAAACTTTCAACTTATTCATCATAAATTAAATTAATATCATTGTCACATAAGTTAAGATTGGATGTTACCTCATCATCATCCATAACGGTAAAGCATATATGATTTATCTGTTCTTTCAAATTCACTTGTGTCATCCCAAGTTGATGCTTTAGGTGCTTTTTTCCTATCCTTGTTCTCTTGCTTATAGTTTCTCTCACACTTACCATTATCTTTGAGATGAGGATATTGTGACTTCATATAACTGGGCTTTTTACATTCAAAGCAACTAATATGAGAGAATTTATGTTTTAAATTATTTTTACCTTCCTTGAAGTCCCCCTTTTTTTGGAGAATTTCTTCTTCAAGAACTTCTTGAATTTTTTTGGTGACTACACTAATGTCTTCTTCGTTGATTTCAATAGTTAATGTATCTTCCTCTTCGTTTGATTCTTTTGTTGAGTATTTAAATGCTAAATTCTTTTTCTTAAGGAGCATCTCACAAACCCTTATCCTAAAATGATTAGGCGGCCCGACCGACACCCCACAGTGACCTTTCGATTAAGATCCGATGTAACTGGAAAGTTCTCGTGGAGCTAAGCCTATTTCCTTTTTAACAAAAGCTTTAATGCATCATAAAAAGATATAAGTTGTGGAGTTTTTTAAAATCATTTTTATTAAAAATTTTGACAGCGCAACTTCAATATTTTGGCCTTCTCAAAATTTTCAAATTTTTGTGAAAGTTCAAAAACACTTCTATAATCATCTCAAAATTCCGACCTCAAATTTTGGACTTTAAGTCCATTCACAAGCAATCTTAACAATCACTTCAATTATCTTAAAAATAAACCGATATATTCATGTATTTAACTTTAAAACATTCATATACATGCATTCTTTACACAAAATATAGTCCAAAACATATTCATGAAAATGCAAATGTTCCCAAAAACATTTACAAGACAAAAATGCCTGCACAATAGCACGTGACAAAGTTGACTAGTCGTTAGGAGGAGTCCCTACTACTGAAGACCCTGAGCGTGTACCTATGAGGTTTCATTTTAAAAAAAAGAGAGTATGAGTTAAACGAGCTCAGTGAGTGCTAGAATTTCTATTCAAATCATATTTAACTATTTTGAACCTCTCTAAAACAATTTCATCTCAATTTGTATAATTCAATATTTAACATGAAACATATTTACTTCCAAAAATCAAGTTTCTCAAATCGTTTTTTAAATAAATAGTGGCAACATTAAAAATATCATGAATTTCTTACATGATATAGCCCATCACTAACTTCTTCGCCATATGGTACCCACAAGCATAAAGTCACGGAGCTTACTCGTGACTGATTAACCACTAGTGATAGAGTTAGTTCTACATCACTTACTTACACTAGGATAACCACTATACATTAGTAGTTACAAAGCTGGTTCTGTATCACTTACCCGTAACTGGTCAATAACTAGTTACGGAGCTGGTTCTACATCGCTTACCCTTACTAGGTTAACTGCTGTATACTAGTAGTTACGGAGATGATTCTACTCCGCTTACTCATAACTAATTAACCACTAGTTGTGGAGCTAGTTCTACATCGCTTACCTGTACTAGGTTAATTGTTATACACTGGTATAATAAAATGTATAAAACCTATCGGTAATTTCCATATCATAAAAAATGATGCCATTTCAACTTCTAAAACATGAAAACTATACCAAATATCATAATTTGTTTCAATATAGGGGTAGTATTAGGTTACCACTTTCAATCTGAAACTTCGATATCACTAATCCAGAATTAGTTCTAGGTTTACTTAGATATTTTTAATAATATGTATTAGGTTTCATCTCCAATTGGAATCACTCAATTTGGAGGTTTGTAGTCTCATTTATGACCAAAACAATGGGACTGGTTCAAACTATCCTAATACAGAATTCTTTTAGACGTTCCTCTCTTGTTATATTCAATCAATTCAATGTAAAAAAAAACACAAAACTAACACCAAGAGCGTAATACCCCACTTACACTAAGCACGTGCCTGACATCCCGGGGATATTCACATACATGCCCTGTGGAAGTGGCATGTTAGAGCAGTCACATTCACTAATATGGCATCATACAAAATAACACAATATCCAAAAGATTAAACTCCTCATTCCATTGATAAAACACAATTTACACTGTACCATTTCACTGCATAATCCATATATATAATATCACAAAAATTTCTTAGAGTTTGCTATTCTTTACAACATTTTACATGGATGAGGAACTATACAAAGGGTTCTAACTAAACTCCACAGTCTCAACTGACTGACCTTTAAGCCATTTCTTGAATCCAAAAACGCGTTACTAAGCTTTTTCTAGAACAACTTAATAGCTAGGTCTCCTTTCGTGTGCCTGAAAGTCAATGTTGCAATTTTGATGAGTTTTGAGAACTTAATAAGCAAGCCATCATTTATGTGCTAACTCATATCAAATATAGAACAATTCACAATTCAACTTTTGCAAGTAAAATACCTCACAAATACAAAATATCACATCATATTTCTTTTCAGAACAATTCATTTCAAACATTCATATCATACATATCAATTTGTATACGCAATGTAAATATGACTTACTTTCATTGTTAATTTGTTATAACTGAGTACCTTTTTAACTATCATGTAGCTATTGTAGATATCGGGCACATTGATAACTTTCTCGTATTCGTTATGGATACTGAGCTCATTTTACTAGTGAGCTTGTGGCTTTTTATACACATTTTCAAATATGATCTTTAAGTTTTTTTTACTGGCTACTCTAGTCACAACTTCCTTTATTTGATCATGCATTTCAATGTAGCGAGATGCATCAATTCACATTATATGCAATCATTTACTTTCATTTAGTATACACATTCAATTTCACATTTTCATCAGACCTAAGTCCGGCGTTCAACAACTTGGTTGAGAACACTTATTTATGTCGGATTCACATACAATTAGAACACTTCCAATACTTTCCCAATTATTGAACTTCTCAGACCATCAAGGTCCATAATTATCATATTCACATAATTATCAGTTCAATAATTGAAAATTTAGCAAATACGATCAATTTTAGTGAGGAACATTTAGGTTACTCATGGTAAGCTCAAGATAGCTATTGCCTCAATGTCCTAGTAATGTCTGGATGTTGTCGTTCTATTTGCACTACTATATCATGAAATACACACATTTATACACATTACTAAATTTCTCAATCACATAAGTATTCAATCATACACATATGTATATGTATTATGTATAATGCATGCTCATTGACAATCTTGGGTATGTATCTTTAATTCAAATCTCATTCTTAACTCAAAACTTATATATGTCTAATTTGAACTTAGGTTTACACCTCAATTATACATGATTATTCTAATTTCATCAATTAATCCTTCACCAATGTTATTCTAGCATTTTAAGATAACATATTATCTAATTTCTCATTCATCTTTAATACATATCATTCATCTCCTTTGAATCAGATTAACATTCATAAGATTACTTTCATTCCTATAACATCTCTAATTTTTTCCAAATTTTTGATATGCTTATATCATCAGTCTATTCATTAATTATAATCTCAATTATCCTTAAACATATCAACATTTAATAATTTAATCCATGATCAAACTAGGTTCATTTCAAGCTTCATTCAAGCCTAAATACACTATAGGAAAGTACCTTAGCATTAGTTGGTTCAAACATCACTTAAAAGAAGAAGAATCCATTTTAATGGCCTTTCCCATGATTGTGGATGACTTCCCATGATTGTGGGTTAATCCACTAAAACAATTCCAGCACTTACTAGCACTTCCTATGATCATGGAGGCATTCCCACCATCGTGGGTTATGTAAATCTGAAAATTCCAACCAACTTCTTCATGTTTTCTAGATTTTTAACTCCTACATGTTACATTTAAACCATATTATGCATAGCTCATCATTTCTACATCATTTCCTCTTTAAAACCACCTCCATTCCAACTCAAATTCATCCATAAAACAAATCATAAATCAATGTTTATCGATCATACAAAAATAGAACATAAACCTACACTTTTCTTCAACAACATTCAACACTCATTCATCAACATTTTCATGATCATTCTATCTCTAAAACATCCATATTACAATTCATAAATTATTCGTCATCATATATACAAAACAAGACATGAATATACCCACTTCTTGATCCACTTTTTAGCATATATTCAACTCCATTAACACTTTCAATCTATCTCTAACTATCATTTTATATATGTTTCATTTAATAAAGCCATGAAGATCCATATATTTAACTTACTTGTTTTAGCTCCAAAGCTTCTCCAAATCATATAAACCTAGCTTCTCCAAAGCTTACACGATCATTAACTTTCTAGGTAGAAAAAGGTTAGGTCTTTTAGTAAAAAAGAGAAGATGACATCAAATGTCTTCAAGTGGGTAGGTTAAATGTCAACAAAACTCAAGATCGTGAGTGTGAAGAAGAGAATGTCGAAATTTGAGAGAATAAAGAAGAACATGAAGAGAGTATTGAGCAAAAGTTAAAGACAAGATTAAAAAAATGGTCTTTCAATAAGTAAATGTCGTGGGATGGTGAGGGTGATGAGTGGCAAGTGTTGTGACACTTATCACTTGCCACATGTCTCCTTATTGTGGTCCCCCATCGATCTTTTAAAAACTAGTCCATTTATCTCTTAATTTCCCATACCAATTATCATATATGCCACTTGTTAATAAATCCTAATGCCATTTGTCAATTATTTCTATTGCCATTTGTCACTTATTTCTACTACCACGAATTAATTTGTCTTGCCACTTGGCATTTTCATAGTCCAAAAATACACATAAATTGATAAATCTCTTAATTATAACAAATAAATTCTAAATCACAAATTATGATTCATCAACAATTTTTAAGACATAAAGTTCACAATTCACATCATAGTCATCTTAAATCATTCATACCCTAGAATATGTCAATTGAGTGCATAAACAATATTTGCAATGTGTACAAAAAACATAATTCACGTGTGTGTATGCTAATGTTATGCATGTAAATGCAATGCACTCTCATATTTTCTCTATACTATTTCTTATGTATCTTTATAGCCTAGGGTTCTAACCCTCAGTAGGGAAAACAGGTTATTACAAAGAAACCAATGATCTTAAACACATCCTTCTCACTCAAAACAAACTCATAAAAATTATAAATTTTTTTTAGGAAAACTTACCACTTTCTGTCTCCAATCTTTTGGGTAAATGATGAAAACTTAGGTTTGATCAAGGTTTCTCCAAATCTCCATCAAAACCCATCAACAATGGAAGCCCTCTTCTTCCTCTCTCCTTGGATGACCTTCAACCTTGCTTTTCTTCTTTTCACTTTTTCTTTTTCTCTCTCATGTTTACCCTCTCAATCACTCTCATGTTTATGCTCAAGTGAAGCCAAATGTCTTGCATTATTCTTTTTATACTCGCATAATGCTTTACACATGTCAATGTCTTAATGGTTCTCTCTAATAACTAATTATCCATTTAACAAATGATGCTTACCCCTTAATAAAGCCTTTAATTGGTAATTAGGTGTGACTCACTAATTCACTCACAACATTATACACAAAAAGACCAAATTGCCCCTTTAATGAGTTTAATTCACCAACTATTCGAACTATATTCAAAAAATATTCCGCAATATTCTTAACATCAAGTTGACCATGAAAGTTTCTAATTAGGGTAAATATTATTGATTGGATGTTTAAAATTTTTTTGAATGGGTTTAAACTCATTAATACCCATTACTTTCCAAAAAGGGCATTTTAGTCCTAAACTTTCGAAACTCTTGAAATCCATCCTATCGAACTTATTTTCGTTCTATTTCATTATCATTTAACACTAAAACTTATTCCAAATATTTTTCATTATTTCAAGGTTAAGTCCCACAAAAATTTACTATTCATTCAAAAATATTATTTGCCGAAAATAAAAATTTTTGTTCAGTGAAAGGAAAGGTTCAGAGTTTTACATCAGCAATTCTTCTTGTGTCTCTTAGATCCTCATTTCACTTATAAGGAGAGATCCACTAAGTTCTTCCAATGGTAGAGTAGTTAGATTCTTAACTTCTTATATAATTGTCACTTTAGCTTCCAACATTTTTGCAGGTGACCTAAACAACTTTCTTACCATTTTAACATTAGTATAGGCCTTTTCCAAGACCTTTGAGAGCATTAATAATATCAATAAATCTATTATACATAGAAGATATTCTTTCATCATGCTTCATTATAACACAATCATTATTAATTGATGTATTAGCATGCATATTTTGCTCTCCTTTAATTGATTGGCTTCCTAATGTATAACTTCTAAAGTATATCAAATTTCATGAGTTGTTTCACACATAAAGACTCTATCAAATTTATTTTTTTACTAATGCACAAAAAGGATGTGCATGGCCCTACTATTTAAGGAAAATAATCTCTTATCTTATGGTTCCCATTTTTCCTTTCATTTGGGTATCTTTTTGTTATATACAATTTTTGTGGGAATAAAGGAACCGTCTGAAACTATCTTTCATATGTCTACACCTTCGACCATTAAAAAGGGTCCCATCCTCATTCTCTAATAAATGCAATCATTGCCAGCAAAGTAAGGTGGTCTACTAATGCTTTGTCCCTTTTGGTTGAATGATGATGATTATAACATTACAAGAAAATAGTCATTTAGCGACGGAAAATACCGACGGAATATTTATGTATTCCATTGGTATTAAATATTACCGATAGAATATACCGACTAAAGAAAATGTCGTTGATTCGCTCGTAGCTAATTTTACCGACAGACATTAAAATGTCCGTCGGTAAATTTAGCGTCGAAACGACAAGTGTCGTCGGTAACTAAAACAAAAATGTACCGACAAAATAAAACTTTCCAACGCTAATTTTGCCGACGGACATTTCTTAATCGTATGTAAATTGATGGTAACTTTACCGATGGTAATGTTGTTTCCGTCGGTAAATATTACCGACGGATTACACTGTCCGTCGGTGAATATTATAGTTAGTTACCGACGAAATTTTGTTATTTCCGTCGGTAACATTTTTATTAAATTTTTTTATAATTTACATTTTCATTTATATTTTGTTTGTTAATTTAATTTGTTAATGATTAAATATGTACATTTAATTTATAATAGAAATTAATTTATAATAAATATTTAATTTGGTTAAATTGAAATTCTGATTAATAATTAAAAATAAAAATATCTTAATTGCTAATAAAAATGTTACATTGTAAATAATAATATCTGTAATATAAAGTAAATGACCTATACACTATTAATCAGGAGCTGGTGGATCGTCAGGTTGGTCCGGTGACCTGCTGTCCCTAGCCTTCAACTCATCCATCTCCCGACGGAGCTGAGCCATCTGTTCCAACGACTGTTGTTGCGTAACTATCGACTATTGTTGTGCAACTAGCGATTCCTGTTGCGCAGCTATTGTCTATTGCATCTGCTGCATCTGTTCCAACAATGTCTGCACTGTGCTCTAAAGCGCCTCCACTTGAGAGTTGTTGGACCGCCTAGCAGATGCTGCTGTACTTGACGTGGAGGATTGCGAATAACAAGCATTCGCAAACGATCCTAGGCCGAAGATCCTCCCACGACAATCCTTACCACCAACTGCTTCCAAGTAAGTGTCAGTCTCATCAACATTTTTCGATTACTGAGACCGCCACTCAATAGTTTGCTGTATTTGGTCCTATCAGAAAGCAATATTTTTATATTAGTAAGTGATAATTATGAAGCATAATATTAATATTAAATCATAAATTTAACTTACATTTACTTTTCTATAACGTTTATTGACGAATGTCACCCCATCATGCTTCTTTGTATGAGTGTGCAGAAATAATTAACAGGGTGTAGGTGCCACGCCCAAAGACTTCTCCTGCATAGAAATAAAATGATAATTATAACCAAAAAAGATTTTATAAAGCAAAATTCATTTCAAATACATCAAAGAAAAAAGATGAGAAAATAACTGTTAATTGTAGATACTTACAAGTCTTAGTGCATGCTCATGGTGAGTAATAGATCCTCCCATATGTACAAGAAGACTCTCTCCCTCTGGTCCTCCGCGTCTGTTGGGCTAATTAGGTTGTGAAATCGACATCGCTGCAGGTGATGTCCAATACGTCAGCTAACGACTCCAAATGTCTTCAGAAATAAAAGGCGGTCATACAGCCGCCCTGCGTATCGCACCAACAAAATCACGATATCATGTACGCGCTCTCGACTCCCATACTCGATATATTATCTCGTCCAATTGAGGATCCCAAAAAATTCTTTCTGTAACAAAAGGAAATATATTTGATAAATACTGTTGATGTAATAATAGTTATCAAATTAGTGTAAAAAATTAATATTAAAAAATGAAATAATTAATTTTATTAAACCTCAAACTCATGATAGTAAAATTTCTTTATGGCTTGAGAGATATTCTTCCAACAATAGCCCTCAGGATCAATCTTCTCCTTAAATTTCCTTATCATATTCCTTGAACATGGTCCAGATGGAACAAACCTATAATATAAAAATAAATAAATTTATACCATTTTTTAAATTGTAACCTATAACTTAATTATAACATATAATG
>JAOSBN010000008.1:37821842-37833241 GCA_027563595.1 Erythroxylum suave | reverse complement strand
ACACAAAAAATCGTAAACATTAACAATAATCAAACAAGATTTCATCAGCAAACATTCACGTTTAACAGTAAAAACATGCTTTTTTTTGTAGAAATAACACAATAATAAGAAAGTTTACATCAAACAACGCACAATACGTAAGACAACAATCGAAAAGGGGCCGAAAAATACAAGAGAAAGAGTCGAAACAGAAAACGATCACGAGGAGAAGAGAAATGAGCGCACAGGGGAGGGAGGGTGACGTCCGAGTTATAGGCGCCGGATTATCGACGAAATACGTGTTCCGTCGGTAAAGTAGGGTTTCTGTAGTCGCACGAACAACGGTGTTGCCGATAGTTATTGACGAACAACTCCATTCTGTCAATAAACGGGCGGCATAATTGGGCGGGAATAACTCAAATACCGACAGCTAACCAATTCCATCGGTAAATTAGGATTATCTGGAAGAATCCAGGGTCGTTGAGGCCGACAGTTCCCGACAGAATTAGGCCTCTGTCGATGATTCAGGTATCGTTTACCACTTCACCGACGGAATGTCATCTCTGTCGGTAATACAGGTCATTTTGATTCACATTTACTGACGGTACGTTGTTGTCCGTTGGTGACTTAAAGATTGATTCACCGACGGAAGACGTGTTCCGTCGGTAAATAATCTTTCTCCACATGTCAACGATGGAACATCGTTTTCGTCGATAATATCCGTCTTTCTTGGTTGTATATATCGACAGTATACAGAATTCGGTCGATATATATACCGACGGTAAACGCTCCGTCGGCTTATGTCCGAAGCCAAAAAATTGTGCGAACTTTTCGCGCATTTTTTCAGACGCTGATAGCATTGTCGTCACTATATTCCGTCGAAGATATTGTGCGAAGTTGTTCCCTACATGTGTACCGACGGAAGCTATATTGCCGTCACTAAACCAACTTTCTGTCGGTAAATAGCGTCGGAATCTTTTCCGTCGAAAATATTCCGCCGGTATTCTGTAATTTTCTTGTAGTGTTATAATCTTAAATATGTCACTATAATTTTTTCTATAATATTTTGTTAGAAATGGTAGCCTAATAGACCCACTATGGTACCACTTGTTAGTCCCTATGACACCTAAGAGGGGATGAATTAGATATTTATAAAATTAAACCATTTTTCTAACCACATTAATAATAACAAATACAAATAAGGATGAAAATTTTCATAATATAAATTAATAAAACAATTTAGCAATAATTTAAATAGGATAGGAAAGAGGGAATGCAAACTGATTTATAGTGGTTCGACAAATAATCCTTGCCTACTTCTACTATTCAATTATTATTATTCTTTTAGGGTCGAATAACCTTTATATGATTTTTATAGTTAAAGAGGAATCCTTCTTACAATCTTCTAAATGTCACAACTCAAAATTTCTCACTTTATCCCTTGTAATTCTAAAATGTCCCACTCACACAAATATGACACAATGATGCTCTAATGATTGAAAATTTATTTAAAATGTGTGTATACAACACTTAAAACCTTATTGATGTTAAAACCAATGAAAAAAAACACCTATTTATAATATTTAGGGAACCTAACTAGCTGTAGGAGCTAAAAACTTGCCAGTACAATGCCTAAATGTGATTCACTAGTCGGCCAATATGCATTAAAAGCTTTAGATTCACTAGCCATTGGAGCACTAGTCAACTAGTAGGCATATTAATTGGCCAATATAGCACATTGGTCTACTAGTATATCAACCAATGTTATAGCAAACTTAAGGTACATCAAATTTAACAACTTTAACTTTTATTAGTTGACCACTAATATATATAGATTGACCAATTACCCAAAAAATATGATTTTAACACCTTTAGATGGTCAAACTTGATTAACACAATTATGTATTAAACTTCCCAAAAATTTTCCAAACTTTGTTAAATGATTGAGAGACTTTTATATTGAAAACAAAAGCTTCAATACCTCTTAATGAATGTAAAAACTTATACAATGAAGTGAAATAACATGTTTATGCCTTTTGGAGCACCAAATTAACAAAGTGTGATTACTATTAATATTACAAACTAAAAGATGACCATGATAAGTCTTGATCTTCTTTTGTTCTTATTTTGATATTCATTTTAATAGTTATAAACTTTAGCTTCTCTTTATCAACTTCATATCTTATTGAGTTTATGACATTATTGTTCTTATATTTCTTTTAATCAAAATAATAAACTTATTATTAATAATTATGTTTTCTATCATCAAAACACCGATTGAAACTCCCCTTAATTCAACAATCGCTACCATACTAGCTTCCCTCCAATGGAGATAAATTCATATGGCAAAAAGCAATTAAGAACAAAGTTTATCGAAAAATGGAAGTAAAGATGCAAACTTTTGCAAAAAAGTTAAAGTGGAAGATATTGGGAGGAAATGTTGAGAATATGGCTAAAGGTTTTATAATGAAGTTGGTGTCAAGTGGAATGTTTTCAAGGTGTAGATGCACAATGACAAACATATGAGAGAAAAGGTTCATAATTACAATTCCAACAACATGTTTGATATCATTAGAGACCATAAACTTGTTAGGTTGTGGCTTGTCAAGTGAAGCGAATTATAAACCTTAACTTTAATACTTAAGTTGGGCTTTAGGTCAGATTGAGCTGTGAAGTCTAAACTTGAGTTCGATCCGAATCTTGAAGTTAAAAAAAAAAGTTTGAATTCAGCCCAAAATATGCTTAGTTTAGACTAAATTGACTGACATTGGGAGGATTGGATGCATGTCGTGCCATCATTGATTAATATCGAGTATAGTAGCCTACAGATTAAGAAAAACTAATTAATAATTAATAAATAAAAAGTAAAACAATTAGCCTTTTATTATTATAAAAATATAATAAATATCAATCATCTTAATTATAATAATTTTAAATAAAATAAATTAATAAATATGTAATCTATTTTTATGTAAATAATTAATAAAGTATTATAAATGATATTAACAAAATTAAACATCATACATATTAAGTATTACTATATTATTTAATAAAAATGATTATAAATATAAAATTTACTTATATAAAATAAATTATAAATAGGATATTTATCATCTTATTATATAAAAAATAAAATTTCAACGAAAGAATTAATTTATTATTATGATAAAAGCGTAATAAATTTTAATAAAATATGATAAATTATAATGAAAAAATTATATTAAACTAATAAATACTAATAATAATTGATAAATATGATTAATTTTCAATAAATTTAATGTTATATATTAAATATAATAAATTAATTTATTTTATCTCATAATTTGTTAGTTTTTAGTCATTTTTTATGATTTGATTATGTATATGGAGGGCAATGTATTAAAAAAAATTCATGTTAATGTTAACGGATAAATTAATTTGGTAACTCGTTTTCAAAATATGTCCTCTTTACAAAATTTTTAAATAATAAAAATTTTAAAAATTAATAAAATAGTATGAGATTTTGATGTTTGATACTCAAATTCTATTATTATATACTTGTTTAGTAATTTTTAAAAAATAAACGTAAATTTTGACATAGATAAAACCATCTAGCAAAAGATTTCAGTTAACAACGTGATCCAGGATTGCTTGGTCGTCTGTTACAGGGATGAAATTTGGATTTGTATAGATGTTGGAAGCACTACGATCGAGCGGGTGACAAGAAGAGAACTCCGACGCACTTCGTTGGCTGAGGTTGTCTTTTAAGTTTTGGTAGATTGTATCTTTCACTTGATTTATTTTCGATGGTAGATTGTATCTTTCACTTGATTTATTTTCGACCTGAAGATGACATGTTCCTGTTACGAATAGTTGTATTGTGGCGACTGGTGGAATTAAAAAGAAGAAATTGTACGTGGAACTTGTAAACCGAGGAATATAATTACCTTAAATCCTGTCCGTACTCCAAATTTTAATTTGGAGATATTGTACTGACGACGACAAAGGTCCAAGCACAATAATGGAGGTCGGGAAGAACGTGATTTATAAAATAGTTGAGCTATTTCCTTGTCTTCTCATGCAAAATAATAGCAATAATTTACATTTTCTTTTTTATTATTCTACCTTATCACTTTTGGTGGACTAGGACCACACCAGGAATCACTTCACTCATAGAAACATACAGTGTTCACCTGATCCTTTAAGTGGATTCATTTTCCAGTTTCCTTTATATGACAGTCATCTTTCTTGTATTTGAGATTGTTAATTGCTCACGTTTTTTACTTAAATCACATCTGGTCTGGGCTTCAGCAGTACAAGGTGGGTAGTCTAGCTGGAATCCACCTGTCATCGAAGTAACAAACGCGTAAGTTGGGGAAAATCAGAGATTCTCAGGCACTCAAAAGTTGCCAGCTATGCTTTCATGAGTCCGGAAGGACAGCCATCATTTGACCGCAGGTACAATTAAGTAAAAGCAGCTGAGTTTGTCCAATAAAAATCGATTGTTACCAATTACCCGTGTATAGACTTGCAACTGATATCCATAGACTTGCAACTGATCCTCTTGTTTGCATGCTACCAGCTAAAATAGATTGGGGCAAGTCCGCGTGTCTTTGTCCTTTTCAACGATACCACGTGAAGAGACGCGTGCTCGGCATGCGTTAAGGAGGCGAAAGAGAGTAGACTTTTTTCTTTTTTTGGGATGAAATAGACATGTGTTTCATCTATAACTAATCTCGCCAGTCTTATCATAGTTGAACAGTTTCTGCTGCGTCGAGTCATTTGTTCTTCTTTCTCTTAATTTTATGATATTGTTGTGAATGAAGATCTTCTAGTCATGCAATTCAATTCTACCAAAGAGTCAGGGAACCAGCTGGGTTACTATCGCATTTTTTCTGAATCCTCTTGGGCTGAGGAAATTGATCCGAAAACTGAAAGAATCAACGAGACGTGTGCCAAGGAGGCTTCTGAGCCACCAAAGGTCGCCGCTTGTCCAAGGCAGACTCGTATCAACAAGTATGCTCTCGCCGCCGCAGTTCTGGCCTCTACAAATTCTGTTCTTTTGGGCTACGGTGAGCTTAATCTCTGGTACCTTACACTAGTCAGACTCTTCCCGTATGCTTGTTTGCATTACAAATTAAGAGTGGAATTGGAAGGGGGGATTAGATTAGGAGCCATCAAAGTGAGACGTTTATACGAGAGAGAGTAACAAATAAGGAAACCTGTGACTCATGGTATGACTTTTTGCAGATATTGGGGTCATGAGTGGAGCGGTGCTGTACATCAAGGACGACCTCAAAATCGCATCAACCCAAGAGGAGATTCTGATAGGCTCCCTTAACGTATGCTCCTTGATCGGATCGATTGCCTCCGGTAGGACATCTGATTATATTGGCAGACGTTATACAATTCTCTTGGCAGCAACCACATTCGTTATTGGTGCACTACTAATGGGTTTGGCTCCATCTTTCTTATTCCTCATGGCCGGAAGGGTAGTGGCAGGAACCGGCGTTGGTTATTCCCTGATGATTGCGCCGGTCTATGCATCGGAAATTTCTCCCACCATGACTCGGGGCTTCCTGTCCTCCCTCCCTGAAGTCTTCATAAATGTGGGAATCCTACTTGGTTACATCTCTAACTACACTCTTTCTGGTCTTCCTGATAACTTGAACTGGAGACTAATGCTTGGATTGGCAGCATTCCCAGCTCTTGCTGTTGCACTGGGAGTTATGGTGATGCCGGAGTCCCCTCGCTGGTTAGTTATGAAAGGCAGGTATGGTGAAGCAATGCAGGTCCTGGTCAAAACATCAGATACTGAAGAGGAAGCAGAATTGAGGCTATCAGAAATGGTAACGGCAGGTTCAAACAACTCTCAAGGACAGGGGGCTTGGAAAGAATTATTCCTTAGACCAACTCGGCGCATTCTAGTGTTAGCCATTGGAATCAACTTCTTCATGCAAGCTTCGGGCAATGATGCTGTGATCTATTACAGCCCTGAAGTGTTTAGAGATGCAGGAATCGAGAGCAGACAACAGCTTGTGGGCATTACCATCATCATGGGACTAGCTAAGACGTTCTTCGTTCTGATATCAGCTCTTTTCTTGGACCATTTTGGCCGGCGACCACTCCTATTGTTGGGTTCATCAGGAATGACCATATCATTAGCTGCCCTGGGACTAGGGTCAAAGTATCTGGAACAGACATATACCAACCCTGAGTGGGCCATTACCTTGTGTGTGGTGGCTGTGTGTGCAGATGTCTCTTTCTTTTCAATTGGCCTGGGGCCTATTACATGGGTCTACTCGTCAGAGATTTTTCCTACCAAGTTGAGAGCACAAGGTTCAGGCTTGGCAGTGTCGGTGAACAGGCTGGTTAGTGGAATTGTGTCGATGTCATTTCTAAGCATTTCAAATCACGTATCGTTTGGAGGAACATTTCTTGGTTTTGCCGGGATTATGGCAGTGGGAACCGTTTTCTTTTATTTCTTTCTGCCGGAAACTAAAGGCAAGACGTTGGAAGAAATAGAAGCTCTCTTTGAAGATAAAGACCGTAATGAGAACCAAATACCCTTTATTGCCTAAGCTGTTCTACGTACTTGTGAGTGTGACTGCTCATTGAAACTGAAGAAAGAATTCGTGTAGTTCAGGCCTTCCTCTGGGTTCGAATGCTGTAGAGCTTTTCGCAACCACGACATTCTTTTCGAAAGCTTTCCATGTCCTCACAATTGAATCATTTACTTTTTATATATTTAAGTTTTTAAGCATTTCAATGTACAGTTCTTAATGGCGATTTAACTTCGCGTACTGTTTCATATGCTCTATTTGGTGTTCATATATTTCTATTCATGTTCGTGCTCAATTCTTATTTCTAGTTTATATTTATTTGAGTTATCCGACCCTAAAATGCTCAATTTTTGAGATTTTTCAATTTAGTACTTAAGTTTTTAAATTTTTTAATTAAGTAAATAATTTTTTTAAAATTTAAAGTTTAACGCTTTTAAATTAAACCATAATTAACTTTATTATCTCTATTTTTATGTTAATTTTCCTTATTTTCAAATTCTATGGAAACCTAATCTCCTTAAAAAAACAACTCAGGAGAAAAGAATGTAATACAAGAGCACCATTAAGAGATTAAAAAAGAAAAGAACAAAGTTGAAAGAAACAAAGTGACTGAGGACAAAGATGAGAGAGAATAACAGCTGGAAAAAATTGAGAGAAAGCAGATATGAAGATAGAGTTGCTCCAGGGAACAAAATTGTATGTTCTGCGGGACAAGGAGGGGGGAATGGGGAGATTAGCGTTTGTTTCTTCTATTAATTTTAAGGAATTTTTTAAGAGAAATGCATGAATGCCTTGATTGTGAGTAGTTTCTCCACACAATCATCACTCGCCATTATCCTTACCATCTCATTAATCAAAATTCCAGTGTAAAATTCTTATTTTCCTTTAGTTGCCTCATCTCTTCTTCATGATTTTCTCCGAGATAATATTGGGTACATTTTAAATGAAAACAACCCCACCTAAGAAAACTCCCTTGCTACTACAACAACAAATAGTGCTGACAAATTGGCTCTAGTTTGGCCTGATTTAGTCTAAAATTAATGAAATTAATTCAAGTTGACTGAGTTTTTTTAATTAAATTTGACTTTTTATAAAAATTTTAGACTTTGATTGGGTTTGAGTTTAGACTTCACAATCTATTCTGATTTAAAATCCGACATATATATATATATGGGCTTTTTTTTACTGCTTCTTTGTATTTTTTTCAGCTAGCCAATAAATTCTTTTACTCTTTGATATTTCTAGTTTACAATTGAGTTAATCAAAATTTATTAATACTAATTATGATTTAATAGAGTTAATCAAGATTTAGTAATACTAATATGGGATTAGGAATAATTAAGTTAATTTTAGTGCCTATTTGGTTCCTCTTTTATTTTTCTATTGTGTTTTTTAGTTTTTAGTTTTTATTTTTGATTTTTTAATTAGAAAAACAAAAACCTGCTTGGTTGAGATTTGTAATAAAAAAACTAAAAACAAAAATATGTTTTGTTTATTATCATGTTTCTATTTTTGGAATTATACCCTTACGTTAATAATTTTTAGTATTAATTATAAAAATCCCAAACATTACTCAATTTTGCAATTATAGCTCGAATTTTAAAAGTGGTAAGTAAAAACTTGAACTTTCAATTTTCCATTCTAGTATGACGTTAGTATCTCTGTTAACATTGTTAACATGGCTTACCAAATGTTCCAAAAATCCTAAACATTGAAACATGTTAGACTTAATTAAACTAACTAATTAAATTTAAATAAACAATGTTGATTAACAATTAAATTAACTAATTAAACATAACTAAACTACGCCATTTAGGATTAAAATCTCCAAATCAAACTTATCGTCATTCCTTAAAATCCTTAAATCAAACTTGCTAACTAAATTAGTTCGTTCTTGTATAGAAAGAAAGAGGGCACTAGCATGATAAAACGTTATCGTTTCGCAAAGACACGATATATTGTCCTCGCATAACAGATTTTTCTTGCACCAGTATAGCAGCTTCTCTTTGCGTGACAAATTCTTCTCTCACTAGCACAGCAACTTCTCTTTGCACCATCACAGTAGCTTCTCTTTACATTACAAATTCTTCACGTTTTCTTTGTCCATTTTTGCATGACAGAGTGTTCTTGCATTATTAAGCATTTTATTTCACACAATTGTTAATTTTTCTCTTTTGTTAAATATAATTTCTGATTTCATCTTGGTTGTGCACTGAATGTATTTGATGGTGTGAGAATATGGGAAATTGACTATGTTCATGTGTATCGTGGATGGGTTTGGAGATGATTTAATTATTTTTCCAAAACCATATGCATCCCCGTTTAATAGAAACCATTCAATCACATCCTAAACTATCCTATTACATCCTTGGAATGCCCTTAGATCTTATCTAATTATGTGGTTGAAACTCTAAGCATGTACAAAATGAAGAGAACTTCTCATAGCCTATTCAAGACACATCATGTGAAGCTAGTAGGGTTCTTTAAGGGGTCCAACACTTCTAAACTCTTCGTCCCCCACCCCTTATCACTTATCCTTATACCCATCATTCACAAGATGCATAAACTCCTTAGTTTTTTTAATTATTCTAACAATATAATATATATCCTTCTATATCAAGGTGACATGATCTTGTCTCTTAACGTAAAGTTGAGTTGGAAGTTGATACTACATGTTCTGTTCTTGCACATAACTATGAAACTCTTAAGGATATCATAGAATATGCTAACTCCAAGGTTGTTACTAGGTTATTTATTGGATTGACATGTTGCATGTTATGTTAATGAGTTTGAATTCAATTGAAAGTTAGAAGAGAAGTTATCTTTAACATGAATCTTTTTGCTCATATTGACATGTAAAAGGATTTAATCTTTATTGGTTTCCAATTTATTTGGAAAATTTAGATTCAGGTTTTAAGGATGAATGAATTGTGCTACTTCATTTGGTACACCAAATCGTTAATCACCTCTTAGCTAT
Source organism: Erythroxylum suave (assembly GCA_027563595.1). Lineage (NCBI taxonomy): Eukaryota > Viridiplantae > Streptophyta > Magnoliopsida > Malpighiales > Erythroxylaceae > Erythroxylum > Erythroxylum suave. The sequence goes on along the minus strand of JAOSBN010000008.1, from coordinate 37,823,743 downwards.
GATTGTACCTTCGTATTGCCTTAATGATATTCATCAAAGATATGCGATATTGATTTTTGTTGCCAAAATCAAATAATCGTATAAAATAAAGGATGATGTTCCATCTCCAATCTTACAATTTATGTGATCTTTCATAGAGGTCCTCAACTTTAGCCATTGTTTAATACACCATGAATAAGATGATTTAGTTTTAGTTTCCCATATGCTTTTACCCTTTAATATATAGGTTTGTTCTCATTTAACTCATCTAGATGGTGTTATGCTTAGTATGTTATATAAAGATCTTTTCTTTTCCTTCGTTTTACATTATTTAAGCAGTATGGACATCTTATGATGCTTACCATTCAAGATGGGCAGGATATTGTAACAGGATAAACAAATATGGGTAGAAATAAAGTATATGTAGCTTTCGTTGCTTATGCACCTAGTATATATTTGACATGGGAAGAGGGTCAAAGTGTTGTTAATGGGTTCAATAGTGCTATTTATTGTTATTTTGATAATGCAGTAGAAGCTGAAAGGGTATATTCTCAATTTTGTTGATTGAAAGCATTATGTTCAACTGTAAAATAATTTTAATATATATTTGTTGTTACAAGCAATAATTTAATTATATTCAGTTATAACTATATTGTAATATGTATATTACAGGTTTTGAATATTGATTGCCCCAACTGTAATGAGAAGATGAAGTTATGAATATCAAATACTAAGCCTGAGATTGGTCAACATTTTTATGAATGCATTAATACAAAAGTAAGTATTTCAATTGTTGTTTTTAAACAATGCCATTAGTATAAAAAATTTTAGTCAATATTCAAACTAAAGGTGTCCTGTAGGTATTTATTTTTTGTTATTGTCAGAAAATATGTCAAACATCTTTTATGTATTGGGGTACGAGTCTTGTTCGGAAGATGCATTGTTTTTCATAAGAAGTATGTGTAATAATATATCTGCATTATGAAAATTGGTCATAAGCCTAATATTTATGTTTATATCTTTATTTTCTGAATTGTTCATCAAGTTTAGTTTGAATAATATAATTCCCATCTTTTTCAACTTGATGTAACTCAGGTCTATAACACAATAACTTGGTATAATGACCTTCCATAGATCCTCGAAGCATGGTAATATCTTCCCACTTAGCCCTATAACATTGAGATTTAGTGACTTGTAATGAATATTTTGATTAGAGATCATCCATCATTTCAACAATAGGATAATTTGGGTTCCTCCTAAACTTGTTTAATAATTCATTTACTATCCATTTACTACTACCTTGTTTGTTCCTTTGCACTTTCCTACAATTATGCTTGTTTATACTATTTTCATAAAATGTTTTCTCATTTCCAATCTAGCTAGTATATAACTGAAAAGGAGATTATGCCTTACAAACAACCTTCATTCTCACACCAAATCTCACTATTGAAACATTATACCCATTTTTAATTGCATAGTTTCTTATAGCTTCCCTCGACTTTATCTAATCCTTAAACTTCCTTCCAATTTCAAACTCAAAATCTTTCATATCAACTTTTGGATTAAAGACAATGTATTTCTTCTTTGGAATAGAAGCTTCATCATCACTATAAACTAGTGATTGAATTCCAATATTACTATCCTCATATTCACTATTTGCAACATCTTAACTTCCTTATTGTCTTTTTGTATTGCAATCTTTTCCACTACTATTGGGCCCCGAATTTTTTTTATTTTATTAAGCATGATTTGAATAAATTTTATGGTCTTGCTAGGTAAATAATTTTATTTGGAGTTTAATTATTATTTCAAGTTTGGTATGATTTATTTTATGGATTGATGGAGTTAAAGTATTAATGTTGTAAGGTGATATAAGGGCATTTTTGGAAGACCACTTAAGTTTAAATAGACATTAGGTATAA